>PVHT020000256.1:10805746-10931066 GCA_004024745.2 Catagonus wagneri
ACCAAAGAAACAAACAACCCCATCAGAAAATGGGCAGAGGATCTAGGCAGACAATTCTCCAAAGAAGACATGCAGATGGCAAACAAACACGTGAAAAGATGTTCAGCATTGCTCCTCATTAGAGAAATGCAAATCAAAACCACTATGAGGTACCACCTTACACCAGCCAGAATGGCCATCATCAAAAAGTCTACAAACAGTAAGTGCTGGAGAGGATGTGGAGAAAAAGGATCCCTATTACACTGTTGGTGGGAATGCAAATTGGTGCAACCACTGTAGAAAACAGTATGGAGATTCCTCAGAAAACTCAAAATAGAATTACCATTTGATCCAGCAATCCCACTCCTGGGCATTATCCAGTGGGAACCATGAGTCAAAAAGACACACGTACTCCAGTGTTCATTGCAGCACTCTATGCAATAGCCAGGTCATGGAAACAACCTAAATGCCCATCGACAGAGGAGTGGATAGGGAAGATATGGTACCTACACACAATGGAATGTTACTCAGCCATTAAAAGGAACGAATTACCAACATTTATAGCAACATGGATGGACTTAGAAATTATCACGCGAAGTGAAACCTGCCAGACAATTAGACAGCAACACCCAATGCTACCACTTACACACGGAAACTAAAAAGACACAATGAACTTCTTTGCAGAACAGACAATGACTCACAGACTTTGGAAAACCTTGGTTTTTCAAATGAGACACTCTGGGGGGATGCACTGTGGGTTTGGGACACAAAATCTAGCAAATTGACTTGTGATGATTTATGTACACCTATAATTGAAATAAAATCCATTAAGGTAATTAAAAAAAAAAAAACCCTGCTCTTTCATGGGCGCTTCAATGAGACTTTTGTTCCATTTGTATGAATAATTATAAATTAAGAATATTTAGGAGTGTTGTATGTTTTTTCTTAATATACAGCAAAAATGATGATTTGTCCATCCCTATAAATAATAAAGACACTGGCTTAAATGAAAAAAAAAAAGAAAAGAACACGCAAAGACTCCAGTGTACACTAGCCAGTTAAAGATTATTTTAATTAAATTGTTAGGGACTTTCAACAGTACCCTCTATAAATTTCAGTAAAAGTAATTCACCGAAAGATCTTTCCAATTTATCCGCAGCTGCAATTTCATCATCTCTAAGGATACTATTTAAAAGTGAAAACAAATCTCTTTTTGAGTAAATTACCAAAATGACTTTAAAAATCTAAGTAAGATGATCATTGTATGAGGTGAAATTGGTTCAATCTGGTGCTCACTCAAAACAGGTAACATCAAATCTTATGTACTTCAACTTCCTTAACAAAAGTCAGATTTGGCACTGTGGGCGGATTCAGGCTACAGGGGAAAAAAATGATTTGGAATGTACTTTGGCAAGAGGTAGGTAGCATTCTAGATTAATACTATCTATAAAACTAGTTGGCAGTATTTATAAGAAAAAGGTCTGCCATTTTTAATTATGCTGTACATTTCTTTTAAAAATGCCTATAAAAGAATGTAATACAGCTCGTCTTTCAGAAGTTGCCCAACAGATGCTTTCTATTTATATTTTGTTCAAATACAATATTTAATTCATTCTTGATTAAATGTTTATATGGCTCAAATTTAGGTCAACTTGAAATCATGTGTTTTATTTGAATCCTGAGAGCAGGCAAAGCCCTGTCCCATGATGGCATGATGCAGAAGGCAAATTATGTCAAAATATTTTCTAGTGAAATAAACCTTTGTGTTTTGCACAGAGCATTTTATTAGCACTTATTAATACTATGTTCAGAAATAAAAGTCTCTATTTTTGTGGACATTAATTATAAAAGCAATAATAATTATTTTAAACCTATATTCAACAAAATGTTACTTTTGTAGGTAATTTTGAACATTTTAACAATGAAAGTTCCAGAACATTAGACAAATTTTCCACACTATGAGGCAGGCTCATTCTGAATTTTCAAAAAATTTAACTTGGAATAATCTGGGGAAATTTATGAATGCTCAGTTTTAAAAAGCTTCATGGCAATGTAATTATATGGTTCTCTTATAAATAGTGTTTCCTGAGAATCTGAGGTAAATTTGAGGGGTGGGCAAACAAAAACAAATAGTGAAAGTAGCCATGAGGGTCCCTGTAGCAAATTTGGTAAGGAAATTTAGTTCTTAAGTGGTCCCTCAGAATTTGTCCATACATGCATATAGTACTTTTATTCTAAAAACTTTTCTTAGAGGATATTTTTGTGGACCCTTCCTGAGCCACCAGTATATGCTATGGTGTTTCAAGGGAGGGGAGAAGAAAATATATGGTGAGTATTTTAATAATCTTCCTGTCAGAGTTGGAAATGGGTTTTCTTTTCTGAGTCAAAATAAGCAAATCATGGAGAAAAGTAATACAGGACTGGCAAAGATCAGTACCATAAAGGGTGTGATTATGTGTGGTGTGCCCAGTCCCACAGCTCAGAAAAGCAATGGGTTGAGCATACATTTACCATATTAGGAAAAGAACCATTTTTTCATTAACATTCACTGACATTGTTACCTATTTACTTTTCTGTGATAAGATCTGTTGATGCAGTCTTTACTGAATATTACTATAATTATCTGAAATAAATAATATTTAGAAAATATGTATGTCTTGATCCTCAGTTCCTGATGGATGGATGAACCTGTTTATGACTGAGAGTCAATGGGGAAACCAGCCTATTATCTCTCATTCTCCCTCTCTTTTTATCTCTCGTGTGAGTGCCTGCGTGACTGTGTATGTATTCTATTGAAAATACCAGCTAATAAGTTGCATACAAAGGGAGATCTTTAATGAATGTAGGAAGGTCCCGACGCTAAGGGTGTTTTTATGAGCAAAATTCTCAAAGATTTGTGAGGCAAGCGTAAGCTGCACAAGCTGCTGAAATGGTGAAGCAAAATACAACTCACAAGATCAGAAGGGCTTTATGCTAAAGTTCCCTTGGTGATAAGCTATTGTAAACATCATTTGAAGAACAAACAACAAACCAACAAAAACAAGACAGGTAGAATGTACTACTCCTGGGGTAGTCAGAAGATATCAAAATGAATTCACATTTCATGCAGCTATTACTCACATAGTGTGCATCTCCAGAGCCTTTATAGACAATTTTAAGTCCATTTTTCAAAACAAACTGAAAATAAATCAGTGAACAAAATGCTATGCTGTTTATTGTTATCAGTCATTAAAAATAGAAGTATTAAAACTTACTTCCAACAAAACTGCTTCTTAAATTGGTGTTTTGGTTGAAATTTTTCAGAGCAGAAAGAGCCAATGGCTCCTGTGATAATGTTTCTACTTGACAAAAAAGAGAGAACCTTTGGATATTGGTTTAGAGATAGAGGGTGACTGGAGAGAACTAGACATCCAGAAATGTTAAACGTTTGTTACTAGCTCCAGACACTTTTCCAAATGTAATTTAATCATTTTCCAAGGTAATGTCAGAAAATATTCCCATTCTTTTAAATTATTTTAAATTTTAATATTGATCATTCTGTAGTATTATAGGAGTAGTTTCTGAGCTAATTATAAGTACTCCAAATTATTTAACAAATTATTTTCCTTAAAACAATTTTTCCGTTTTAAAAATATGTGATTTATTCTTGCTATTTTTTTTATTTCTTCTCTCGGATTCTACAAAAGAAAAGGGAAATTAGAATAATCCTAATATCTTCTAATTAGAAATTTAGAAAAGCCTTTCTTCAAGACTGTATGCATTCTTTATGGGTTTTTTCAATGTCAGGCTTTCCTGATTTTTCATAACATGAACTTTAATCCCCAAAAAGCAAAAAAAACCAAAAAACTCAGAGTTTCCAATGTGGCTCAGCAGTTAATGAACCCAACTGGTATCCATGAAGACACAGGTTTGATTCCTGGCCTTGCTCAGTGGATTAAGGATCTGGCATTGCTGTGAGCTGTGGTGTAGGTTGTAGACACAGCTTGAATCTCTGCTTGCTGTGGTTGTGGCATGGGCGCTCCAATTTGACCCCTAGCCTGGGAACTTCCATATGCCACAAGTGCAGCTCTCTCAAAACAAAAGGCAAAAAAAAAAAACAAAACACAATATGATATGCAATTTAGTATTACTCACTTAAAATTATTTGGGCTTACTATGTACATTATTGGTAAATCATTGCCAGAAAAAAAATGTGAACAATTAGAGTTGGTCCTGGGATTATTAAAAGGTAACATTTGTGGAAATAATGGTTTTCAGTCAGAACAGTAGCCTACCACCATTTTAGAAAGAGGAAGGAACAAAAAAAAATATTTGCAGTGTATGGCTCTATACACAAGAACATCAAGAACTGTATCATGTGGGATGTCGTTCTGGTTAGTTATGGCCCTATAACAAACAAATGACTCCAAAATTTAGAGACTTAAAACAATGAAAAACATTTTGTTTTTGCTTATGGTTTCTGCAGGACAGGCTGGGCTGGGGTCTCTGGCTCAAGCACTCTCACATGATAGCCGGCAGATGGGGTTGGAGCTGGGACAGTGGAGGTTATGTGGAGGCCTTTCTCTTCCTCTCTTGTCAGGGCCTCTCCATGTAGTCTTTCTGTGGGGGCTAGTTTTTCCCTTTGTAGCCCACTGGGCCTCCAGACTCCTCACAATGCAACTCAGGGCTCTAGCACCTGTGTGCTAGCGAACACCACGGTAGCCAAGTGTCCTTTCATGATCTGCCCTGAGAAGTCATCTAGCATCACTCCCACTGCAATGCAGTGGTGGAAATAATCACAAAACCCTATCTAGTTATAAGCACCATCCTCGCTCTGTAAGAAGAACAAGTGGGATGGCAGATACCATTGAGTTTATCTCGGGAAAAAGCAAATTTATTAAAAGTGTATTTTGTTTTATTAAAACTGATGCCAATGTATATTCAGATCTAAAAGCGATGGAAGAAGAAAAGAAAAACTAATCTAAGTAGAAGAAAAAATATTTCCAGAACCATAAACATTTCACAACAGACCTTCTATTTTTAGGCCTTATATTCTCCAGACTCCCTGTACAGTACACTAGGTCAGCATGGCTTGCCTAGTAGCTTCATAATTTGATGATTTTCCTCCAACAATTATGATAACTATTTATGGTTGCAGAAATTGTACATTACAGCCATAGGACTTTACACACATCTTTGTTCAACCCTCACTGCTTTCTTATAAACTAACATTTTCCATGTTTTTTAAAATTTAGAAAAGGAGAATTAGGCAATTCCTCTTTCCTGAAAAGCAGGAAATGCATCAGACTAGAGCTTTTGGTTAATCACAATATCTATATAAATGTTCATATTTCTATCCTTTTCATTGTAATTATTTTTAGCTGTATTAGTGAATGGTGACATTAGTCTTCTATTTTGTAATAACATGTACATTAAAATCTTCAGGCCTCAAAGAAGTCAACATAACAGAAGATAGTAAGTGATAACCGATTTGGTAGCTATGCCAGTGAAACGTGAAGGTAAACCAAACACGCGCATTTTTGGTCAAATAACATTTTATAGTTTTAGTTAACCCTCCCCATCCTAGATTCTGTATACTTATTGAGTGGTCCCATCACTCCTCTTTAGCTATGGCAGATGCAATGTCTACCCTGCTGCCAGGAGACAGATGGATGGAATCGCCTTAGACTTCTGTAATCACAGAATGGTGGTTTCCAAAAGGACAGCCAGGAAACAGAGAAGTCAAGTACCGTGCTTACACTTCTCTCGTTTGGCAAGCTCCCCAAAGTCAGAGACAATCACCAACTTAGCAGTCATGGAATTGGGATAAAAAAAGGGGGGGAAATTAAAAAAAATTTGATTGTTCCTAGAATTGATTGATCCCTATTTTACAAAACAATATTAATAGTAATGACACATCTAAAAAATTTTTCTATCACATTCTTGCCAAGGAGGCAGTTGGCTTGAACTAAGAGTTGGCTATCCCTTTGTGTAATAATTACTCTCATTTTTGCTTTCAGAAAAAATTGCTTATTATATTCCCATAACAGAAAAATAATTTAGGAATTATCAAGGATTAGAGTATTATGTCTTAAATCATATTTATTTAAAAAATAATTGATACACAAACACATTAGTTTTCACTGCAAAGAGGTTAACTGAAAGAATCTCTAAAGTCCACAAAAGTGAATACCAATTTTGGGTTCACAACCATAAAATGCCCCCAGCTTCCACAATCACCACTACTGTATAAGTGATCCACCCTTCTCAAAGTTCACAAATTCAGAATATGGAAAATTAAAAATTACCTGATTGAAACCAAAGTCTGATAGAGGGATAGAGGTCCTATTGAAATTTTTTGTCATTCACAAAGTTAAACATTGGGCCTTAAATTTGATGTAAATTATTCCAGTTCTTCTTTTAAAAGAAAATAATGACAGAATACCCAAGTGTTAGGAAAATATGCTTTACCAGTTTACCAGTGTGGCAAAAATTATTTTAGAGTGATTTGTGGATAATTCTAAGTGAAATTCTTCCTAATTTCACGTTGAGTATACTTATACTCTACCACACCTCATCCCCATAACAGAAAACATACGAGATGTCAAATCATCCAAATTGAAAGGAATTTAAATATTCTAAAAGCATATGTACAAGACACACTGCACACATTTAACATGGAACATTGATAAAGTACCCTCCTCTTGTACATCTCCAAATGTTTAAAGGTTATCACTGAAAGAGAATCTTTAATATATAGTGCATAGGTGGTCAATAAATTATTTTCCTAAGCTTCACAAATTACTTAAAAAAAAATCTACCATGAAACACCAGATGGCTTAGCAGATTGGCAATTTATGAGCTAACTCTAATCTCTCACTGGACAAAATGACTAAAGGTCATTGTCATCTGCCATCTGCCATGTGGAATGTGAATAATGGAGCTGTGAGCTTAGTCTTCTTACCATAGACAGGTGCCTACCAAAGATAAGATGAGCCTCGTTCCAATTGGAAATAATTTATTTACATCTCCAAAGAAAGATCTTTGATAAATGGTGAAAGCCAAGTTTCCTGACTAAAGGTGAAAATATCTCTGGGTTAAATTTAATAGAAAGTGAGAGACTACTAAAAGTGATTTTTAAACCTTCTATTTCAAAAGAGGATATCTATTTTCCCACATATTTTCATGACACTAAGTCAATATTTCTTTGGAATATGAAGTTATTATTCACCTTTCAAAGTTCTAACTTTGTTGAAAATTTTGCAAAATAATTGTATGTAGATACTAGGTTTATCTTCAGAAACCATTAATATAAATACTATGGGTGATAAAATATTATATTTTAAATTTTTAAATTATTTTAAAATATACATACATGTAAGTAATTGGGATTTTTAACTCTAGATGATTAAGAAGACAGAAGTAAGAATGTATTTTAAGATAGAGTGAATGTGAGAAAGAGGGAGAGATATTTGGCAGAAAAAAACCTTTAAAGCATAATCTTGTTCCCTAAACTTGAAAAGCCCAAGTATTTAAATATATTTACCAATATATAAGTTTTTATGCTATAGTTAAAGACAATAACCCTAAATATCAATTACTCCAATCTGGCTAATGTTTGAAAAAAAATGTTAAGGAGAAAATTTGGGGTTAGAATTTCTTCCTTTGTGTGTTCATTTTTCCTTGTACACAGAGTGATTAAAATTTGCATGCATCAACGCATCTTTGCTCCATTAACATTTTGCCAAAAGTGGGTTCTGGTGAAGATCTTCTGGAGAAGATCTTATTGAAGATGGAGTCATCGTACTTAAATAACTTGGAACAACAGAGTTTTGAAATTACTTTTATCGTTCTGATTAAATAATCGGAAAACTCAGTAGTATCCTTCTAAGCCTGTGCTAGCCCCCTTTAAACAGAGCAAGAGTAGGAATCAGAAGTCACAATGTTGACAAGCAAATGAATCTAGCAAGAATTTCATGATAACTGCTGTAGTTTTATTTTATTCTTATTTATTTTCACAGATACAATTAATCATACCTCTTACAGATTTTTCACTTGTTATGGTATAAATTTTTGCTACTCAGATATGAAATATAAATCAAGAAGGGGATAGGGCAATGTTTTAAAATTAACTAGACTGTAGACTAACTGGCCTCATTGTTTACTTATAAGATATATTTATATTAGTTAATGATTCAATGTACAACCACAAATTCTAATAAATATATTTTTAATTATATCAGCCTTTGCCAATTTTTGAAATATATGGCCTTTTTCCCCTTCACATCTAATCTCTTCATCCATTTTCTAAATCAATAGACTCTATTTCAATCTCAGGAAGGTGATACATTAGGTGTTCTAGACTGACATTCAAGATCCCTGTATCTGGTCTCTTGCTACTTTTCCCCTATTAGCTTGTTAATCTAGTCCGATAAATTTATGCTAACTTGTTCCTGCAAACTTAATTCTTAACTTTTGCCTTAGGAATGGTAATAAATTCCTTATTTCATTCCTCGTAATTGAGTTGATGTCTGGATTCCCTGATGAGTGTCATGATTCTAAGCAACTGTAGTCCCATCTAACAGTTCCTGCTGTCTGCTGACCAACTTCTCTGATACCAGTCAACTCCCTGTCTGAGGATTTCGAAATAACACATTTTTATGCAGTTTGATGCCCTATCTCTATGTTGTTTGTAGGAATATTTTAATATTAGCAGACTCCTAATAGTAGTTGCTTTATTTAAATAACAGCCCTTCTGATACCATATTCTTCCCAAAGAAAGCTCTAGACCCACAACTGTTTCCTTATTTCCTACATTAAAGAGAATCCACACTCACTACCTTATATTTTTCCTTCACTTGACTAAGCTTCTTGGTATCCTCAATTATGAAACAGCCAATAAATATTATGCTTAAAAGTATAAAGTATATTATTTACATTATTCACATATATCCACACTATATTAACTATCAAAATGCAGTTGCAGTTACATGCTTTGATGAAAACGAAGTAGGGTAATGTGATAAAAAGGAAAGGGAGAAGACAGGGAGAAAATGACTTAATTAGGGTGGTCATATGGAAATGATGATTTGCATAATACTTTCTCAGTCAATGAAGAACTTCATGGAAAATAGGTTTCAAATATATTCAGATGAGTACAGCCAAAGTCTTATTGAAGGCAAGCAAATTTATTTGGTCTTTAACCAGATAAAAGGTAAATAAGACAAAGTCTTTGGATATCAAATATTTACAGTCTCATAAGTTTATCAAGACACATAAGTGGAAAAACATCGGTTCTTAAGATAATGCCCAACAAGTAATTTATACACACACACACTTTACTTACCTTCACAAATACATTATTAAAGGTTAAAAAAATAGGTTGAAAGAAAGTACAAAAATCTAAGACAGTACAGAGGAAGAGGGTATATCCTGCTAGAGAGAATAAGATACACTTCTTGTATGAATTAGTTTTAAGTAGCAGAGACACAAAACAAAGGCAAGGCAAGGATAGAGGATACTCAGGAGGTAATTATTAGAGGTGCAGAAAAATAAAAGCATAAATTCTGTCCTGAAAGTTTTATGTAAGCCATTTGGAAAGAAAAAGAAAAGATCAAATGGTAGAATGTGGGAATTAAACAAAGCAAGGTAGATTTCATCATGTTAGGTGCCCCGAAGAGTTGCTGTGTGTGTCATTATATACATATAGAGTCATAAAAAAGTATGACTTGATGGAGTTCCCCTCGTGGCTCAGTGGTTAATGAACACGACTAGGATCCATGAGGATGCAGTTTCTATCCCTGGCTTCGCTCAGGGGGTTAAGGGACTGGCATTGCTGTGATCTGTGGTGTAGGTTGCAGACTTGGCTTCGACCAGGGTTGCTGTCGCTCTGGTGTAAGCCGGAAGCTACAGCTCTGATTGGACCCGCAGTCTGGGAACTCCATATGCTGCAGGTGTGGCCCTAAAAAGACACACACACAAAGAAATTAGATACATTGAGAAGATCAGATGATTTTAATTATTTAGAGATTATTTCTCAATATATAAAGTCTACAAAACATGTATAGGAAATATCTAAAATCTAATTTTAGAAAAAAATGATTAAGGCTATTTATTATATAAAAATTTTATTTAAAAAAAAGCTTATCTAAATGGGGATATGAACTCTGGTTCACATACTGTTAAACAAGTAGGAAATTAGAAACAATGAATGATCCCAGAGTGATTGATATATATACATATATATAGAGAGAGAGCCCACTTTTCTTACAGAAAAGTAAATTTAGTAGTTTTTATTTCTTGAAAACTATATTATATTTGAGTCATTTTAATAACTATTAGGATTGCCTTAGTTAAAAAATAACCTGGTAAGGAAAGGCATTTTAAGGGAAAAATGGGGGAATTCAAACAACTACAACCAAGACTAAAAAAAACTTTTAAAAAGCATTCAGACAGAGCCACCTGCATTTGTAGCTGCTTTACATTTGAAAAAATATTAATACATTAATGCATTTATGTAATAAATATCAAGTACCTGCTACATGAATTGCAGAGTTGTAGGGAATGAAGATGAAATGGTAAAGACAGGCCATACCCCCTACTGTGGGGAGAAATAAGCAACAAATAATAAATAAGCAAACAATTTCCGTCAGTGGCATACTATCTCTGCTGACAATCAATTACATTAGAGAGTGATGTTGGGAATGGGAAGAGAGATACTTTCTGACCTAGATAAGGTAATTGCAAAAAGTATTACCAAAGATGTATTTGGACAGAACTATCAACGAGATCTGAGGAACGGACAAGGTTGAAAGAACCACACGTGACAAAGTGGGAGTCAGGAATGAGCCTGGACTGTTCAGAAAACACAAACTAGTTGTATGTGGTGTAAGCACTATGAAAAGGGAGAGAATCTCATGGGACTGCAAAGGTAGATGGGTACCAGATAATCTGCTTTGCCAGGGCCTCACTCTGGAATTTAGATGTCATTCTTAACGCTACAGGAAGTTGGGAAGAGCCCCCAATGATCACCTGGCCATGTACGTTACACTTCCAGAGTGAAAGAGTCCGTACACGGGAAATACATCTACCAGCCTCTCTTGCAATTAATCAACAGTCACATAAGTAAGTTGGAACCAAGTGGGTAAAAACAGATGCATCAACTGCCATGGGTCTCCTCTTTCTTTTTTCTCTGTTTCCTTTCCTGCTGGCTAACATATGGAGGTGACAACTAGAGGTGGAGAAGACATCACTGGCCTGAAATGACTTCTTATTATATCTTCTTTATATTAAGATATAATAAACTAGGGTCCTGAGGATCTTGTGAGAGCAAAGTCATGACATCATTTGGAACCCTTATCATTACATTGTTCTGAGATCAAAATAAAATCCTCTCTTCCTTAGGCTACAGAAATTTTGAAGATTTCTCACAAGCAAACATAATCTCAAACAATTTCTCTTAATGGAATTTTAAGCAGAGAAGTGTATGATTTCTGCCTTTACCAGGATAGTAAAATGCCATATAATTTGACTGAAGCCTTGAAAGTCAGGAACGACACAGTATGTGCCAAGTGTCTCCTCATTACAAAGTGAGGTGCTCTTCCACTAGTTTGGGAATTATCAGGCTATACATGAAAACTTTTACCTCTCATAAGCTAACACCCCTCTAGGAGAAAAATAGATTGATGTTGAAAAGACCAGAAGAGAAGGTGTGTTCCTTGGATTCTGTGACACTCTGTGGAGAGTTATTTCTCCTTGAATTAAAGTCAAAGAGAGGGGCTGTCAGAGGAATAAGCAAAAAGATTGACTAGGATCCCTTATTGTCTGCAGTGATCCAGAAATCTGAAGCTAAAAGGCTGTTGTTAACAGCCTGAGGCTTTCCAGTCGACAAAGATGGTACCGTCCTGTCCTTTTACAGATGTGAGGGGCAAAGTATGTGTGCTTGTTTCTTGAGACAATAAACCAGCCTGAAGTTATTTAAAAATTATTAAGTCGGAAGGGTGATACTACAACAGAAAGGTAAATCCCTATGGCCTGAACCACTGTTGCCTAGAACTGAAGGTTTTTATTCTTTTATAACTAGTGAACTGAGAAATAAATTCACGCAAGTCAAAGGAATTGTAGTTACAAGTTTACAGTGAGGACACTGCGGAGGAAATCTGAAAGTGCTCTACGTAAGTCTCTGTTCTAAATCCTGCCCTAAAAGTGCAGAGAACAGGTCTCAGTGTTGTCAGTGAGGTCCAGTCTCTCCTGCTTATTGCTTCCCTTCCTTTCTTTGATCCAAAGGCAGTCTAGGTGGGGATGTGGATAGGAGAGGAGGGGAAGGGGACCCCTAGGGATGAGCTAGAGAAGATACCTGCCACGTCCCAAGCTGCTGCTGGTTGCATGAGTCAAACCCAGGCTGAGAGCGAAAAGAGACTTAAAGTTTATATACTGTTTTGAGAATTTTGTGGGCCATCTGAATGATCAAACTTAACATTTTTCATGATGAAAAGCAACATCATACCATCTCAATAACTCCCAACAGATAAAACCAGACCTAAAATTGATTTAAAACATAGGATAGAGCTAGCTTAAAGAAGAACTTAAAAGAACCAGGGGCCTTGGCATGAGGGTGTGTGTGTGTGTGTGTGTGTGTGTGTGTGTGTGTGTGCACGCGTGGGTGCTTGGAAAGGAGAAAGAAAACTGTTTAGATTTTTTTCACTTGCATCTTACTGACTTGAGCCTTTTCAACACATAAGTAATAATTTTTAAAAGTGCACGTTGGCTGTTGGAACTACAGGGTTGCATGAACAGAAGCTTGTGAGATAATTTGAGTAGTCCATGGAAGTGATCAGAGGTGTGTGAACTCTAGAGAAGGCAGGCCAAAGTGAAGGGAAATGGAACTATTCAGCACCTATTTTGCAGATGGTGCCTAAAAGACTTCTAGGTATAGAGACCTTAAAGCAGTCTATCTCACCACCGCTGGTACCAACAGCTTCCTTTAGGGAGACACTCTAGCCCCTCCCTTTCACATATCTTTTCAGTCATATTAACCTTGAGAGGAATTTCATATTTAGTATTCTATTAGATGTTAATCCCTGCTGATCCCAGTGCTGATCCCAGCACCCTGGTCACACCCTTTTTCCAAAATGATTCTTGGATGTGAATTTCTTACCATATATTTAAACAGCAGTAGCTAGGTTTTCTTTTAGAGGATTTAAAAAACATTGTCCTATTATTTAAGAAAATTGGTTCATAGATATAACATGAACAGTGGAATAAAATCTTACATTGCCTATATTCCCTATCCAAACTTCTAAATAGATAAATGTAAAAACAGACAATATTTAGAATTTGCTATGATAAGTGTTTTACAGAACAAAGTTACTTTTGCGGAAAATTATTGTCCAAAAGTTATAAAGCAGTTTTGTTTTCACAACGCCATTCTTAAAAAATACTATCTTAATATAACACTATAATTCTAAATTTGTAAAAAAAAAAGCTGAGCCATCAAAATCAGGAAAGTAAGCTGCAGGAAACTCCCCAATTCTACTTTAAATAACAAAATGGCCAAATTATTTTTGTTTAAATAAGTCAGCATCTCTGGATCATCTTTTTCATAGAATATGCAAAGCTGTTGAACATTTTACTTTTCATTTCAAGGACATGTGAGCCAACTTTTATGTATGATGTATCTTGCAGGGATTTTGAGACTAGCATGACTTATGTTCATAATACTTGGATGTTTTGTATTTTTCTTGGACTTATCTACACATTTGTGTCCATGCCAGAAAGAGAGGAAAAAAATAGAACTTGATCCTCATTCTCAAATATTTAAAGCTATGGCTCTCTTGTTGCAGGAGAGAATATCTAGTATTTTTCTCATTATTGAGTGAACCGGCTGCATCTCGGACTTTAACAGACTCAGTGTACTCTGAAGAGTACACACCTAACAGCAACTCCATGGCACAAAGAACCTGCTCTGTTTGACTGACAATGGCAAGAAGCTAATAAACCATTCTTTTGTCTAGACACTCTCTTCCTCTCAAACTTCAGAATAAACAAATTCAAGACTCGCAGCTGCACTGGCGTTACATACAGACAAGACAGGTAAACAAAATTTGACTTTCTTCTTGTGAGTAGGCACAGATACTGAAAAACACATTTCCAGTGTGGGGTGTACCCAATTTCATCTGCCAGAGGAAGAGCCTAAAGAACGATGTGCTTATGCCTATGTGCTCTGTGGACAACTGCCATGTATTTCTACAGTAATCTGTTCTCTTCCCTTCATCACAGACACAGTCAGCAGTTAATATCACTTTAACTCACTGATATTAAACCAAGAGCCTGCCTAAAATCAACACTGCTTTATGATTTTCTGACATCACTCCATTTGGGATGAAAGAATAAGCAAACTGAATTTGGACAGAATAAAATCCCACCCTAGTCTCTGTAGAACAGTTGGAAGAAAAAAAAAATCTGAACATATGGCAAACAAAATCTTTTATTCTAATTTTTCCATTTCATTGTTAACTTAAAAGATCTTTAGTTATACCTTACAGCATAACTGCCCTCAGTCTTAGTAAATAGAGCATCTTGGTATCTAGCTATAAAAGCATATGGTCATCTCACAGGAAAAGTGGTTCCAATTTTAAATGGAAATTTTGTAAGTGGAAAGGCTTTATTTGACATACACAGATCTACATCATAGACTTTTCTAATAAATATCCTCTAGGATTGTGATTTTTCGCTGTAATTGTAATAACCAGATAAATCCATTTGGTTATTGGGACAGATGTTTCCCGTCCCCAATGTCATACACTCCTCAGGCCACCTCTGACTTCAGCCACAGGTGCAGGTGGGCAATACTGAACATGCCAAGGGTACCTCATCTCCAGCTTGCTCTGGTGGCTCCCTGCTTTTCTGCCTCAGCCTTACTCAACCTTCCAGTGGCTGCAACCCAAAAAAAGAGCAGTGTGGGAAGTAGAGTTAATGCCCTGAGGATGATTTTCAACTGATGAGGAATGTTGGGTGCCAGGAGATAAATGACCTAGTCTCCATACTTAGGATGGATTATACAGAAGCCCATTTTATATATTTCTCAGAAGTTTCTAGAGTCAAGCAGTTGTGTGTTGTATATAGAGTAACCATGAAAGCAGACCATTTATTGGCTTTTCCTCCTTTCCCATCTCACTCAACCAATTCTATCACCAGCTTCCTCTGATCACCTTTCAGACAATATACTAGCACCCAAGTCCATTTCTGGGGCTCTGCATTTGTGTATCTGAAACTAGGACATTTACTGGTGAAATAATACACTGTAAATGCACATCTCAAACAAGGTAAAAGTATATCTCGAAATTATCCTAATTGTATATCAATAAATTTTAATACATACAATTAATGCATGTTTGCACATTAAGGGTCTTGAATTGCCTTTGAGAATCTAACAGAAGATATAGATCTTCTATAGACGAAAATGTGGGGAGCACGTGAATCAGGAAATCTTATACATAGTCTGAATTTCATAAATTCTCATTGAGAAATTCTATACTCAAACACATTTATAATTTTAAAATAAATATTTAGTTGCTTAATCTGTCTGCTTCATGTCATGCTATGTAGGTAAATCCCAGAGCAAAATGTCCAGATCTACAATCCGACAAATTCAGGTAAAAGTATACCAGCATATTGTTCTCTGTGGGAAAGGTCACAAAGATTATCTCTTTTTCTCACCCTATGCCTGCCATACTTGCCATCTATTGGCAAAGTAAATACTTCATAATATTTCAAAGACAGTTCAATACACCATTTTCCAAGGATTTCAGCACCAATCAATGAGTAGAAAAGAGTTAATGAAAAATGTTGTGCCTCCTAGTACAAAGAAGTTCAAGTCACTTTTTTTTTCAATTCCTTCAGAAATTTGAGGTAAAGAATAGAGTACTGTACAAGGAGAATTCTAAACTGTCAAGAAATTTCTTCTTCCTTTTTTTTTTTTTCTTTTTAGGCCCACAGCACGGCATACGGAGGTTTCCAGGCTAGGGGTCAAAACGGAGCTGTAGCTGTCAGCCTACACCACAGCCACCACAACTCCAGATCCGAGCTGCGTCTGTGACCTACACCACAGCTCACAACAATGCCAGATCCTTAACCCACTGAGTGAGGACAGGGATAGAAACTGCATCCTCATGGATACTAGTCAGATTCGTTTCTGCTGATCCACAACAGGAACTCCCAAGGTGTCATTCTATGAAAAATTTCCATTTCAACTTTTACTAAAAATGGACCAGTCCTTTCTGAACGCTAATGATCACTTATAGCCAAGAATTATAAACCCTTATATCATCATTCTCTTGCTACCATATTGCACTGAGAAGATGACAGTTTTCTAAGAATTTCACTTCCATCCCAGGTAAACACAAACACTATTTTCTCAGAATTAAGATGCAGCAATTCTAAAACATAATTAAGTCTTTTATATCCACAAACCATTTCATGTAGCATGATAACTGAAGTTTCAGAAATTAAGACACAGTTAAAGAAAATATTTGTCATTCTCTTCCATGCAGAATTAGATTACAGCTTCTAATTTTTCCTCATCCCTGGCAGGCCACAGTTGACTGTTATTCTGGACTGAAGTAACATTGGTGAAATGTGACACTGAACAGAGTAGGAATTTTCCAGAGATCCCCATCCATATCAGTAAGATGAAAAGTGTCCCAAAAGGTGGCGAAAATTTAAATGGTAGAAAATGTGATATGCACGCACGCACGCACACACAGACACACACACAGACACACACACACATATATTGGAATGTTAGCCATAAAAATAATGAAATAATGCTACCTGCAGAAACAAGGATGGACATAGGGATTATAACATTAAATGAAGTAAGTTAGGCAGACAAAGAAAAGTATCACATGATATCACAAACTCACAGATTTCAAAATCAAACATGGTTATTAAAGAGGAAACTGTGGGAGTGGGGAAGGATAAACTGGGAGGATGGAATTAACACACACACTACTACATATAAAATAGACAACTAACAAGGACCTGCTGTATAGCACAAGGAGGTCTACTCAATGTTGTGAAATAATTTACATGGGAAAAAAATGGATATACGTATATGTATAACTGATTCACTTTGCTGTAAACCTGAATCTAATATAGCATTTTAAATCAATTATACCACAATAAAATTTATAAAATTAAAAAAAAAAGAAAGAAAATCATTTTCAAGCGAGGCAGATCTGAGGCCAAAGAAACAAGACGAAGAACCTAGAGCCACAGGGACTTTCATATGAAGCACATTAAAAAGAAATTATCTCCCTGTATAATTATTTCCTTTAATTACATGAAACGCTTGATTGATGCCCTATGCAGCTGTAGAGCCAAATGCAAATTATTTTGATGAATAAAGAGACTGAATATATGGGGAAGAATAGTCCTAATGAATCAAGGGGTTGGGTATTAGAGGGGAGAATAGCCAGCACATTTTTTTTCTTCCCTCTATTCCTCTGGGGAAAAATCACCATCCTGCATAGGGATGTGGCCAGGGATTTTAGGCAGTGATAAGTATTGATGTGCTGCTTACCAGTAACATATTAGTTTATGCCTAGAGGACTTGTGACAGATAAAAAATATTTAACTTCACTTTTAATTCTTAGTTTGAAGGAAACCTGAGAGAAAATGAACAGTGACTCAGATTCATACCAAAGCATGATTGATTAAAAGCCAACCCCCTTTGAAATCCATCAGATTTCACATTGGAGTGGAGGTCTGTGGAGAAAGCATGAGGAGAGCAGGCACTTGAAGGGATATAAATGTGGGCCACCAGAGGCAAGGAAACAACTTCTGTTTTTCAATTTTGCTTATGGGTTACATATCTTAACGCTTTGATTCTTGAATTCTGAAATTTCATAGATCACTAATAAAGGGATTTCAATCTGAGGGTTGCTAAGCTTTAATTTTTTCAGATAAGGATGTTAATATCAATCAATCATCCTATCAATTAGTCAACTGAACGGACCAAATACCTGCTACCTACCCTTATTTCATTAAAAAGGAGAATGAAAATATTTTAACACATTGGAGATGTGTGTATATATGGCTGTGTGTGTGCATGTATATATACAACATGTATGTACGCATGTACACACATACATATTTGTGTATGTGTGTATTTGCATAAATGAAGAAACCGCACTGACCCAAAATTAGGCTTCAAAATTCAGCTGAACACATCATTGCATTATTATTTTCTGCATCTGTCATAGAGTGGTTGAAGAAATCATCATAGGTCCAACTCTGTCCCCCACTGAATGAGCTACAATTCTATCTCAAATTAGGAATGCAAATCATCTCCTTTGATGATGCCCTGCTAAACTGTACTTCATAAACTTCATAAACCTGATGATGTCTGTTGCCCTTCTAAACCTGTACTTCATAAACTGGCTTTTATGCATTCTGGGACTATTCCAGGGATCACAAAAACTTGAACTCCAGATAGGCCCTCCTCACTGAAATGGAGTGGTGGGTGTGAACTCTCACTGCACTGACCATTTGAAAATCTGAGTCAAGTTGCTCCAAAGTTTTCAAGTCAGCAGGTGAAAAATAACTTAGATAAGTTTGAAATAAGGGATACCTTATATATTATTCTAAGTATTTATTCTACTGGCATGAATAAAAATGAGGTGAGAGAAGTACAGGTAGATACATACCAAGAACTATTGCCTTTTTGGATACTAGCCAAAACTCTTTTCCTTACAGATGTTTCTGTAAGAATTTTCTCTAAGCACCCTGTAATTTTAAGAACTACTTTAATAAATGTTCTGTTTATACTCATCTCTAAAGAGCTCATTTATTAGCACGTTTCTCGGGTACTTTCCTTTAGTTTCATGCCATGCGATTTCTAAAAAAATTAAATCACCTAATAATGAACTCCATTTCATAATCTATAACTGCACTTTCTTCTATGAATAACAAATGGTCTCTTCTTGTAGCAAATTTTGAACTTAAGGAATATTGTTATGATTAGTTTTCCCATGGTTGTTTTATCCTCTGTACTCTATACATATCATTTTTAAAGGATTCAAATTACTTTGAATAACAGAGGTATTGGCTGTTCATAAAGAAATCAAACACACTTAACTGCTATTTTCAATTTTATTTTATTATTTTACAGCTCATATTTCTTTTTATCCAGAGTAACTCATGCCAAAAATTTCAAAAGCGCTTTTGGCAGATATGTAAATAATTTGGAGAACAAATATCCAATTAATACATTTGGCAGATAGTCTTTTGGATCTGAATGAGAAGAAAGGAACATTTTAATATTCTTGATCACTTCATTACTAACAACATCAATCTGCAGGTTTTATTTGAAAGGAGTGTGACTAGGGAAATCAGTCAGATAACAAAGCCTAAATATTCAGGTAACATAGCCTAAATATTCGGACAACATGAAATTGGTTTTCTTTCTTTAAACCACTCTGCTCCTTCCTTTCTAAAAATAAACGAATCTGAAAGAGAATGGATGTGTGTACATGTATGACTGAATCACTTTGCTGTATAGCAGAAATTGTTTCAACACTGTAAATCAAGTATACTTCAATAAAACTTTAAAAATAACAACAGATGAAATAAACATGTTCATTTGTTCTTCTCTCTCTGGGTACTGTTTTTATGTTCAATAGCATATTAAAGTAAAAGATGAAAGTTGTTCAGTTGCTATGATCTCACACCAAAGAGGCAGCCGAGGACAGGAGCCTGCCCATTTGTTCTCAGAGCACTTTTTTTCCTCAGGAGTCTGCTCCTTGGTTTTATAAATCTGTTTAAAGCAGTGACTGTTAGCTGACTCTGAGGTACTCAGGAAAAAAAAAAAAAAAGGCAATGTCTAATATTCATAAGCTGGAACATGGTAACCCAATCCAATTGTTTCTCCTCACGGAGGAAATGATCAGATCTGGAACAATTTCTAAAATGGAAAAACCAAGACTTAACCTTTTCAATGAGAGGATTTCATGCCGAAGCTTAAGTGACAAAGCAAGCTTCCATTATTGGAAGTAACTTTTAAAACCCCAGCCTCTCTACGTTAAAACCTGTATAGAATCTCTTTTTTAGGTGACCACTTTATAAATAGCATCTATCATAATTTAAAAGCTTGAAATATTTTTGCCTTTCTGCAGCATGAATAGCTTCAGAATGCTATATACAGATGCTGTTTTCCATTATTATCAGCAATAATTACTTTGAGTGTTCCTGGCTATCTTTAAGAGGAAGAGCGCAAAAAGATGCCATAACATGAAGGAGTGAGACTTTGCAGAAGCCTCACGTGCTTGTGTCTTCAGCAGACCATCAAATGTGAGCAGCCTTCTGGTTATCACACTACTTCACTAAGACTCCATTAAACTTTCATCCTTCAAACCATAAATGAGAGTAGTAGCGACAGTGTATGGGCAAAACTCTTCTCTCTAGAAAACACTATGGTAATAGATTTGATTTGTGTCTTCCTAATTTAAAACCATTCTAAAACAGTGCTTCTATGTTTTAAGTTCTAATACCTCTCACGTTTTAAGATATTTCCTGAGATTGTGAAAATGCACACATACACACACCCTCATATAAACACATATACACCTACATACACACATACACATTATATAAAGTAAATTTTTTATATAACATTATGTGTATAGCCACACACATTTCATATGTCAAATCACTTTATATACTCTTTATTCTCAGGTTGTGATAATTATTGAGTAAAGAACATAATTATTCTTTGAGTCATCAAATATTGAGGCCATACTTTTAGTTCCTTTTTTATCAGCTTTCTTGAATTTTAGTTCTTGTTCCTTACAATTATCTGTTTTTAAGTGTAAAATTAAATTATTTCTATTGAATTTAGTGTTATGTAAAAATTATCAAAATCCAGTTTCAAATATTTCCATCCCCTTAAACATCTCTCTGCTCATTTGCAATCACTTTCTTTTTCTATCCCAAGCCCTTGGTAACTACTATCCAACTTTCTCTTTTTTGAACATTTTATATAAATGGAAATGTGCATATGGCTTCTTTAACCACATAGATTTTTGAGGTTCATCCATGCAGTAGTATGTATCCCTAATGCACAATTTTCTACTGCTGAATAGTATTCCATTGTATGGATATAGCATATTTTGTTTATATAGTTACCAGTTGATTGACACTTGGGTTAGTTCCAGTCTGGGGCTGTTATGAATAATGATGAATGTTATATATATTAGCAAACATTGGTATATAGGTCCTTATTGGACAAATGTTTTTATTTCACTTGAGTATATACCTAGGAGTGGAATTGCTGGATCATTTATGTTTAACTTTTTAAGAAACTCTCAAACTGTTTTTCAAAATCATTGTACCATTTTATATTCCTGACAGAAATGTATAAGGTTTCCAATTTTACCACATCCCCACCAACACTTGTTTTTGTATGTCATCATGATTATATCCATTCTGCTTAAGTGTGAAGTGGTGCCTTGAGGTTTTCAAATGCATTTCTCTAATGACTCATGATGTTGAGCATCTGTTCGTGTGCTTACGGCCATTCATTTATTTTCTTTAGTGAAATGTCTATTCAAATCTCAGGCAATGTTTTACATTAGGGAATATTGTATATAACAAAATAAAGGCCCCGCCCTCATGAAGTTCACATTCTAATAGTAGGGAAACAGACAATGAATGCATATAACTATGTCAATTGGTATTATGTGATATGAAAAATGCAAAGCAATCTAATGAATATAGTGGGTACCAGAGTGGGGGTGGGTATAAAATTTTAAACAATATTTACAAGGCAATCCTCAATGATAAGTAAAATGTAGAAGGTCCTGAAGAAAGTAAGGACGGGACCCATATGTATTTATGGCAGGTAGATGCATATGTATTTGGTAGCATGTTTATATTAAAACAGGTAGTAGCATAAGCAACTATTTAATTCAGAGGAGCAATAACACTTTCCATACCCTGACAACTATACTGTCATTTAGAGAGCTCGAGTCATTGATAGAAATACTAACATTATTTATGAATTTGGGTTTTTTTTAGTGCTTTTTATAATCACCTCAAAAACTACACAGAACACACTATTATGTTATTTATATAACCTATATTATATTGCTAATGAAGTGACTGAATTTCCCCAGGTTATTGCTACTGTGTATGTGTTGCTTTTAAATTTTTTCATGGAAATATGATAGTTTACATTCTTTTAGATAGGAGTTCACTTATTATACTATAGGAAAATGATCTCTTTTCATTAAAACTGCTAGAAATGCTCCACCTATAATCCACCACGGTGTCAGGATGAAAGGTATCTCAGGTAACACAGGAAGAATGCAGACACAGAGGATCTGTTTAGATAATATTACTGCAGATTTTTTTGATGTTTTTATAGTAAGTAAAATTTGCAGACCATCCTAAGGTATATTATTCTGTGATAAAAGCTCTGACCTAAAATTGTACTTTTAATAAGTGCATAAGAAAAACATATCTATGTACGGTTAATACGAGACACTAGACATCCCAACACACATAAGCAACATGGTTCCTATAGAGAAGAGTGAATGCTGGACCCAAAACATATCTAACCTCATCATCCCACCCAATAAGTATTGTCTGTAGTACTGGCAATTTTCCATTTAATTCTTGAATTTAAAGCATCCATCTTTTATTTGCTATCTGAGATTTGGGGGTATAGTTTGTTCGGTTGATTATTTTATTTGGTTTGTTTTGAGAAGGGGTATGATCATAATAAATAAGAAAGTACATTTCCATCATATGATGACTATGTGGTCACTGGACCACATAGAAAATCAAAAAGGGAAAGATGCACATGGCAATGGGAGAGAATGCAGGTCCAATGAAAGACTTTTGAGAGAAAATAAGGTGGTGGGCAGTGAATCTACCCAGGACAGAATCCCCACATCATGAGTGGGTATCCAGTTGCCCCCTTTCACTCCATAACCTGTCACCTTTCTACCTTTATCTTGAGTTTATACACTGTCTAGAATTTTCTGCTCCTATATAAAAAAAATTATATAAAACTAAGTGTAAATTCTGCATTTCTTCCTTTTTACCCAGACTTCACCAAACTTTGAGTACAACAAAGATAGGTCATGGTGTTTTTAGAGACTTTTTGGTTGGAAAACAACTAAGAAAATTAAAAAGAAATCTGTGTTTTCAGAAATGGCTAGATTTGGAATAATATATTTTGAAAAACAAATTCCTCTTAACAATGTGTTAAGGATGTAGGATGGACCTTTTTTTAATTTACTTTTTTACTTTTTGCCTTTTGGGCTGCACTTGCAGCATATGGAAGTTCTCAGGTTAGGGGGTCGAATCAGAGCTACAGCTGCTGGCCTATACCACAGGCACAGCAGCACAGGATCTGAGCCACATCAGCAACCTACACCACAGCTCACAGCAACAGAGGATTCCTGACCCACTGAACGAGGGCAGGGATCAAACCTGTATCGCGCATCATCATGGATACTAGTAGGATTCGTTTCCACTACACACAATGGCAACACCCGAGATGGACCACTTTCAGAAACAATTATAAAACCATGATTAGTAATGGATGATCTTGAATTACCTGCTGACTCAAATAATGGACTGAGATTCTTGAGAGTGCAAACTTTACAGAATGCTTTTTCCCATGAGGTTTCCAGTAGGCTTTGATTGGTGCCCAGCTTGGAATTCTAGTACAAAAGTCTTTCTTGTGGTGGCTCAATTCTGTCTTTTTTGGATGCAGCCAATGTCAGAAAATAGACGGAAATGAAGAAATACGATGTGTTTGGGGTCAGTTGTTTTGTTTTTTTTGGCTTTATTTCCCCACTGAAAACCTTGCATTAAAAGAAAGAAGAAGAAGAAGGAGGAGGAGGAGGCAGAGAAGGAGGAGGAGGAGGAGGATGCTGTGTCTCAGAAGAGAGCTTACAAAGGTTAAGTGAGTTTGTTTGCTCAAAATGGTTCCATAATACTGAATTTTTAATTAAAAAATAAAACACTGTTTGCCAATAACAGACTCACAAACCCTTCTGAATATGTGGTTGCCAAAACTGTGGAAGCTTATTTTAGATTTTGTTACCAGGCACTTTTTGCCTTTCCATATTGCTATTTGTATACTATTGTGTAGACATAGGTTATACAGAAGAGTTAACAGAATTTCTCATGCAGCCTGATTTAGGATAGGGTGAGAGATGGTGGGGGGAACAGTCCTTCTTAGCATCAGGGGATTCTGAAAGTGTCTTCTACTTACTACAATTTGTAATTCTGCTTTTTCAAAGTGAAGAGAAATTTGAGTTTACTTTCTGTGGTCTGAAGGCCTCCCACTTTGTTCTGGGACCCCATTAGCAGGGAGCTTGCAGCCTGAAAGTGTCTGTGGCACTCTTCGGACACCCAAGGAGAATAAGTCTGCTTAGAAAGCGATATTAAAATTTCAATTACATAGCCATTTTGCAAATAAGTTCTGAGTTTATGTCCCCAGGCTACTTTAGAAGAGGTCACAATGTTGCTTTAGGTGTTGGGTTTTGGAAAAGGGTATAATTTGAGGTCCCTTTTACTTTCGCTTTTTCAAGAAAAATAAGGCCAACTCCTGGCTTTCTAACCACAATCATTTTCATATTAAAATCCTTCCCGAATTTTTACCTTCTAACAGAGAGTGCTCTGAAATGGTTTGAATTGTATTCTACATTGGAAAAAACTGCACACTTTGAAAGTTAATTCCTCTACAGTTTAAGCTTTGTTATTATTTTAGCTCATTGAAATTTAGTAGACATTTTCCAATGGATATGCCATAAAATATTTTAATATATATTATTAATACCTTAAAGTATTTTCATTTTGAATTATTATTTCTTACACCTTTAAATTCATTAGATTTTATTAAGAAAACACTGGCATCTTAGCTAGTCTGTTTTACACAGACACAAACAAAAAATTGAAATCTTGTCAAAAAGTCTTTCCTTCCAAAATATTGCCTAGACTTACAAGATAAACTGCTTAACATAAGCCCAGATAGGAATGCATGTTAACAAAACATAAAAAACAAAATTATGAATACTTATATAAACACATCTAATCAGTTTCACTTTCATTATTGTATATGAAGACCCTATTCTCATTTGGCCAACTTTTAGGCATTACAGATATTCCTCCATTATTCATCTGTATAACCTCTGGCATGTTCTTCTTCATTGATCGTAATTCATCATAGTACCATAAAATTAATAATATTTGGTATAGTCTACGTTTTTGAAAAAAAGTTTAAAAAAGCCTTTATCCTCCTATGTCATGAAGGTGAAAAAACCTTTACATTTTTCTCTATAAACTATATTATATTTCATTTCATAACTATGTCTGATCTACTTAGAGCCTATTATACATATGGTGATATATTAATAAATCTTTTCATTAATTTTAATTTGAAATAATTTACTATACTTACTTTAAATACAAGATTAAATTAGTTCAATAATACTACTTCAGAGGACATTCTTTTTCTTGCCTTTTATGGTAGTTCAACAGCAAAAAATATTTTCACTATGAATTCATCTTTCCCTAGGGGTTTAAGGTACTTGCTCTACTAAGAGTCATGGGGTAGAGGAGA
Source organism: Catagonus wagneri (assembly GCA_004024745.2). NCBI lineage: Eukaryota > Metazoa > Chordata > Mammalia > Artiodactyla > Tayassuidae > Catagonus > Catagonus wagneri. The sequence goes on from PVHT020000256.1 coordinate 10,831,341, forward strand.
AAGGCCCTAATCAATGCCAGGCACAGTGGGTATAGACAGCTGAGAGGTGATGTGTCATGGGCAGAAAGGTTCTGTATCCTTAAACACTGAGCTACCTGCCTTTGCTGCTGCTTATCCACCAGACAAGCTAGTGCTCAGGAGTCTACTTCCAACTCTCAGGGAGAAACAAAGACATATGGCTTGTCAGTTGTCTGTTTTTGTTTTTGTTTGTCTACGCCTGTGGCATGTGGAAGTTCCGAGGCCAGGGACTGAACCTGAACCACAGTTGTGGCCTGCGCCACAGCTGTAGCAACACCGTATCCTTAAACCCACTGTGCCACAGAGGAATTTCAACTGTCTGTTGCAATCAGCTCCCCTGAGTGGGGTCTGATTTTCTGCTATCGTGGTGCTACCGGCATAGTAGTATATGAATGATCACTGCTTTCTGCATATGAGACAGGAGGTAATAATATAAGAGCAGCCCAGGATATAGGCAGGATGACAGAGAAAGCTTTCCTTCTACTCCTGCTACTTGCCTCTCTTCCTGCTGCCTCTAAACTCCCTCTGCCCCAGTTTGTAGCCACCTACCCCTAAAAAGTCCAGTTGAAGATTGCCTTTAGTCTCCCTGGGTGTTTCTCAATACTGTGAAATAGAACACCTGAATTTTACATGCTGTTCTGAATTTCATAAAGCACTTTATGTCATATATTAACCCAGCAATTTTTACAACCCTGTGAAGTAGTTATAGCAGATATTAGTATTCCTAGCTTTACAAATAGACATAGAAATGTTAAATTTCATATACAGACATAAAATTTAGGCCATTTGATTCTGCTATTGTAGCTACTACTATTGTTAGTGATTTTATCAATTATTATTTTCTATAAAGTATTTATAATTAAACTATGATAGAAGTATACTTAGGAATATACCCACTACGTTAACCTGTAAATTATTTTGAATATACTTATTCTAATGGATCTGTAGGAGAGAACTGCTGTGTATGGACAAGTGGATGAGAAGGTAGAGGATGAATAAGAAAGAGCAAGAGTTATCATGGTGATCACTTTGAAATGTATAGAAATACCACATCCCTGTGTTGTATAACAGGAACTAACATAGTGTTATAGATTAATTAAACTTCAAAAACAAACAAACTCACAGAAAAAGAGATCAGATTTGTGGCTACCAGGACAGAGGTTGGGAGAGGAGGAATTGGGTGAAGGCAGTCAAAAGGTACAAACTTCCAGTTATAAGATGAATAAGTAATATGAATATAATATACAACATGATTAATTAACAATGATTCACCTTGTATCTTTAAGGGGGTAAACTTTAAGAGTTAATAATCCCAAGGAAAAAGTTTTTTCTATTCAGGTTTGTATCTATATGAGATGATGTGTATTCACTAAACTTACTGTGGTAATCATTATGCTGTACACCTTAAGTTTATACAGTGCTAAATGTTAATTGTATCTCAATAAAACTGAAAGAAAAAAAAGTGGTAGTGACCAATGTTTTATGGAACAGTCATCATATTCACATAATAATTTATTAACCCACCCTTATATCCAGCAGTTACAAACTTATAATGAATTTAAAAGCAAAGCTTTTTTTAGCGAAAAATGTATGCATTCCTATTTACTGATTTGTTTCACTACAGCTCAATAAATGTTGTGTTATAATTACATCTGAAAGGTCATCATCTTTCATTTTTTAGTTTCATTTTATATATTTAATGTTCAAATTCAGCAGCAGAACTGTTTGTAATATTATAAAGAAAAAACAATTTGTATGTTATTTTGTGTAAGTTTTCATAAAGTTCTATGTACTTTTATTTTCTTCTTTCTGTTTCTTTCCTTCCTTCCTCTTTTCCTTTTTTTCTTCCTTCCTCACTTCCTCTACCTAGCTACATATCCACTGATCTATCTCCCTGTCTACACTTATATGTTTCACATATATTTGATTTTTAATATCTATGATTGAAAGCCTATATTTTCATTTAGTCAAGGCAAATATGTCTATGTGTAAGAAAAATTAATCTTCTTTTTGTCATTGTTTTCAATTACTACAAATTAATTCTTAAGGCAGAGATAACTTTCCATGCTTAATTTTAAAATGAACTTATTATAGTACTAGTATTTAAGAAGAAAAGAAATGCATATTTAAAACTAAATATTCAGATTTGTCATAACTTGACAAAGATAATCCTTTCAGGCTGAAATATTCCATTCTTGGTCTCAATAAAGAGTATTACCAAAAATGAAGACATTTGAACTTCATCTGTTTTTATGTTACAAGTGTGCAAATATGTGGAAAACAATATTTAAGAGGTTTTCATTAACCTCAGCTGTCTCAATTGCTTTGCTTTAACATATACTTGAATACTGGTTGGTGGAAATGTCCCTATTAAGTCTTTAGTAATAGTCGGCATGGCTTTTCAGGTAGCAATATTGTTGCACTGACTTGAGCTAAATGTGCTAGGAGAGCTGGTTTCTGCTAACAAGTTCTGTGGATTTGACTTTGAGATAATTTTACCTTGATGCATTTGTTAATACATAATATTTGGACTGCCCTTGAAACACATTTAAGTGTATTTTCCTAAAATCGTATCCATGTAATGGTGACAAAATATGGCCTCACACATTTTAATTAGACCTTTAAAATGACAGTGTACTGAGTTTCTTCAAATTTTTTGCTCAGCTAATATAGAGTTTTTAAAGTTAAAACTCTATTTCATGATTTCTGTCTAAATTTGAGCCTCAGCTTCACAGCATGATAACCAGACTAGTTGAGGTATGCACGCTGATCATCTTAGAACTACTTCAACCACAATAAGCCAGTGTGACTGTCCTTAGTTGTTGCTTGGGTAAGCACATAACTGAAGCAACACTAAAGCTCCTCTAAGGAGGAAGTCCCCCTGAAAAGTAAACAGGGAGACCTTGCTGACACTGATTACTTTTCTACCTGTCCTCAGATTCTGTGCAGTGCTATTTAGGCCTAGACAAGTTATATATAAAAATACTTTCCGACCCCAACATGTTTCCCAACATGTTAGGAATCTCTGAAATTGTTTAAGGATTTTTGTGTTTGTTTTTGTACCGTATAGACATAGCACATTCCCAGAGACAAAATTAATGAGAAAGAGGGTCTAAAAAGTAGCAGTATCTAGATATTTAATATAAAATGTTTTTCCAGTAAGTTAGGAAAATTCAACTTTTTAAAATAAGATGCATTTCTTATGAACTGGAAGAAATACTAATTCAAGAAACCGATGATTTTTTACACTATCACAAAAAAAGTTCAAGTAATTTTGAGAGATGGATGGATATAGATAAATATCTCCCTTTTATTAGAATGGCACTATTGGATGCTCAAGTATTCTAACTTTGGATGGTCAAGTCTTTTTATGTGGGTATAGTGATAATTCATTTAATTAAAAATTAGCATGATCCCGCGTTGCTGTGGCTGTGGCCAAGGCCAGCAGCCACAGCTCCTGTTAGACCCCTAGCCTGGGAACCTCCATATGCCGCGGGTGCGGCTCTAGATAAAGGCAAAAATACCAAAAAAAAAAAAAAATTAGCATGAATGGCTCTTGGAATTATTACTCATCTGAAATGTGTCTTTATTTCAAAAACATTTTTCCTGTCTTTAAAATAGGACTATTTTCAGAAACTTTGATTTAAAGACATAAACATCATAGTACAAAAAATGTTTATAAATATTATAATATAAAAATATATATATAAGTTCTACTATTTAAATCTAACTTTAAACTTTTATTACAGGAGTAAAATCATCCTAAGGACTCTACAAATACCAACAGTACACCCTCTGGGTTATGTCTTCCATAACATCTAATTACTTTTCCTATTGAGAAGGAATATATATCAAACAGCCTTCTGCTGTTATCAGCAATAACATGCCAGGTGTTCACAGTTTATCACTGTCATAATGTTTCAAAGGTCTATGTGAAATAATGTAAAGAATTGTCTAAGCAGGTTTCAAGTCCTAATTTTTAATCCTTATATGGAAACCGGTGCATGTGCATGTGTGTGTCTGTGTTTCACTACTGTATCAAGAAATACATCGGTGGCTATTAAGTGGTCAGAAGAAAATTGTTAAGTATAGAAAATGATTTGGTGCCAGGAGGTAGCAAGGATGTATTTAAAATTATTTATTGTTTTGATTTAATATCTATAGAGAGGAAGCAGTATGTAAGAATTTAGTAAACACAATAAAATGTTTGTAAATCTTCATATTTTCCATCATTACCCTTATTTTGTAATCCTCACCAATGCCGATAAATGATACTTTAAAAAAATTCCTACATAACTAGAGAAAAATTAAAAGTCATGGGCATCATAAAATTGTTCAAAAGGAAATGATCATTCTCAGAATTCAAAGCTGAAAGAAAAGAACAGACTCTTTTAACAGTGATGGGAAACTTGAGGCTACTTGGTAACAGTGACTCTTAGAAAAACTGACAGCAGCAGCTTACTCAATCAGATTTGAATTCAAAGTTCTCTGTGATTCAAGTTTGGGTTGGAATAGATTCCCCACAGATGAAGAAACATAAAATAAAAGTAATCCTTCACTGATTTTCACTCACTAGGCAACCACTTCCTAAATCTCAGTGAATACCATCTGTTATACCTCATTTTTTCCATGTTACTTTTGTGCACATTATATATCAACCCAGCTTTAATAATCCTACCTTCACACACACACACACACACACACACACACACACACACACACATATATAACCAAATAATAAATGAGCATTGATAATTTCTTCAGTATATGAGTGCCAAGAATCACCACTCCTGAGAGGTAAGACATGGAAAATCAAAACAAACTTTTAGTGATACATTTAATTCAATTCTATACATATTAAACATTTAAAGTCTGGTCAAAATGATAGAAATTCAAAGGGAAAACTATATGTTTTCCCTAAAATGTTACAATATAATGTGTGTATAAATGTATATTTTCCTAATGTGATAAAATTGAGATATATATTCTATCAGGAAAGCCATAGCTCCAAGTTATTTCTGAAATAATACATACAACCCGTCTTTTGAATTACTTATCCCATCATTATATTTGTACCTCCTATACCTCATATCTTACTCTTTTATTTTATAATAGTATTATTTCATATCTTCAATGGAAATATGAAAATGGGCTATGGGTAATTTGAGAAAGGGCATATTATATCCTTCTGGGACGGTGTAGGGAGCAGATGGGACATGGGAAAGCTGCTTGGAGAACATGAAGTACATTGTTCAAAGTCAGGTGATTTAAAAAGAGGTTTTTTATCCAGGTTTATGTCAGAGAATTTAAACCTCCAGCTACCCTTTCATGGTTTGAATGTTGTGATAATGATTTTTTTAAATAGAAACAACAAACTAGCTGATGCTGTTCAAGTTGTGTTTAGCTCACACCGTGTTTTAAAATTTTTAGATTTATTAAATATTAAAAAATCAGAGTATTTCACTTAAAAAACTACATTTCCAGTTTCTTTTAAAGGTCATAGCACATGGCAAAGACAAAGCCCTCATTTCCTTTAGCAATGGTAGGCTAAGCACATCCGTTCCCATGTGCCTGCCTGGTCCACACCATTCACTTAACTTTGTGTGCCTGGGGAAGACAGTCATGTGAGCTGTTACCCCTGCTTGAGAACTATAGCAAAAAGTTGCCTCCCTCATTTTACATAAAAAAGAATACTATCTCAAGGGAAGAAGAAAATGTTTTCCAGAAAAAGAAACAAAAGGTGAAAAAAGTCATACCCATTCAAATTGGCAAAGGATAAAGTTGATCCACTTATTTATAATTTCTAAATTTTTAAACTAAGACTTGCATCATAACTTGACCCCACATAGTTTAATGGAGGTAGGCAGAATCGCTTTGAAAATGTTAGAAACATTTAGTTAATATATAGATGTACAGATAATAAATATATACATAGTATCTATTACAACAAGTAATTTTGATGTCTTCAGCACGGAATTCAATATGATTGGCTTGAGTTTATATTCCTATGGTGTTGGCAGGAAGCAAACTCAATCATTTTCAGCCACCAGGATAATCTTTGCTAGATGTAAGGTGCAAAACAAATCTAAATGAGGCAGGAACTTTCCAAAACACCAGAAGTTCATGCTACCTTATTTCGCATAGAGTGAGCACCACTGTGTCTAATTTATAGATCACCTGTTTGTGTTTGGTGTTTGTTGTCTTTTTAGGGCCTCACCCACAGCATATGGAGGTTCCCAAGCTAAGGATCAAATTAGAGCTGCAGTTGCTGGCCTACGCCATAGCCATGGCAAAGCCAGATACAACCCATACTGCAGCTCTCAGCAATGCAGGATCCTTAACCCATTGAGTGAGGCCAGGGATGGAACCTGTGTCCTCATGGATGCTAGTCAGATTCGTTTCCACTGAGATATGACGGGAACTCCAGATCACCTATTTTTGATCATTTCCTCTTCAGTTAACCACAGACACTAGTTTTTCTTCTAAACTCCACACCCCCCCAATCATCACAAGGTTTCTGTTATTGTTGTTTGTTTTTAGTGCATCTATCTTCCTGACAAAACTAACTTCCAGAAATTACGTACTGACTTCTCTTTCATTTTCTGCACTAGCCAGCCAAGGTTTAATTCCCATAAACGAGTGAGCAGTTTATATCTGTACCCAGAACCTGTCTAAATATTTTGTCTAGTATTATATTGCATTTATTCCCAATAATATGACTATTTTAAAATGTCATTTTTTGTCTTTTTGCCTTTTTCTAGCGCCACACTCGTGGCATATGGAGGTTCCCAGGCTAATCGGAGCTGTAGCCACAGGCCTAAGCCATAGCAACGTGGGATCCGAGCCACGTCTGCGACCTACACCACAGTTCACGGCAACACCAGATCCTTAACCCACTGAGCAAGGCCAGGGATCGAACCTGCAACCTCTTGCTCCTAGTCAGATTTGTTAACCACTGAGCCATGACGGGAACTCCTAAAATGTCACATATAAAATAGTGTTCTAATAATTTCTAAAAATTGTCTAATTTCTTATTTAAAATATGTGAATTCTAAAGAGATATGTGAATTATCAAGATACTACTCATATTTCAAAGGAACTCAATGTCCTAGGCCATGTATTTCTTATATTTTTCTATTAGAAAATGTCTGAATTTAAATATAGGTTCATACAAAAAATGTTTGTTCCAAAGTTACTTATTATCTTTTATTTCTTTAGTACATTCATATTTAAGTTTAAATGTTTCAGCAAACAAAATATTCTGGAAAAGGTAGCATTTCTCTGGTCCCTGCAAAATATTTCTGAAAAACATTAATTTGTGCTCTATAGAGTTTTTGTCCAGAAAGTAAATAGCTCTGCCAACTACTACTTATTAAAAATGCAAACCAATAAAGTAGAAGCTGTCACTTTCTCAACTGTTTAATTCAAATGAAAAGAAATGAAACTTTTATTACACGTATGTGTGTTAATTTGAGTTTCTGTCCTATCCCCCCTAAAGTCTACCTGAACACATTGCTGAATGAACTCATTTTCATTATATTTTGAGTGTAAATCACTCAAAATGTCTTCAATTAGCCTTAAGAGTAAGGGTGTTCAATAAGAGTGAATATTTGATTAAAATAAAATGCCAGACCACCTTCACAATACTTTCTATTATAGTCCAAATCTAGACATGTACCCCATAATTGAGTGTTCTTACATGGTGGAATTATCTCCTCACTTTCTGAAGTTACAGCATTGTATCACTGTGTATTAAGCCACAAAAAGTGTACATTTGGGTAATGAAACATGATGCATAACACAGTTTCTTTAAAGGTGATATATTAAATATATTTTTGGAAATAAAAATAAAGAAGTGTACAATCTGGGTTTTCTTATTAGGATTAAGGAGAAATATACCTAATGTGCATTTGCTATCTTTATTACACTTTGCAGTTTTTATTTCCTCCATTATTCCATGATCCCAGATAGGTATCAAAACATAAGGAAAGCAGACTGTTTTTACAGCTGCTCTTAAACAGTATACCTATGTACTGTGGACCACACAGGGGGAGCACAATTGTTCAACTGTTGAAGCAATACCAAAGATGGTTTAGTCAAAGTCATTTGATTGCCCTGCTCAGCGATAACTTCTACGTGCATCTACTCATCAGTATAAGAACAAATCAGTAAAGAGATTAATTTTAGAAAATTATGTTTGGATTAACCTGGAAAAGAAGAGCAGTACATAGTAACATTATAAAATAGTTCAAGTCCCATGATATAGAAAATAAATGTGATTGAGTGTGTCTACTGTGCCTAAGAAGATGCCCATGCCATCTCAACCACACAGATAAGGCTAAGACAGAAATAAGTGTAAGCAGAAGCCACAGTGTCACCACAGAAGCTTATATTCTGTTTGCCAAAGAAATTTCTCAGTGCACTCAAGTGAATAACACCATTTCCTTGTTTATTATTCAGCTGATTATCACATCCATTATATAAATACACACACACACACACCACTCTCCTCATAACCAAAACCTATCATCTGTCAATAGAGCACAGTGACATAGAAAGAGAAAAACCAACATAAGTACTGAATTCAATACACTAATAAATGGAGCACCTCTCAAGTTAACATCCACCCCTATGATCCACTGAATCCCCAATTCAAATATAGCCTTAGACCGACACACCCTTATCTTTAAGAAAATGACGTAAAATCTCTCAAGCATGTAAAGGTGTACTGTGGCATGATCTATCCTTCTCTTAAGCTTTTAAGTTGAGAACATGAAGATGTGGATTTCATATATCAACTGTGCCTGCCTTCTTGAAGACTATCTTTAGGATGGCTTTTTAAAAAGAAGAGATCACTTGTTCAGTAGCTATGAAATAGCAAAACATAAAAATTAACACTTTAATTTCTATTTCATTGTTTTATTGAGTCTTCAGACTGGTTTACAGGCTTATTTTATGCCACATAGATGTGAGGCCAAATCACTGAAAAGAAACATTTTAGTTCGTACTAATGCCAGATAGCTTTGAATAATCCCTAAGGAAATACACAGCAGACTCAATCGCTATTTTATTACACGGAACATCTAAGGTCCTTAGATCCTAGCCAACTATAACAACCTAATGTTTCTTGGAAAATCAACCTATTTTCCTAGTATGGAGCTATCTCTACCCACCTGCAGTTGTTCTCTATATCATTTAAGATGCCCGATGATGATGTTTACTTTTAATAAAAGTAATGGTTATGTGTTGCATTTTTACCCTTATTTTAAACCTTTAAAATATACTAGCACATTTAATTTGAAAGCTTATGCTATGAAATGCATAAAATTAAAAGTAATTTAGAGATGAAACAGCTGATTCTGAGAGCTTAGGTTTGTCATATAACTAGTAAAGTGCAGAGCAACAATTTGAACCCACCCAGACTGACCTCTGAGCCAATCCTCATAAACACAATGTTAAACTGCCTCTCTGCTTAGTGTTCATTTTTTCCTTTAAAAACTAACAAAAGATAACACCAACTGTGGTCTACAAAAGAAGGCCATTTGATCCATCTATATCTATCTTGAACATCAAAAGGATTCTGAATGTGCACAGAGTTTTATAAAGAAATGAAACGTTCTGGTTTATGTCTGGAAATGAATATAAAAGATTAGAATAACCAAAGTCTGGGAGCAAAATGCTAAGTCTTTAAATATCTGCGTCTAGAGGACTTGTACAAAACATTCTAAGCAAAACAAAAAATGATAGATATGAAATAAGGAAAAATAACAAGTAAAAATATAAATATTTCCTTCAACAGGTTTATATAATATCACTAACATTGTTCAGCTCTCCAAACTGTATAGTGATAATATTTTGAATGACACATGAAGTGAACATGTGTTTGGGGGGTTTTTAATAGTTTTTTGTTGTTGTTGCTTTTTAAGGCCACATGTGCAGCATATGGAAGTTCCCAGGCTAGGGGTCGAATTGGAACTACAGATGCCAGCCTACACCACAGCCACAGCAACGCAGGATCTGAGCCACCACCGACTTACACCATGGCTCACGGCAACACTGGATCCTGTGAGGCCAGGGACTGAACTCGCATCCTCATGGATTCTAGTCCGATTCGTTTCCAATGCACCACAATGGCAACTCCCTTTTTTAATAGTTTTTTTAACTTCATACACAAACATATTGTCAGTTTTAATAAGTTTATTACTCTAAGATTGGAACTGGAACAAATTATTTTCTAAGAATATATGTTGATATTTAACAATCATAGAGTCTGATAAATACTTATGTCAGCTTTAGGACTCAATCACAACTTTATAGGACTGAGTGGAAAGACAATGGTTGAATTCCGGACAAATAAGGGAGTACATGTTCTGTGCGAATATTGACAAGAGCAAAGAATAAAGTGTGAATGAATTAAGTCACAATAGCCTGTGGGTCTCCAAATGTCTTGACGTTAACATTTGATAGCAGGAGGAGAGAAACAGCTATTTGCCTGTGGTTACCAGTAGCTGCATTGGTAAAGGCCTGAACCAGGATGTATCCTCTGTGGCTCTGGAAAGATACTGTAAAACTCTCTTGGAATTTTTCAAAAGGAAAATGAATTTGGGGTGTGAAATCTGGTCTTAAGGACATTAATCAAGAATTTAGGTCCCATCTTCAAAAGTGCCAGGCAGAAAAGATTTGAGAATCTCCAGCCAACATATGACTCACCAATCTTTTATAAACAGATATCTAAAACCTGTCAAACATTCACATTTCAATGGTACTAAAATTTAAACATCTCCATTAACATTAAGTTCTGCCTTCCAATTTTAAATCTACACTGTGTGGGTTTTATTCTAGTGACCCCTCCAGTGAAAAATGAAAGACGTCTTCATACTAAGATGGATTTTGTTATTACTGTCATTTGCTTATTTAGCCTAGGTCCCCGATGAGGAATTACAACTGTCCCAGGCATGACATACTAAGCATATGGGTTTTCTGTTACTTGTAAATGAATGAATTTTCACAAATTCACTTTGTTAATGCAACTAACTGCTTTAATGCAACAAGTTTACTCATGAGGAGAAGGCAACATTGCTCCTTTGTATCTAGAAAGCTGAAAACCAGTCACAGCTAAGGGCTCAGGGTGAAGGTGCCTAGGTAAGTACCACTTGCATGAAATCCCTTGTAGCAAGAGAAGTTTTCTTCTTCCCAAACTCTCTGCTTGGCCTAGGCTGTGAAACTTCTACTCTGAAAAGTAACATGTGTCTGGAGTTCCCTTGTGGTGCAGTGGGTTAAGGATCCAGTGTTGGCTCCAGTCATTGTTGTGTGGGTTTGATTCCCAGCCTAGGAACTTCTATATGCCATGGGTGCGGCAAAAAAACAAACAAAAAAAGTAAAAGAATTTTCTTCTTAGACCTATTCAGTCGGCAATTATTTGTAACTTTTTAATTTATCTTTTCGATGCTTCTAAAAAAATTAGTAACTAATTTTCTGTCTCCCTCACCCTTATACAAATACTTTTTCCTGACCTTCATTTGAACTGGTAAAATAATGAGAATTTCGTAACATTCTCAAAGCTCAGGGTCTCATTAATTTTTCTGTATCTTATTCTGGTCTTAAGCTGTCATTATTGCACCTGTTAGACTATCTTGCACACATATTATTAGATTTGACATTCTGAAGATAGCTGCTGTCAATAAAAATTACAAATATTCATTTTGAGTAGTGGACTGGAAAACATCCAACAGATTCTGAAGGAAGCTAGATCAGAATGAAAGCAAAAGCATCCAAAATATATTCCTTTACCAGATGGTGTCAGAGGCCCAAAAGGTAGCTTACTACATTTTTTAGCTTTATTATTTAATGAATCAAAATTAATCTGTACAAAAAAGTATTTACAATGGTATGAGTTAATTTTAAAACATTATACATAATTTTTTAAATTAATTTCTCTGAGTCATAGATAATATTTATGATATATGATGGGCCATAATTCATCAAACACTGTCAGCAGTATATTTTATTCCCTTTAGTTTATTTTATTTGAAATGTAATATATTGTCCTATTTTTAAAATAAAATGATGCAAAAGATGTAAACTCTCTCAACCAAAATTAACCTTCTCAGACTCCATAATCGCTTGATCATTTGAACTGGTACACATACACACACACACACAGTCTTCATCTACAAATTAGATCACAATGTAACACTACTATTTTTCCCACTTAATATTTACTTAATCACATTTTAAATTCTTTTTCCATGTAAATGTAAATAAATCTTCACTTTTCAAAATTGCAGTAAATTACACAAAAGTTTCCATCCTGACCATTTTACTTTATAGTTTCTCATTAAGTATATTCTCATTGTTGTAACTTCTTCTCTAGAATCTGTTCATCCTGCAAAACTGAAACTCTACATCTATTAAACAACAATTTCCCACTATCCCTCTCACAAGCCGCTTGCAACCACAATTCTACTTTCTGTTTCTATGAATTTGACTACTTTAGATACCTCATGTAAGTGGAATAAAACAGCATTCGTCTATTGAGGCCTGCTTGTTTCATTTAGCTAAATGTTCTTGAAGTTCATCCATTTTGTATCATGGGTCACAATTTCCTTCTTTTTAAAGTCTAAATATATTTCATTTTATGTATACACCACATTTTGTTTATCTATTTTTCTTTCAATGGATACTCAGGTTGCTTTCACCTTTTGGCTATCATGATAAATGTTGCTATAGATATGTGCTTGTGAATATCTCTTCAACATCCTCTTTCAGTTCTTTTGGGTATATACCCAGAAGTGGAATTTCTGCATCATATGGTAATTGTATTTTTTAATTTTTTGAAGAACCACAACACTTTTTTCATAATTATTGCACTATTTTACATTCTACTAACAGTTCATAGGGTTCCGATTTTTCCACATCCTTCCATCACTTGTTATTTTCTGATTTTTTGATAGTATGCATCCTGATGGGTTTTATTTCACTTTTTAAATGTTGTAGAGTATTTCTTAAATGATTTTATTATGGATTATTTAGCAGTTTTAGCTTTGACAAACATAGTAACTATTGTGTTCAATTAACACTGAAGTAAGAATTTTGTACACATATATATCTTTGTATACTTATACAATTTTAACTTAGTTGAATACATTTTTATAAGTGGAAATCTGTACCTAAATCTAAGTACATTCCTACTTATACAAACTGAAAATGGGATTTTTGATAAATATTTTACTTATCTTTTTGTAATATTTACAGAAAAAGCAAAATCTTTTCTTGTGTCCCCTTATCCTCACACGCACACTTTGGCCAAAATGCCCTCTAAAAGTGCTCAGTGAGTTTGCACTCTCCACAGGGGCATAGAAGGGCTTTTCAGTCCTGAGCGTGATCATCTGCCTCAGTCTCTGTTGGAAGGTGGAAGAAAACATCAACATTTTGATTCCCTAATCTTTAATGTGGGTTGAGATTAACTTGTGTATATTAACCATTTGCTCATTTTTTTCATCTTCTGTGAACTAAATTAGTCACATTTTTGCCCCAATTTTGAGATTCTGTATCTTTTTACCGATTCACATAGAATCCTTGAAAATTAAAGAAATGAGTCCAAATTTTGCTGTACTAATCTTAAGTACTGTTTCTGTATTTAGCTGAGATTTGTAAATTTCATTGAGTTTTAATCAAAGAATGAGTTTTTGGTTTTTGTTGATGGTCTGTATTTCCTTCCCATATTTAGTTTCAATGATTTGTGCTCTAATTTTATTACTTCCTTTTTTAGGTTTGCTTTAGGCCTAAAATGCTCTAAGGTGGAGACTCTGGTAACTAATTTTAGATCTTTATTTTATATATATACATACATACATATATATATATATATATATATATATATATATGTATATATATATATTTAAATTTCCCTCCAGACACTATTTTTTTCTGAATCTCATTAATTTTAATGTTATATTTTCATTCCCTTTTTCTTACTTCTCCTAACTCATCTGGACAGAAGATTTGGGCCAAACAGTTCAGTTATTCATCTTTGGATGATCCATTCTTCTAAATTTACTATGAGAATAACCAGCCTTACTTTCAAATTGAAGTTTTAAATAACTATACAAAACAAATTTTGTCATCATAATAGATACAAGTAGAGTTGTTCACACATAAATGTCACTATGTCTATCTCATCCTCCACTATATCCCCAGTGCCTAGCAAAGTGAATGACATACAATAAATGCTCAATAAATATTCAGAGAGAAGAAAAAGTCACTAACAAATAATGACTATTAGTTTCTTTAATTTCTAAATGCTCTTTTCAGGAGTTCCCTTCGTGGCTCAGTGGTTAACAAATCCGACTAAGAACCATGAGGTTGCGGGTTCGATCCCTGGCCTTGCTCAGTGGGTTAAGGATCCGGCGTTGCCTTGAGCTGTGGTGTAGGTTGCAGACACGGCTCAGATCCCGCGTTGCTGTGGCTATGGCTGTGGCGAAGGCCAGCAGCTACAGCTCCTGTTAGACCCCTAGCCTGGGAACCTCCATATGCCGCGGGTGCGGCTCTACATAAAGCCAAAAAGACAAAAAAATAAATAAATAAAAATAAATGCTCTTTTCAGAAAATTAGTTAAAATATTGGTCTCCAAAAACCTTTTGTACTTTCTATGAATTATTATTTAAGACTAAGTTTTTCTGAAATTATTTATTTTATGGAACTTCATAAATCACCCTAGGAAACTGAGGATTAGTATTTAGGAATTTTCTCTGCACCACATACACCTCTAAATTGATTGCATACCACTTATCCAACAGAGTTTATTCAAAAATGAAATAATTTTAGAAAAAAAATTATGAAATGTTCAGTCAGCATAGTGCATGTTTGCAGAAAGTCCTTTGGAATACACTAGATCAACCAAGATAACTGCATTAAAGAAAGTAATGTTACTTAGGGGAGTGGAGAGGAGGGAGGTGGCCACATCCATCTGGCACCACTTCTGAGAAGTAGTTACCATAACAATATCTTATGTACCAGACTGGAGGAGTATACTTAGAGTTAACAGACTGTTTCACTGCTGGAGATCTGTGAATATTATGTTGAATTGAATTCGAGTTCTTTCTGTAGATTCTTCTAAGAATCCTTATAAGGAAGATATGTGATTAGAGACATGGCTGGTGTTTAGAGACATGGGGATTAACTTTCTAAAGGTCTACATTATCAACGTGCTACAGACATGGTATTAAGTGTGAAAGAGCAGTCACAGGATTTTAAGGGCCCTATACCTTATCTGAACTCAGCTTCTAGAAAAGTAATGTCCAGGATGAAGATGTGGGGGTAAGAAACGAATTCATAATTTAGAAATATCTTAAATTTTGATCATGAAATTAACCTATTCAGATACAGTTTTATGATTTTCATCGAAATATTTCAGCCATAACTAACATGTATTTTTTCACTTTAATTAATACAATCACATAATCAAAACCAACTAAAAAGATCTGATCATCTATAGAATCCAGGATTATGAAAAAACATACATTGCTATAGAAGTAGAGAAAGGTCAAAAGTCAGAGAACAGTAGGTGTGATGGTTAATTTTATGCATCAACTTAAGCTATAATGCCCAGTTTAATTTAAACATTAATCTAGGTGTTGTGATGAAGGTGTTCTGTAGATGTGGTTAATTAACATCTATAATCAGTTGACTTTAAGAGAATTATCCTCCTCATTGATGTAGTGGACCTCATCCAGTCAGCTGAAGGCCTTAAGAGCAAACAGAGGATTCTCTGAAGAAAAGTTCAACCTCAAAACTCTAACAACATTCCTACAAAGAGTTTTCAACATGCCAGTTGGCCCTATGGATTCAAGACTTTCCAGCTCCCACAATCCTATAAGCCAACTTCTTGAAATAAACCTCTCACCTTGATGTATACATATACATACATACATACATACATACTTACATACATACACAGAGATTCTACCGGTTCATTTTTTCTGGAGAACCTTGACTGATATAGTAGGTATAAAAGATAAAAACTAAACAAAGACCCAGAATATTTATTGATAAATCTGAAAAAATACATATATCCAGAGATGCAATACATGTAATTTTTCCTAAATTGAAAGAATACATGTATTTTCATACTAACATATCCTACTCTGTGTCAGGAAAAATTAATGTGAGACAATCACTTTTGTCATATCACCATTCAGTTAGTTATTTGTCAATAGGTTTAAAGAAAGAATGTTTTATATGTCCTGGCAGACTAATTGGATCTCCTACAAAGAACAGAAAATAAGGATGATCACAGTCCTTTTAAAATGTGAGGTGCTAGTAAAAATGAGCCAATGTGTAATTTTTATAGAGAAAATGATGTAAAACAGGATTCTCAAATCATCCAAGTTTCTTTTCCACTGAAGAAAATAGAAATACATTATCATGTAAGAAAAAAAAAGAGGCATGTTACACATACGCCCTTCCTAAACCATGAAAACAAAGGAAAATCTTTATTTCAATGTCTGAGGCAATCTTTGTCTTTCTCTGCATAAAACATCTAAAACAACTTGTCTCTGCTAGAAACTAGTTCTGAAAAGCCATAGATTATAGACGAATCCCAGAAAACACAGAGATAAAGACTGATAGATTTTATCTTTTAAGATAAATGTTAATTTAAAAATTAAATTAAAATTTAAAAACCCAAGAAAGCCTAAAATAATCAATTGGTAAAAAAAATGAAGTGGAAAATATTTTAATTAGAATATAGAAAAATATATAAATAGATGCTTCACAAGAAATACTTGTGAAATGAATGACACATAAAACAAGCTTTTTAAAATACCAAGAACCCCAAGGAAATGGTCATACATATTTCTTTTGCCTATAAAATTAAAAACAATGCAGTTTTTGCCAAGGTTAGTGTTAGCCAGGCTGTGAGGAAACAGGAGATGTATTTGAATTGTTAACAGGAGTATTAACAGACACAGCCTGTTTGAAAACTCTTTTTGCAATACATATTTGCTCTCAAAGTTTAAAATGTAAACCTTTTGACTCAGTATTTCCAAAATTAAAAATGTATGCTGTGGTATATGATTGCATAAATTTGCAAAGAATCGTGTTCATAGTTCTTTTTTAAGGCGCTCTACAAAATGGTGAAAATTATAAATATCAGTTATTAATTGGTTAAATAAATTATAATGCATTCATAGATTATAATATAATGCAGGCATTATAATTATGATGAATACCTGTATCTGTTTATGGATATAACCACAAATACAAAATTGGGAAATAATGGTTTATAAAACAACACTTTTAAAGAAATAATGCCTAAAAATATGTGTAACTAGAATAATTGTCACCTATCTTTCTTCTGTGTAATTTTGATACTGCTTGTATTTTCTCTAGTACACATGTATATTTTTTATGATCCAAAAGATAGTATTTAAAGAATCCTTGTAAACATTGTTGGAGAAGAGATTACCTTATGATTTAGACAGGAGAATTACATAGATTTCATTTCATAGTATAAACTATGCATTTATATTTTTTCTTTCTATCTTCAACCAATTCTCTCTCACCCAGGATTTCCTACTGTGGCTCCCTGCGTTACAAACCCAACTAGTGTCCATGCAGACACAGATTCCATCCTTGGCCTCACTCAGTGAGTTAAGGATCTGGTGTTGCTGTGACTGTGGAGTAGACTCCTTGCCTGGGAACTTGCATATGCCATAGGTGCAGCCCTAAAAACCAAAAAAAAACCTCAAAGAAAAAACAAAAACTATTTTTTTCTCTCCCCATCCCCTGCCTCTGTTAACCACACATCTGCCTATTTTTCTGAGTCTGTTTCTCTTTTGATACATACTTGATTTATAGCACTATGTTAGTTCCTCATGCACAACATAGTATCTGATACAAAGTAATCACCACACTAAGTCGAGTTACCATCTGTCACAATACAAAAATATTATATTATTATTTTTCTCTCTCTTTTTTTTTTTTGTCTTATCTAGGGCTGCACCCACAGCACATGGAGGTTCCCAGGCTAGGGGTCTAACAGGAGCTGTAGCTGCCGGCCTTCGCCACAGCCACAGCCACGTGGGATCCGAGTTGCATCTGTAACCTACACCACAGCTCACGGCAACGCCGGATCCCTAAACCACTTAGCAAGGCCAGGGATCGAACCCACAACCTCCTGGTTCCTAGTCGGATTCGTTAACCACTGAGCCACGATGGGAACTCCAATATTATATTATGATTGACTATAGGTGTTTTTTAGATCTAGTCCTAATGGGAGAGTCTATTATAAAGTAAAGCATTTAGAAGGAGCTGCAGGAAACTATAACCTAACATCATGTTTTAGATGTTTAGTCATAATGGTGACTGCAACAAATAAAGAATTCTAAATTTCAATGAAAAAAATTTCCCCAAATACTTTCCCCCCAATCTGAAATGATGAAGTACAGTGATATAGAACCAGTAGAAAACATCTGAATACTGACAAAACAAAGACTAGTGGTTTAAGTTATTGAGATAATATTCTAGAAAGCACAAAAATATAACCTGAGAAAATATTTTGGCTTTGTGTTTAATAATTAATTTTACAGAAAACCCATTGTTGCCTATTATTTGCTCCATCCTTTTGACAAAATATACAATTTATATGAAGGACATGTTGTGACGTTAAGAAAATTAGAGAAAATTTCCAATATATTCAAGATTGAGGAACAAAATGGACATGAATTTTCTAGTTCTTGAAGAAGCCCATTTACTGTGAAGCAGGAATAATTCTTCTGACTCATCACACTATACTTGAACTATCACTCATAATCATCCTTTTGGTATATGCTAACATCTTGAAAAAATGTACTGAGTAATAGAAATAACTTGTACAACATTTACTTGGCCTAGAGTTTGAAGTCTCAATCTTTTCACTCATATTTTCAGTAATTTCCTAGCTACTTACTACCTCTCAGAGGACAAACTTTTTTCTAATGTTTTTTAAGTTGATGGGGGGTGGGTTCTGACTATTAACCATATAAGCCACCAACACCAAGTTGTCAGGATCAAGAACTATGGCCCACCCATTTTAGTGCCATAAAGACCCAGAGCATTTTAGCTCAACCAGATCCTGATACTCCATCTGGATCGGCCTTTTAAATATGTCTATTAGCAGACCTGGCCCAACAACTTAAGTAATTCAAAATCAAATGTGATGTACTTTCTATCGCTCTAATTTATAGGCTCCTCAAGGACAAAAAGGAAGGTAGGAGCAAGTGGTTGGGTTGAACCCAGTTTAGTGAGTGCAAGGGGGCCTCTTGCAAACCAGGGAGTCAGACAGTAGTCTGGAATCTATGCTTTAATAGTAAAGCAGCCATTTCACTGAGCCTCAGGGGTCATTTTATGGGTGTTCTATAAACATTTTATAGCTATTCTTCGGCTGGTCCTATTTTATAACTGCCCATCTTATCCCTTCTGGAGATGCTAACCCAGCAGGGGGTAAGGTAATGGCCAGTTATGAAGATCGGAATGGATTGCTTTCTTCACCCACTCACCTTTCACCTACTGTTTAATGACCACCCAACTATTCCCAGCATAACAAAGAGGAATCAGCAGAAGTAGCTCTGAAAGGACAGATTGAGGGAAGTTAAGACCTGAAGGTTTCCCTCCTGCCAGTCTGTGAGAAAAGAGCCCATTCCACTTTGCTTCTTTGAATAGAGGTACGATTATATTTAATTCAGAAAAAAATGCAGCTAAATCTAATTTGGGAAGAATTATGGAAAGGTATGAGACTTGGTAAGGCTTCCATTCTTGTCATCCTAAGAGATAAGTAAAACCATTTAACAAAAAAAAAAAAAAGCAGAGTTGATTTAAGTAAAATTCTTCACATAGCACTCACATAACAGTTAAGGAAAAGTCCAGTGCTCAAACAAAATCTTGAGATTATGCATCTAAGCAATCTCTTTGGAAAAGTAACACTTAAACTTATAGGCTTCTCTTAAAAATATCACAGAATATTTAGTTTCTTTCGAGTCTACTTCTGATGTATTAAATTTTACTGAAAATGCAGAAATACTGTGTATAAAAATGCACAACTATGATATTTTGGTTATTGTGATGGTTAGTCGTATGTGTCAACTTGACTATGCTACATAGAATACCAGTTATTTCATCAAGCATTAATCTAGATGTTGCTGTGAAACCATTTTGTAGAGATGTTTAATATCCATAGTAAATTGACTTTAAGTAAAGGAGATTGCCCAAGATGATGAGGATGGGCCTCATTCGATCAGATGGAAGCCCTAAAAGCAAAAACTAGATGCCTGAGGAAAGAAATTCTGCCTCAAGACTTCAGCATAAAATCAATCTGAGTTTCCAGCCTGCTGGGCTGTTCTACAGGTTTCAGACTTGGCCACATCCATGACTGCATGCCTAAGTTTCTTAAAATAGATTTCTTTGTATCTATTTATCTGTCTATCTAATTATATCAGGTTTATCTGAAGAAGCCTAACTGATGCAGTTATTAAATTTTAAATTTATCAAAAGATATAAATATATTTATCTTAGAAAATGCAATGTAAGTATAGAGAAAAATTTAAGGAATTCACATACCCATACTGGAGTTAATATATGAGTTCAGAAAGGATGCCAGTTACAAGATCAACAAAGAAAAATCAATTGTATGCTCTCCACTAGCAAAAATCAGTTTGACAATGAAATTTAAGAAAACAATTTCAGGAGTTCCTGTCGTGTCTCAGTGGTTAGCGAACCTGACTAGCAACCATGATGACGCAGGTTGGATCCCTAGCCTTGCTCAGTGGGTTAAGGATCTGGCATTGCTGTGAGCTGTGCTGTAGGTCACAGTTATGGCTCAATCCCTCCTTGCTGTGGCTCTAGCATAGGCCAGCGGCTACAGCTCTGAATGAACCTGTAGCCTGGGAACCTATATGATGCGGGTCTAGCCCTAAAAGATAAATAAATAAATAAATAAATAACAATTTCACTTATAATAGCATTACAAATAATAACATACTTAATACATTTGAGAAAAGAAGTGCAAAATATATACTGAAAACTACGAAATATTGTTGAAGTAAAGAAAACCAAATTAATTGAATGATATCTCATACTCATAGATGGGAAATTTAATACTGTTTAGGTGCCAATATTTCCCAAGTGATTTATGAATTCAAAGCAATCCTTATCAGAATTCTAAGTCAATTATTTGTAGGATTTACCAGCGATCCTAAAATTTACATGGAAATTCAAAGAGTCCAAAAAAACAATCTTGGAAAAAAGAACAAAATTCAGAGTCACACTTTCCAATTTCAAAACCTAAGATAAATCTATAATAATCAAAACATTACGCCCTCACCCCCCTCCAAATAAAAGTTAATGTATGAGGTGGTAGATGTGTTAATTAACTCAGCGGGGGAAATTCTTTCACAAAGTATCATGTAAATGAAATCATCATGCTGTACATTCTAAATATTTTACAATTTTGTCAATTATACTTCAATAAAACTAAAAAAAGAGAGCAGTGTATTAACAAAATTTTTAAAAAGACATTCTCATATAGGTATAGGTATATCTGTAGAATACAGATCAGTGGAACAGAATTGAGAGCCAAAAATAAACTATTATGGTGAGCTAATTTTCAATATGAATACTAAGAATTCCATGAGGAAAAAATAGCCTTTTCAACAACTGCTGCTGGTACAGTGGGATAGCAAAAGAATGAACCTGGACCCTACCTTAATACTATTCCAAAAAGTTAACTAAAAATGGATCAAAGGTCAAGATTTAAGAGCTACAAGTCCAGAACTCTTGAAAGAATGCTTATATATTAATGTTCATGTTCTGGTGCTAGAGAATGGTTTCTTAGATATGATCCCAAGGCAGAGGGTAACAAAAGAAAATTATATAACTTGGATTTCACTGAAATTTTTAAAAATTTTGCTTCAAAAATAGTGTCAAGAAAGTGAAAGGACAACACTGAGTAAAAATATTTGCAAAGCAGATATCTGATAAGAGACTAGCATCAAGAATTTAAAAAGAAGCAATAACTGTAAAAAGACAACTAAAAGACTAGCAAAGAAACAGAATAGATAGCTCTCCAAAGAATATGTAAATTAGTCAAGAAGCACATGAAAAATATGTTCGTCATTAGTCACTGGGAAATGCATATCAAAAATCTCAAAGTGTAGTGAGAATGTGGAGAAATTGGAATTTTCATGTATTACTGAAGCATCTGCTTTGGAAAACAGTTTGATGGTTCCTCAAAAAGTTAAACACAGTATGACTCCTAGTTATATACCCAAGAGGAATGGAAATATACAACTGCACAAAAATGTGTACATGAATGTTCATGGCGACATTATTTGTAACATCCCCAAAGGACAAACAACAATAATACCCATACCTCAGGAATGGATAAACAAAATGTGTTCCAACCATATGATAGAATATTATTCAGCAATAAAAGGGGATGGAATACTGATATATGACATAACATGCATGAACACTGGAAATATCATGATAAGTTAAATAATTCAGACAAAAAGATGTGTATTATATGATTGCTTTTATGTGAAATTTCCAGAACAGACAAATCTACAGAGATCAGTGCTTACCAGGGCCTGGTGTGGGAATGGAAAAGAGAGGAATGACTTAGAATACTAGCAAATATACAACCATCTCTAGTTTTTCTTTTTTTACTACTTAATACTCTTTAAAGCATATTTATCAGATCAGAACACACCCTCTCTTGTAACCTTCTCCCTGCTGTACCATCTATTCCCTGACCAGAGGGTCAGCTAGGGTGCTTTATCCATGGTCACGTGTTTTGTTCTCAGGCTAAGCCCAGGACTATGTTCTCCAAGCCTAATGTTATTTTCATCGAACATAAGGGAAT
The DNA here is from genome assembly GCA_004024745.2 of Catagonus wagneri. NCBI lineage: Eukaryota > Metazoa > Chordata > Mammalia > Artiodactyla > Tayassuidae > Catagonus > Catagonus wagneri. The sequence goes on from PVHT020000256.1 coordinate 10,854,256, forward strand.
GGCAGAAAATTTTTATTTCATGAATCCTCAACTTCAATTGAATTTACTTATTGCAAAATATATATTGTTACATAGTTTTTCATCTTGTATCCTAAAATGGAGAATTTCATTGATTGCAATTCTGAGATCCTTCTGTTAGTTCCCCCTTATATTCATGGTTTCACTTTCTTTGGTTTCAGTTATCTACAGCCAATAGCAGTCTGAAACATAATGGAAAATTCCAGAAATAATTCATAGTTTTAAACTGTGAGCCATTCCGAGTAGTGTGATGAAATCTCACGTACCATCCCTCTCCAGACATAAATTATTATCCCTTTGCTCAGCAATCCCACCCATTGATCACTTAGTAGCCCTCCAGGTTAGCAGACTGACTATTGTGATGTCACAGTGCTTGTACTCTAGTAACCCTTATTTTATTTAATAATGGACCTAAAGCTTAACAGTAGTGAAGCTAGCAATTTGAATAAAGTGCTATGGGTCAAACTGGAGCTGTAGCTACCAGCCTATGCCACAACCACAGCAATGCTGGATCCAAGCCTCATCTGTAACCTACATCATAGCTCCTAGCAACAACTGACCCTTAAGTTGAGTGAGTGAGGCCAGGGATCAAACCCGTATCCCCATGGATACTAGTTGGATTCCTAACCCACTGAGCCACAATAGGAAATCCCCAAAAGGTAAATGTTCTTGACTTAGTAAGCAAAGAAAAAAAAAAGAAAATTAAACACTGAGGTTGCTGAGATCAATGGTAAGACCAAATCTTCTAATGAAGAATAATGAAGAAGGAAAAAGAAATATGTACAAGTTTTGCTGTCAAAACTCAGATACAAATTACAGCCACAGTAACAGATAAATGCTCAGTTAAGAAGGAAAATGTGGAGTTCCTATTCTGGCTCGGTGGGTTATGAACCTGACTAGTGTCCATGAGGATGTGGGTTCAATCCCTGGCCTCTCTCAGTGGGTTAAGGATCCGGTATTGCCATGAGCTGTGGTATAGGTCACAGACACAGCCCAGATCTTGTATTCCAATGGCTGTGGCATAGGTCGGCAGCTGCAGCTTCTATTTGAACCCTAGCCTGAGAACTTACATATACCACAGGTGAGGCCCTAAAAAGCATTAAAAAAAAAAGTAAAAGTCATTGAATTTATGCAATATGTTGAGAGATAATGAGAGAGACCATAGTCGCCTAACTTTTAATATAGTATATTGTTAGAATCATTCTATTTTATTATTAGTTGCTGTTGTTAATCTCCTACTGAGCCTCATTTATTAAATAAACCTTATCATAGGTATGTACGTATGGGAAGAAATACAGTATGTATAGGGTTTGGTACGATCCCTGTTTTCAGGCATCCGCTGGGATCTTGGAATATATCCCCCACAGATAAGATGTGGGGGCACTGTATCAGCGTTTCTTCCTTTGTCATGGCATCAGTTTTCAGGTATCTTTCTGTTTTAAAATGGTGAGGCCAGATCAGGAAAGGACCGCCACTGAAAAGAGAGTTTGTGACTCATAGTTTCCAAGAGGAAGGGCGCACCCTGCCAGGCAAGGCCATTTAGATTTGTTTATAGAGGTAAGGCCAAAGGAGATTTTACGATGATTTTTAAAAACAAAGTGATCATTTGTATACATTAATAAACTTATCCTCTCTTCTCTTCTTCCCTGAGAAGAGCCAGGTTTGTCAGGATGCAGAGGAAGCAGGGGAAAGGTGTTGAAGTTTTGGGGGAAAAGAATGAGTGAGGTAAAATAACAGTTTTGGGACTGAGTAGTTTGATCTCAGGCAGAGGAGACAGCCTTCGTTGCCTGGCACCCAACCCTGGGGTGACTGGGGCAGGGGAAATATTGACCCAGAGTGTAAAAGTCCTATTGAAGAGGTGTGGGGGCAGGTGGGCTCCAAATTGGTCAGTTTGCCCATAGACATGCCCGCTGGTCCAGTTCCTTCCCATTTTAGGTATCAGCCAGCCCCAGAAAGGCAGTCTCTCCAGGGTGCACAAGGCTCGGGCAGCAGAACATAGGAAAAGAATAGATGAGGGTATACGTAGAACTGAATCACTTTGTCCTACAGCAGAAATTATCACAACAATGTAAACCAATTACACTTCAATAAAACTTTAAAAATAAAAAATTTTTCAAAAAAAGAAAAAGAAAGGTTAGACATACACCTATCATATGGCCCAGGCATGCTACTCCTAGGCATTGATTCAAAAGAAATAAAAGCATCTGTCCTTAGAAAAACTTGTTAAAAAAATAAAACATAAGAATAAAAAAAGACATAGTTACATAGTTAACACATCCTCTTTGCTTACAGTACTTCAACGTCTCCACTCAAAATCTTTTACTTTAGTGTTTAAATAGTTGACATGTTAAATATTACCCTCCCCAGGAAAGAGCATATCTGGGCAGGTGTCATCATAAATGTGTGTTATATACATGTCATAAAGGAGGTTCTTTCCGAGGCTCCTCTCACCACCCAGGAGTGAGACTATCTTACTCTTTTTCCAAAAATAATAACTAGGGGACTAGTGAAAGTGTGTAAAGCACTCTGCAAATATTGCCCTGTTGCTTTGTTGATTTCATGACTCTTCTTGTTGATATTTGGAACAGCTTTTGCGGATGAAAACCTAAACCAAATGCAAACCAGCATTCTTGAATAAATAAGTTGGCAATACTACTAGGTTTATCATTAAACACCAAGCAAACATTTTAAGTTGTCTCGATATTAGTCAAACACAAATTTAAGAAAACCTAACCATTTCCCCAGGTTTCTGACGCTCATTTTTTTTCCGACCCTTTTCTTCTCTTAAAATCTTTATCTTTCCCTTTATGTTAGGGAACACTTAAAAACAACAAAAAAAAAAACTTTCACCCTCAACACTTTATAAGAGTTTATAGCTGCAGAAATCCTATTAAAATTTTTCTACCCACTATTTCCATGTTTATTTCAGTTAAACTTAGAGACTCAGTGCAAGAAAATGTGGCATACGGTATCATAATTGAAAGAACAAAGAAGATTTGTTCATAGGATGCAAGGCAAAATGAGACTTTAAAAAAATTTAAAGGTCAAACAAAAATTATCATTTGAATATATTACTAATCTTATCCTCTCTCCCAAATAAAAATTACATTTAAAATATATATGCAGCATGTTTTTTTTTTTTAAAAAGTTCTTATCTAGCCACTGCTTTAATTTAATTCTCAAATATAAGAACTTTCCTCTTAATTGTCCACTCGTTAAGTTTTAATCAGCCAAATTTCTAAAACATGACAATCATAATGCTGAAAATCAGGCACAGTTTTGACTTACAAGTCTGCAAAGAATTACTTGGTAGCAACAGAATGAATTGCACAGCTTATGTCCAAGGCTTTTTCACGTGGCATAAACACAAGCAAACAGTATGGTAATTATCTTTGATTGCATTAGTTGTGGAAATTTAGCAGAAGTAGCCAAAAAGCTAGATAAAGGTATGCTATCTGCTGCACTACATGTTGTAAAATAACTAAGCATGTATGTTATCAACTTTACATACCTAATTAAATATAGAATTTATGTCTAAGTTATATCACTTGAGTAACAAGTACTATTAGAAAGGCAGAATCATCTGGCACACAGATACTGGATTTCAGGATTTCCTTGAGCTAAGGTGGAATTAGACACATGTTAGTACAGCTTTCTAATTCTCTTTAGCAGTGCTAATCTTCATATGTTTTGTTTGCTTGTTTATAAATATTGTGGATATTCAGGGACAATAGAGGAATAAAATTAAAGAAAGCGATTTCTCTAATTTTAAAAATGAAATACTTGCCACATCTTAAATGTGTGTCAATAATTTCTATAGCCAAATTTTATGATGTTTACATCAAATTAAACTTCCAAAGAGGACCTCAAGGTGCAAGCAGTTTATAGTCACTATAGAAAAAAAAAATCTCTAAGAATATCCATATAATGATCTCTAACTCAAAGCATAAACACTGTGAACACTAATAACATGGTGGTTAGGTTCAAAGTAGGATTTCAGCTTTCAAAACATATCTCTTATTCATCAGCAGGATTTCTGAAGGATCAAGTCCTTGGTATTAGGATATAAAAAAGTAAATATATTCCTTAAGCATGGGGATTTTCATTGAAGTTAAAAGAACAGTGTAATTTAGCATAAAGCATGGCACATATATGACCGAAAGAGACTTCAGATGAAGTTTTCATCTCCTGCTGGAACTAAGGCCACTTCATGGATCCTATGTGCAGTGGGGAGTGGGTGTTCTGTTAGGACAAGAAAAAGTTCCTCCAAAGAATATGGCAAGAATGATGGTGGATTCTACTCTATCATAAAAGGTTAAAACAACAATAAAATATAAGACTACGCTCAAGTGTGTAGCATAAAAAGACAACAAATACAGTAATTTAAAATAAATTTGCATTTTAAGACTGAAAATAAGCTAATATCTATTTTGAGTCTTTCTGTTGAAGATAACAGATGACAGACCAGGAGTTCCCATTGTGGCTCAGTGGTTAATGAACACGACTAGTATCCATGAGGACTTGGGTTCAATCTCTAGCCTCACTCAGTGGTTAAGGTTCCAGTGTTGCTGTGAGCTGTGGTGTAGGCAACAGATGCAGCTCGGATCCTGGGTTGCTGTGGCTGTGGCTAGGCTGGCAGCTACAGATCCGATTTAACCCCTAGCCTGGGAACCTCCATATGCAGCAGATACGGCTCTAGAAAGACAAAAATAATATAAAATAAAATTAAAATTAAAAAAACTGATGGCAGACCAAATTCTTAATATTTAATGTGTATGTACTGTACCAGGCTTTGTGCAAAGAAAATCATAACCATAGTTTTATTTATTCCCAGAACAACCCTACAGTGTAGGAACTATGAATGAACTATGAATTTTTACTAATCAAGAAACAGAATCTTGGAAGAATAACTTTCCTAAGTCCAACCTACTAAGTGATTGAGCCAGGATATGAGGGTTCAAAAATTGTTTTCTAAGGGTGACATTTAAAAACACATCCAAAAGTTGGTGATAATTTTTACTTTGTTAAGAATAAACTTCAGAGCATTTCTGAAAAGCCATTTTATTTTTTGAAAAGACTACCAATAAAATTTAATTTCCTCTGATGGGTGGAACCATGTTGAGAAAAATCTCTCATTACAAAGCTAAAACTGCAAGGAGGCACTTTTGACAGTTTTTTAAAAAGAGATGCTTCATTAATGCTCAGCAACTCCTGAGTCAGTTCCCATCAGAAAGGCTGTAGGAATGATCAGGGGATTGCTGTTTCCAGTGGTTGAGGTTACAGAGGAGGAAGGAAACAAAAGAAGTTGGAAAGGTTTACCATGATGCTAGTTAATGCCTTATACGGGAAATTTCTCTCTTTAGGGATGGTTTTTGACCAGGGTCAGTGGAAAATAATTTTGAATCTTGAGAAAATTGCAGGGTTTATCTTACACTCTTGGAAGGTACATCTGTGAGGATATTCAAACAAGCCATCATGTTATTGCTATTTCTTTAGAAAAGCCAAGTAAATAATACGCAGAGATTATATCAGTTTAAGCAGAAGTTCCTATCCAAAGCTCTATACTGGATAAAAACAGTGTGGAATTTCCCATAAGGCAGATGGTGTTTCTATTTTCATGGCTAACTTGATAGTGGCAGAGAAGAAATAAAGACAAAGTAGACAATGGAAGAGAAGAAATAAAGAGAAGGTAAACTTTAGAATGTCCTGGCCTGCAATTCGCTCAGTAGTGATGAAGAGATCTGAGGTAGGATATTATTACAATAATCTTAGGCAGGCTATGATTTAATCTGTCTGAACTTTAGTGTCCTTATCTATAAAAGAAGTATATACAATATTAAAAATTATTCTACATAATGCCTGAGAGGGTGAGAGTTCCAAAACTAGTAACTATTATTACTAAGGCAGCTGAAGCCTTAGCCTTATAGCTATTTTTAGTGTTTACTTTGGATCTCTTCTTTAGCAGGGCTTCCTCAAAACAATTTCTCAAAACATTAGATTTTTCAAACTAAAAATGTAGGGATCCTTTAAAATAAAGAATATATAATAATGTAAATGGTGAACTTACTAAAAAAAAGTATACTAACATGATCATATATTTAATACATTCCCAACATTGCATTAATGGTGATACCTTTTGATTTTTCCTGTATGGTATTAACTGAATCCTGAGAAAATACAGTTGTAATGAGCATATATTACTTTTCTTAGGTGTCTTTCTGCAAGAGTAGGCAGAACGACTACAAACTGACTAAATGTCTTGGTACATACTGGCAGAACAAAGGTCCTTATTCAGGCACAGGCACTTGGAACATTTAAACTAATCTAGAAAGCCCCCAGTAGTCTTTGAGAATAAAACTGGGTTAGTCTTTCAAATGGCTGAATTCTATCACATAGCAGAGGCTTAGCAAATTCTCTCTTCATTACTTCAAGAGGTACTTCTAACAGATATTCAAATAGCCAAAGCAGTAAAAATCCAATTTCTTGCTCAGAAGCCTGAAGAGACTTCAGGGGTAAATACTGGATGAAATCCCAAGTATAAAAAGAGGCAGAAAAGCTCCTTATCTCCACCCTGTTTATTCATCATATAAGAACATCCTTTGATATAAGCATAAGCCTCTCCCAGAGCAGGGAAAGGGGAGAAAGAAAAGGCTGGATGTTTTAGTTCAGTAAAGGGTAATTAGTACATGAATTTAAAGAAAGAAGAAAAATAAAACTTTTAGTAGAAGACTGGGGAAAGAACATGTAACCTAAAGCATATATTCATTCTTTAGACAAAAGCTGAGTGTCTAGTGATGGTGGTCATCAAACAACTGGAGGGAGAAGAACAAGGGTAGTTAGAGCAAAGGTGGTTTGAGTGTTGACATAATTTCTCAGATACTGAGAGTTGACTAGACTTGAGATACATGGTAAAAATTATGAGCAGTATACTGAGTCAGTGGTCATCAATTAATGACCAAACATGTCTCTGCTGATGTGCCTCTACATGTGTACTGACGTGGGTCCAGAGAAAATGCAAGTTTGGGATCATCTAGGATTAGGGTTATATGGAGTGATACGACATTAAAAAAAAAAAAAGCAAAAGATAGGCAAAGTGTCTATTATCACTGAAACTGTGTTCCAGGCAAACTGCTGGGACCAATGTATACAGGTACTACTAAAATCGGAAAATCTCTTCTTGGTTTTATATTTTACTTCTGACATACATTTATACATTGGTATTTAAGATAAGCTGATTAGAATCTGAACCAATCAGTGGGCATTCAGTAAGAGGCATAAAGCTGGGAAATTCCCACTTCTGTTTTGTTCGTTAGTAAGAATCTTTAACCTCAAGACCATATTCTACTATCCTACTCTTTTTTGGAGTATAAGAGGTAGCACCCCAAATGGAGGTCTGTGACCTCCAGAACTCTGAGACAAGTTCTAAGGTATTAGAAAAATAATTACAACTAAAATGTTGGGAAAACGATGAAACTGGTTAATAAAACAGTTATTTTGCCAGAATCAGGGAAGGGCTTATCGATATTAATCAGATAAGCACGATTCAGAATTTGTAGTGTAAAATAGAGTTCATTACCTGAAAAGGTTTACTTAAACCCCAGTTAGCAGATGCGGCTGGGGATTAGAGATCACACTACAGATCAGCCTACCAAGCACCACAGATCTGCTAAAGACCACCAAGGAAGGCTTTGGCTGTCTCTTCTGAGAGGCACTGACCCATGCAGATCATGTGTGAGTCAGGCCAGACTGGCTTGCAAAACAAAACTGGACATCAGGAGAAAAACAGCACTGCTCAAAAAATCCTCAAACAAAAGTCTCCTTAATAATGTCCTACTGCTAATATTTGAAGGACAAAGAGTATCTTTGTGGAAGGCAAGTCACCTGGGATTTACCAATCTCTCCTTTTTTTTGAAGAACTCTTCCCCCAAATTAGACACACTCCATCCATCACAGAAGAGTAAGCACAATGTACTATAAAAATATTTCATAATTTCACAGGAATTTCAAGATATCACATAACAATTAGGCAGTCAAAAGGTAGACTGTATATATTATTAATTTTGTTTAAAAAAGAATCTCTAAGTTCTGAATATTTACCTCTCTTATTTGAAAAATGTAATTAATTAGAGCATAGACAAAAGATGGAAGCCACTCCTGATTTGGGTCAAAGAGTCCTAAAACTGTGTCCTAACAATCTGGGTCTACCACTCACATTTAAATAAAATCTGTTTTCAAAGCCATATGGGTGCTTGTTTTTTCCCAGAAGGATAAGACCTTTCATTCAGAAATGCCTTCGACTATTTTGTTTTCCAACACCCCACACGAGTTGGTTAATTTGTGTCTCTTGTTTTTATTTTTTCTATTCTGCATCAATGAACTTATAACTTACCTGACTGTGGTATTGCTTTGAGCTAAGAGCAAAGATTGTGGCACCAGATAATCTGGATTTGACCTCAGCTCTGCCCCTTCCTTCCAGGGTTAACCCTGAGTAGTTCGCTTAATCACTCTGGGCCTCGTATATGTATATCTTGCCCAAACCAGAATAATAGAGAATTTTAATATTAATTTAATAGGCAGAGTTTTTTTTCCTGCTTTTACTATTTGTATTACTACTTTACATCCCTAGATTTAAACATATGTGAGAAATGAGAGAAGGATTTGAGAGAGGCAACAGAAAGAAGTTTATGCACTTTTGAAGTTAGACTTTTGAAAATCTAACTGAAAGCTGAATGAATGAGTTTATCATAGGACAAACCCACAGGCCATGAGATCCTCTGCATTATGGATATAGGATTCTGGGTTGGCATTTCAGCACTAAGTGTTGAAGAAGTACTAGTCATGGTGGGACTAATAAAGAGTAAGGAATTTGAAGGTTTTGGCAGGGGAAAGTGAAAGACTATGTGGTATAACCTGGACAGACACTAGGAACAGCTAAAAGAAAGAGAGACTGATTGTTGATGACATTAGAGAAGAGAGAGAATTACAGTAAGATAAATGGGTTGCTGTGATCACAAGGTGGGATAGTGATATTTGACGTTTTAGCATGGTTTCACATTGGGGGATTTTGCATCTTTTCTTGAACTTATGTTTTTTTCTTATTGACATTTTCAACTCCTTTCAGCTCATCTCCTTAGCTCATTTCCCTCTGTCGATGTTCATGTTATAAAAATAGAAGATACATTCACAAAACTTTTATTGGTCAAGAAGAAGCACTTTCTCAGAATATGGGCTAATATTTAAATTTAATGGATGCTTTTGATATAGAATGACTAAATACCACAATGGCAACAGTATCTCAGGAAGTTAGTACTATCAGCAGTACTGATAGCCATGTTTTCTGTTTTGGCTTAGCAGATGAAACCTAGCTGAAAATAATTAAAATATAGTAGAAAAAGAACAGTCTGAAAGCAAATTCACAATCTGGCAAGGAATACTAGGAAGCAAAAAATAAATGTGAGAATTAGAAAGAGCATCAAAGGGGACCTGTCCTTTGTGGAATTTGATTACCGGTTAGTTATCTTTGCAGAACACAGGGGACAAAGGAAAAAATGTTCATGGCTTGCCTGAAGTCCTGAACACAGGAGGAAACCCCCACATTAACTTCCTCAGTTGGCAGGGTAAACTATAAATAAACACTGGCCCTCATCAAAAAGAGTGCAAGGGAAATTGTTTGCCCTAGACCTTACCACAGAATTATATGGAAGAGGAAACAAAAATCTCTACTCTGAGAATTTGTCTCCACAAGAGACCAGTCTTAAGTGTTTGTAGCTGAAGTTTATATTTTCCCAGATATTTTAAACTGAAAATTTAGTTCAAAAAGGTTTCAGTTTGTATGCATAAGACCTCTCTCAAGAAAGCCACAGTCACCATTACTTTCAAAGAAGCCCCACAAACCCAATTCCAACAATATAAATGGGCAAAACACATGAGGAAATGAGTGCCCATTAGACAACATCAACAACGCACAGCCAAGTTTTTAAAACATTAATAAAAAATTAATTATTTTGTTACCCTCACTTACATAACAATATCATCTACATAGGTGACCCTACCATAGCGTATTTGGATCCTTAGATCTGGGTACTAACCAAACTAAATGTGGTCCGGAGCATACAGTGATAGTGGTTTATAGGCACTTTGTTGAGGAGCCAAACCCCAGGATGCTGTCACATCGTTGGGAAGGAAAATACACACATTAAAGTCAAAGTGAATTGAGCATTTTAAATAACACATATGGATGATTTAAATTTGAAAAAAAAATGTCATTGATTTAAAAAAAAATTATTTTATTTTACTGGAGTATAGTTGACTTACAATGCTGTGTTAGTTTTAGACATACAGCAAAGTGAATGGGTATGGATACCTACCTAAAGTTAGCCTATTGCTTTCCTGGAACCTCTGGGTAAGGAGACAGACTCTAGATAGAAAATTGACTAGGTGTCAGCTGCTTACATCTCTCTCCATAAGTAAAGAAGGTAGAATTTTAGTTTTTCAGAATACTTCAAGGGGCTATACTATCCATTCCCATCCCAACCCGGCACTCCTGCTATCTCTTTTTCAATATGACACCACTGGACCAATGAAATGAGTACTTTTTGCTCTATCCTGATAGCATTTTTTTTTTTTAATCTCTACCCCAGATCTGGTGTTAACCAAGATCCATGACATCAACCAAGAGCAAACTGTAGCTTATCAATGGCATTATGTTTTAGCCAGACAGATGACAAGTTCCTTACCCAGGATTCTGGGAGATATGAAAGTTGCTTTAATAAGCTTTTAAAAACCACAGCTTAGTTTACGTAAGCTCAATCCACCAGATACATCGTATCAATAGACTAACTGAACTGCATTGCATTGTGATTCTCCTCTGAAAAGATTCCAGTATTCATTATACAACTATGTTCCCAAATCAGACGAGTGGTATTCAAGAATATATGAAACAGGTCAGAATGCCCTTGATTCTCCCAGGGGTGGAACTCCAAGTAGCAGTCTTAGGAGAAAAACAGCCTTGCTCTAAGTCATACATATAGCAAGTGTATTATTTCATTAGAAACACATTTAATAAACTCATTTTCACTTGCAAAATGAAGTTGAAAGTGTTTTCTTTATCTTGTGAAACTTGGTCCACATGACTAGAAAAGAGGAAGGAAACTCAAGCCCCAGGGATAGGATGGGTCTGTGGCAGATAGGACTATTCTCTTAAAATTCCAGGATCATGCCACAAGTGAGGCCCTAAAAACAAAAAAATAAAATGCCAAGACCATGTACGTATTTGCTTCTAAAGATGGCGTGCTCATACGATGGTCCAAGGACCAGAACTAGATTTAAAATTCTTAGTCTCCACAGCTGGCCTTGGTGACCCTATTCAATGAGTAAATACTTAAAGCCAAATGCTAATTTCTGTCTGCAGCAATGCCCCATTGCCACTTCACCTCCTTAGTGAAGTCATTTCCTAATTTTAATTTGTGGGCCAGTTGTCCCCAAGCTGTACTTTATACCATTCTCACTACAGAGGGTAAGTACCGCCTGACAGTCACGGCTTGTAATGACTATTTGTCAAAAATTGCCAATAGCCACTCTAACGTGAGACTCATGTAGAAGACGTGTATAAAGTTAATCTTTGGGGAGAGATTTCCTGTGTCTGAATTTCATCAAGAAAACAAAGTATCATGTTGTTACAGTAATGATCTAAGCTACTGTTTGAAAGCAAGTCTAACAGGAAAAGAGAAATTCTGCTTTTTCTTTCATCCTGGGCATCAGTAGTATTCAGAATGTTGTAATTAAAAGTAATTAAAAGATGCCTCAGGGGCTTCTATGAAAATAAAACAGCCATCAAAGAAGGTGAAGTTCAGCGGTCCTTCACCCTACACACTTCAGCCATAAGATTTTTTTCCCATATGCTTTATCTGCAAGATTTGTTTGAATAAAAGATTTCCCTGACTACCAAAGAAAGAAAAAGCACTGTTCTATTTAGTCCACTAAAATTGTATTTTTTTTATAAATTATTTAGAAAATCACAATTGTGCAGACCTCATTTTATGCATAAATGATAAGCTTGGAAACATGTGTCTGAAACCATAACAAGAGAGAACAGCATTATTGTCCCTAAGCTGTCAAAGATGACCGACTATGCCTGGTGGGAACATGCTGCCTGCATATGTGTGAACACCTCATACTCCACAGCAATGATAATGCCGTTATGTGTACAAAGTGATGCATAAGAGCAAACTGCTCACTAACGTTTTTAAGTGTGCAGCAGAACCAGTAGGGTTTGATGGCGTTTACTGGTTGCTGTCTTCTGATGAAGTACGAGGGAGATCAGTGATGACACACATATTTTGTAATTTTCACTTCTTGGTTCTTTCATAGGTGGGGATGACTTTTTAGGTAGTCTCTGAGTGCGTTTAGCATACGAGCACAATCTGCTGCAACTGAGAATGAGGCATACAGTATAAGAACTTGTCTGAATCATTCTCAAGCTGTTATCCAGATTTTGAGGGGTCTTGAAAGACATATGCTCCCCAATCAATTTGATGTTCTTGATTGCTAATGTTTGCTTTATGGCCTTAATGCTAAACATGTGTATACACATGTGGACACTTAACAGCCTAATGTCTCTGCATTTGTGCAGACTGTCAAACTGCACTTAATTCACCTAAGTGGATCTTTCCTGCGAGATGGGTCTTTCATCTTCACAAATTTGATATAATGGAATTTGAATAAGTTCTATCAATGGATTTAAGAGGTCCCTTTTTAAGATCCACTTTGAAGATCTTTTGTGGATGGGTTAAATGCAATCATCAGCCTGCACTAATAGACATTAATGAAGAAATTGTGTCAAAGACTACGTGATAAACCTTACATCTGATTATTCACCTTGGTTTTTTACTCATATAAAACTTTATAGCAAAGACACATTTTACATGCAATACCCAAAACCCAGGGTGAAAATCTTAAATTAAAATAGTGTTACCCTGCAAAACTGCTTCACATTTTTTGAAAAGTGCAATTTCAGAATGTTTGCTTTAATACATGTTGCTTTCGCACATCTTCCACATCTTCGTCTTCTCCCACTTCTTATTTGGCTAATAATATTGAGAACCTTTTTTGTTTTGAGGAAATTGTATAAATGTTGAATGGTATATTGTGAATTAGGTATTTTTTTAGTTATGTTTTTTAGAACTAATATGAGTTGTTTTGCCACAGGATTAGAAATAAAAGTGAATTTCCTTATTTCACTCCTTTGGTGGCTTTGATGTTGAAATGAACCTAAGAGTTTCCTGGTAACAGAGAAATATATGATACTCATGTAGGACTTTTAATCTCATTCAATGTCAAATGTTTACCTAAGAGTCACAAAGTATATATTTCTATAATACAATAGTGTTTTGTCTTGGAGAAAGAAAGATGGGAGATACAGAATTGGCTGATTTCACCTATTTTGAAATTTTTAACAGAAAAGTTTTAAAGTTAGTGCACATTTTAAATGTTTTTAAAATATTAGAAGATCCTATATTACTTTTTCTAACCTCCATAAAAGTTGTTTTTGTTGATTTTTCCCTACCTTACTAAAAAATATTGAACTGTTTATTTCTCTTTCTTCTTTGGTTTTTCTCAAGTGAAAATGCTTCTAAATGAAGCATTATCCATTTACTTCCTCAACTGTTTATACAAAACCTGAAGTTTATTCAGAACCTGATGTTCAATCTGATAACCAGGGAATCTAATTTGACTCCTATTTCTGGGGTCAAATCAATTAGAGGACAGTATGCATTTACCTGAAGGGAAAATAAAGGGAAGACTCAATATGGTATCGTGCACTTATTTTGAACATATGGACATAACTCAAAACTTGATTGAAAAATCATACAGACCAGAAAACATGTCAAATAATCTTTTTTTCAGGTTTTGTATCACTATTTAGGTCAGACTAAGCAACTAAACATTTCATTGCAAATCTCTAAATTGTACTTCTTAAACTTATAGTCACTCATTTGTTCGTTTACCAAATATTAATTGAGTATTATAAGCACCAGATATTGGACAAGACCCTACAGATATGTGAGCCATGCTTCCTGCTCTTTTGGAGTTTACAATCCTGGCTCCACCATGGGTGAACTAATCTTTGTATTACTTTGTGTTACATAAGCTTTCTGCCTCACTTTCCTTTTTCATAATATGTGAGTCATAATGGTATACATAACATCATCTTGGTAGTTGAAAATATTAAATAACAATTACATACAAAGTACTTTAGGCCACTGCTGGGCTGAAACATTGGCTCATAGTAGCAGAATTAGCAGTGCTATCTAAGAGAGATAAATACACAAAATAAATGTTAATCATGAATGCTGGAAGTGGTATAAGGAAGAACAGCAGTTAAGAAAGCATATAATGGGATGATCTCACAAATAATAATTATTCAACTACAGATAATTTACCTAAACATGTGAAATTACAAATGAGGGCAATATCCATGACAAAATATTAAATAACAGTTAAATTTGTAACTGAATACTTCATGTCTGTAGGTATATCATAACTCATTCATAATGTTTTTTCTAGGAGTTTATCCTTAATTTTTCTCAAATTATTTCTGGAAAAATTGTCAAGAAGGGAGTCATTATACACTTCAGTAGACTGGGAAAAAAATAATATGGATGCAAATTACAAAATAAAGAAATATATGAGGAAATATTAAGATGGATTTTTCATAGCCATGGTCTAAATAGCAAGACTAAATCAGCCATAAAAGTTCCAATCACATTCCCACCACTCCTAATAACTCCACCTCTCTCAGATGTAATCACACTAGAGACACCAGCGGTCTAACTGTAGAATCTCTACATTTTACTAAAGTATATTTTAAAATATGTTTATGCATTGGTAATTAGAAAGGTATTAAATTTCACAAAGCATGTCATTGTCTTTGATATACTAAATGTTCGATGAACATGTGAGCGTAAGGAAGGAAAGAGACTATACTTGGATTATTGCATTAATAATGAATTAATAGTTGTTATTATTTTTTTGTCTTTTTGCCTTATCTAGGGCTGCACCCGCGATATATGGAGGTTCCCAGGCTAGGGTTCTAACAGGAGCTGTAGCTGCCGGCCTTCTCCACAGCCACAGCAATGTGGGATCTGAGCCACATCTGCAACCTACACCACAGCTCATGGCAACACCGGATCCTTAACTCACTGAGCAAGGCCAGGGATCGAACCCGCACCCTCATAGTTCCTAGTCGGACTTGTTAACCACTGAGCCACGACGGGAACTCCAATACTTGTTACTGAAATAAACTTCTAGGTCCAAAGTGGAGCTGCTCCTGCACCAGTGCCACATCAGCAAATCAAAACTTAGCCAACTTTTGTGTCCCTATAGACGTTCCACTTGGCCAAAAACCCAGTATACACAATCAGCCAGCATCCACATGTCATGCTGGTTCCAGTCCTTCTCACCCCAAACAAGGTTGACTACGTGGCCTCAGCCATTCAGATATTTTCTACTTTGCTCTTCCTTGTTCTTTATTTTTTCTTTATCCTATAAAAGCTTTCTCATTTCTACTCCATTTGACAGTCCTCTGAAAGGAACTATCCATTTCATGAAATGCTCAATGAAGTTTGTTTGTATCACCTAAACTATCTTCTGTAATCATTTTTTAAACATTTTTTTGGAGATAAGGAATGAGTTCTAAAGCTGACTGCTAATGGCCTACAAGACAAGATGCATAGGGGAGGTGCCACTGAATCCTTTGAGCTCTTGTCATTACCAAGGGGGTTGTGGGTAAGTCATTCATGGATTTTAGTTTTACTTCCTTGCATGATGCAACTTTACCTCTCCTATCAAAACAAATTTTATACTATATATATGTTATGGGGTCACAGAAAAATTCTGGGATGGCTATATTGGGAGCCCACAATAGGTAGCAGCCTTTAAGGGGACTCACAGAGCCTTGCAGGAAGTCCACAGCACAAATAGCCCAAGGAATTTGGACTGTTTTGACCATCAAAATAAAAGTCTCAGTACGCTTAAGCCAAGCTATTGAAAGCCACCAATGTGTTTGCCACTATACAGAAATCTTGTGAAGGAATAATAGATTGGATGTTAATGATAATCTCATTAGCCAAAGCTGAAAAATTGATAGGTATAGGTCGAACACTTAAAAATTGTTAGGGTGCTGCACAGTTAACTTTAAGACTCCTGTACTAAGATAAGTTGGTCACAGAAGAAGTTAGATTGACACACGGTCACCTGCCAACCTCAAGAAAATTTCCATGTAGTGAGGTATAGTGTAAAATACCACAAAATCCCAAACCCAGTGGCACATCACACTTAGGTATTAATTTGGCTCCAAGAAAACGAGGTTTAGTTAAAGACATGGGATCCCCACATTTCAAAGAATTGAGAATATAACCCTCTGGCACACCTGCTTATGTTATGTCTAAGAACTGTGGTTTAGGAAACTAAAGATATTCACAAGAATGGGACAATCTTAAGACGACCTAGAATTAAAATGGACATTATGAGGGATATTCTAATTAGACAAGAACATTCATTTAAGCTGTATATTTATAAGCAGGCATTCTGAACTTATACTTGATGTAAATAAGCCCCAGAAGGCTCCAAAATTCCAAAACAGCTTAATTGAAAGATTCATTGCAAAATCTTATGAAAAATCAAAGATTCAAGAGGTACCTATAAGAAAAGACTATAAGATTGAAGTTACAACTCTTACCACTCTCTGGTCTATTTTACCTGAAGAATGTGTTGCACTTTAACATACTATAGACAGATAATAAAATCTAAGAAAATTCTGTAGTATGTTAAAGTGCAACACATTCTTCCGGGGAAAAAAAAAAACAAAGAACAGGGCAAATAATCAGAATTGCAAAGGAGGAAATTGGTTGCAATTTTTAAAGTTGGGGTATAAAACACACAACATAAAATTTACCTTCTTAACTCTTTTAAGTGTGCAGTTCAATAGCATTAGGTCTGTCCACATTATTGTGCAACAGATATGTAGGACTTCTTTCCTTTTACAAAATTGAAACATTATACCCATTGAAAGACTCCCCATTTTCCCTTTCCTCACTGTCCCTAGCAATGATCAATCTATTTTTCTTCTGTGAGTTTGACTACTTTTAATATCTCATATAAGTGGAATCATAGAATATTTGTCTTTTTATGGTTACCTTATTACATTTAACATAATGTCCTAAAGGTTCTTCACTATTGCAGCATGTTACAGGATTTCTTTATTTAATTAAGGCGGATAACATTTTGTTGTGTTTGTATGTGTGCGTGTGGGTATAAATATAAACTATATTTCGTTTATCCATTCTTCCATCAATAGTTGTTTGAGTTGCTTCTACCTCATGGCTATCATGAATAATGCTGCAATGAACACGGATATATAAATATCTCTCTGAGATACTGTTTTCTATTCTTTGGGGACTACATTAAACTTCAAAACTTTTGTGTATTAATGAAACAATCAACAGAGTGAAAGGCAGCCTGTGTACTGGGTGGAAGTATGTTAAAGTATCTAAGAGTTAATATATAGAATATATAATGAACACTAACAAGTCAACAGCAACAACAACAAAATCCCCAAACAATCTAGTTAAAAAATGGGCAAAAGCCTTGAATAGACACTTCTTGAAAGAAAATATATAAATGGCCAATAAGCACATGAAAAGGTACTTAACATCCCTCATCATTGGAGAAATAAAAATCAGAACCACAATGAGATATCACACCCATTAGGGTGACCATTAGTTTTAAAAAGGGTATAAAAAAACAAAATAACATGGTGGGGAATGGGAAGAAATTGGAACCATTGTGCATTGTTGGTGGGTTTGTAAAATGTTGCAGCCTATACGGAAAACAGTATGGTGGTTCCTTAACAAATTAAAAATAAAATTACCATGTCATCTAGCAATCCTACTTCTAGGTTCCAATTACAAGTAAAGTGAGTAAAATTGATGTCATTAAGCAGGTGACATTTAAGCAACAACTTCAGGCTGGTGAAAGAATCAGCTATGTTATCTGCAGAAAGAGTATTTCACTATAATGAGCTGACAGTAATGGACACTAAGATGAGACGTGTCTAGAGTCTGTGAAA
This sequence comes from Catagonus wagneri, assembly GCA_004024745.2. NCBI lineage: Eukaryota > Metazoa > Chordata > Mammalia > Artiodactyla > Tayassuidae > Catagonus > Catagonus wagneri. The sequence continues at coordinate 10,872,401 of PVHT020000256.1, forward strand.
ACCTGCCAGAAGACGTAGTTGGGAAGAGTGACCTAGAGATAAGAGTAGTGGGAGCTGAGTCCAAATAGGAACTGGCATATATATCAATGGAACAGAATTGAGAGCCCAGAAATAAACTCTCATATATATGGATAATTTACGACAACAGAACAAAGAGCATACAATGGAGAAAGGACAGTCTCTTTAATAAGTAGTCGGGAAAACTGGACAGCAACATGCAAAATAAAGAAACCAGACCACTATTTCATACCACACACAAAAAATCAATTCAAAAGGAATTAAAGACTGGAATGTAAGACCGAAAACCATACCACTTCTAAAAGAAAACATAGGCAGTACACTTTTCAACACTGGTCTTAGCAACATCTTTCCGGATAGTATCCTCAGGAAAGAGAAACAAAGCAAAAAAGCAAAAATAAACAAACAAGGAGCTCCAGCTGTGGCACAACAGGATTGGCATCACTTTGGGAATGCTAGGATGTGGGTTCGATCACTGGCCCAGCACAGTGGGTTGAAGATTCAGCCTTGCCACAGCTGCAGCTTAGTTCAAGGCTGTGACTCAGATCTGATCCCTGGCTTGGGAGCTCCAAGTACCACAGGGTGGCCAAAAATTAAAAAATAAAAATAAACAGATGGGACTCCATTAAATTAAAAAGCTTTTGCACAGCAAAGGAAACCACCAACAAAATGGAAAGACAATCTAGCAAGATATTTACAGATCATATATTTGATTAAGGGTTAATATTTCATATATACACACACACACACACACACACACACACACAGAACTCATATAACTCAACAACAAAAAATAACTCAAAAAATGGATATAGGACCTGAGTAAACAGACATACACATGGCCAACAAGCACATGAAAATATGTTCAATATCACTAACTATTAGGGAAGTATAAATCAAAACTTTAGGCCCATTAGAATGGCTATTATCAAAAGACAAAAGCAATAAATGTGCTGATGAAAATATGAGGAAAATGGAACCATCATGCACTGTTGGTGAGAATGTAAATTGGTACAGCCACTGTAGAAAATAGCATTGAGATTTGTCAAAAAAATTAATAATAATCAAGAACAGAACTAACATATGATCCAGCAATTCCCGTATTTAGCCAAAGAAAACAAAAATACTACCTGGATTTCAGACACCTAAGCCTCCTGAACTGGGAAGGAATAAATTCCTGTTGTTTCAAGCCAAACAAAAATAAGTAAATAAATAAATAACAAAGGAACTGGTAGTGCAGGGAGGAGGTTAAGGTAGGTAACTGATGTTCCTCTGAGGCCTGTTTAGAGTACAGTCTTTAAGATTAATTTCTCTTGCCTCTGAGAGTTGCATCAGAAAATCTTAACTGAGTATTTGCTTGCGATTTTCTAGAATTCAGATACAGGTGCACAATTCTTCATGAGGACCTAATTCTTTATCTTCTTTACTTTAATTATTCATGCTTTCTTTTTGTTTGGTTTAGTGAATAATGCTGCCCTAGTGTCCACTGTAGAGGTTATAATAAATATGACAACTGCACCATTTTATCTCTATAAACTCATGTATTTCTGAAAATCAATATACCTGACTCCATGAGTCTCAGAAAAAGGTTAGGAACCTATAGCAAGTCTGACTTTTTTTCCCCTTATTCTTCCTTCTCTGGGATTAAAATGAAAGTTGACAAATAAAAGTATATCACTCAAGATTTATTTTCTAGAAGCCCCAGTTTAGACACTACCGATTTTTAAGTTCATTTGATTATAAACTACATTAATTTAAAATATAAAATTACTGAAATTCCTAATGTATAAGATACTATAAAATATTCTGCTAATAATGATTGTACTAACAAACATTGATTCTTACCAGACCCAGTTTCACCTCTATCCATGAGTAAGAATTTATGCTCCACTCTGGAACTGAGCTAGTAAGGAAAGAGATCATGAAATTTGTCTTTAGTGGCTGAGACTTAATCTAGATGTATTTCTGGAGATCACGCGAGAGCCAGAATCAATAACAGGTCCACAGCTCTAAGCTCTCCTAGGGGGTCCCACCTCCTTTGGAAGTTTTAAGATTGATCCTCCACCTGGTTCTCTAGAAATACACTCCAGGCCCCTAGTCTGACCTCCACCCACATGCTAGGGCTGGATTCCTCTTCTAAATAACATCCCGCCTCTCTGTGAGCATGAAGGTTTCCCAGATACTGTACGTTTCCTTGCCTTCAAGACTTGGATCTTTCCCTGTATAACCAGCTTAGTTCGTTCTCCAATGAGATTACCTAAGAATTGTGCTATCAACCACCAAATTAATTACTTCACTTTTGACCAGACTTATACTCTGATGCCCTCTAACCTGCTCAAATATCCCTGTGTATATATAGCAATTAAAATTGCATTTGGGAACTTGTGGCTAACCCCACAGTAAGCAGAGACCTTAAATTCTAAGCTTTCTGTATTCCTAGTTTTCTTCCTTTCTCTCGACTTATGGAGATCCAGCATTCCATCGCCCTAAAGTAACATGGGTTTTGACTTACATTCCCAAGTAAGATCTGGGAATTAAAGATTTAAAGCCTCTAGGCCAACATACATCATTTTCTCTCTTTTTAAATATTTTTAAATCTCTAATGGGAATGAGGTTTCCACTATTAGAGTAATTCAACATATGGGTCTCAGTGATCAAGAAAAGGCCAAAAAACCATGAGGATGTGTCTGACAGACTTCAAGTTATTTTATGGCAAATTTTGCAAAATGTCTTTTCTCTCTCTCTCTCTCTTTTTTTTTTTTTTTTTTTTTTTTTTTAGGGCTGCACCTGTGGCATATGGAAGTTTCCAGGCTAGGGATCAAATTGGAGCTACAGCTCCTCGCCTATGCCACAGCCAAGGCAGAACCAAGCCACATCTGTGCTCTGCTCCTCAGTTCATGGCAATGCTGGGTCCTTAACCCATTGAGCAAGGCCAGGAATTGAACCCGCATCCTCATGGAATACTAGTCAGGTTCATAACCTGCTGAGCCAGAACAGCAACTCCCTAAAATGTCATAGTAAAATAAGGTTAAATTTGATGTCTATCTCTTTAACCTATGTTGTCATTGCAAATACTAATGAATTTCAAAAAGAAAGTATGAAACAAAAGTACTAAATACATTGCCAAGTTTGGGTAATGAGAATACCAGTGATGTTATGAGAAAACTCTGTACAGAAGGGTAGACTAGCCAAGCTGAATAAATTCAGTATCCAGCAGCATTTCCAACATCACCTTTGGTCTGTCCTTGCCCTTATCCTAATGAGCAGATTAAGATCTTAAAAGAAAAAGGTTGTAGACAAATTCTGTTGTGGTTCTAGCTGTATTCTGATTAGGAATGCAATCTAACAGTCTACCATTACTGTTGAAGATATTACTGCTATTCTTTTCTTTAAGTGAAGGCATAGGAGTTGCCTGGGATATATCAAGGGTCATGCCTATCTAAGGATGTATGACCAAAACACAAGAAAATATTTAACAAAACTTAAAAAGCCTTTGTTGACTAGTAGAAATAACAATGGCTGACACTTGCTGAACACTCCATGCCAAGCAAGATTATTGCTATTAATATTTAACACTTGTGAAAAAGGAAACTGGTATATAAAGATAGTAAATTAATAATCAAAACTCCCAACAAGAATCGATGAAATGAAACTTGATTTAAATTTCTGGAAACAGAACACTGTATTAATTAAGCTTATGAGTAATATCAGATTAGGTAATATCAAATCCTAGAATTAATATTACATTAGTATTATTATATTACCAGGTTCATTAAATGTAAATTAAAGAAATTAGTATCTATACCAAAAGGTTGTTTGAAAATTATATATATGCAATGAGCATTTCATAAAAGTGATTATGTAACATTTTATTTATTTTTCAGCCTGGCTCTTGGCTCTTACTGTGTGACTTACTCTGTGACCCAGTGATAAAACAGTTATGTGCAAGCTCTTTTTTAATAGCTGTAATTGTTAATGAAAAGATTAAAAGTTATGGTAATTAGTACCCATGAAGACACTGGTATGTGTTAAGTGGCTGATCATATAAAGTGTGGTTAGTGTCAGATACAGTACCTTTTATATTTCTTGTTACGATGCCAATCCAACCTTTGTGCAATTGTCAACATATTTATTTACACTTGTTCTGTGTTTTAGCACTAGTCAGTTTCTTATTATTCATTTTCTGACTGTGAAACATGTCTTTACTCTCCCCATAGCCATGCTATACCATCTCCATATTTCTTTGCACAATAGACATTAAGCTAAATATAGTCTTAATCAAATATATATACATATATATGTACATTTGACTGATGTTATTTTTAGTTAAAGCTCTTCAGATTTATGTAATAAAAAAGAAAACTACGTGTTCTCCAAAATGCCTGATGCCTGTGAAAATTGTATCTATCTATACAGGCTGTTCATTCTGTGTTGTGCTGCCATACTAGCAGGGATTTTACCAATTCACCAAGATTTTTAGAGAGAAAAATGTAACTTCTAAGCTAGAAATTATTTGGCAATTTTCCCCCACTGTTACTTATTCTATGGAACATTCTATACTGAATCAACTCTAGTATTCCAGTTTTCCATTCCCATTGTGTGGGCTACTTGTATACATGCCCAAAGAGACAGAGTTTCCCATACACCAGAGATATAAATCACACACATGCATGAAGGGAGTCAATGTTAATAATTATTTATTTTTGAAAACTGTTATTTAGGATTACATGCAAATAAATCAGAAATTTCCATCTCTAATCTCCATCTAAAACTTCATGTCTGGATAATATGAATTTAAGCTTTTTTTTTTAAAACCTCTATGTGCAACTAAGGTCTAAAAAGGAATATAAAGGAAGAGAAACACTTCTTTTTATCCTGCTGTAACTATTTACATGAGTAAAATAAAACTAATCATATGGGCATTAAAGTCTCCAGTATCATTTATGAAATCTTGGGAAAAGCCTTTTATCTAGTATGAACTTTTTTCCAGCCAGACACAGGTACTCTTTTAAAGAATTTTTATTAAAATAGGCTAAAGTTCCAATTAATTTGTAATTTGTGTGCAGCTGCCTAAAGATGAGTCCAAAATGTATCCTCTAAATGCAAGTTGCAAATGTGTTTTTCCAAAACACAGTGCTCTGTCTCCTTTCTAATTTTCCATTTCCATCAGACACAAGCACATTTTGACCAATAAATAATTTTACACTTTCTCCTCTACTATCCTGAAGTTCAGAGATAAACTAAGTCTTTGTAAATCTTATGGTAGGACTCATAAGTTACAAAATAGTCAAATGGCTTAAACAATTTATTATTCATAATATATTATGAAATATATTATGAATATATATTTTATTTAAGTGACAAAACCCAGAAGTTATTCCAAATATGAAAAAAGGGAAAATAAAAGACAAAAAAAATTAAGGTAAGAAATGATAACCTAATCTTACTTGTACACAATAGGAGAAAGAGGAAAATAGAAACTGTATCAAGTCAAAATGCCATGTTATTGACTGCAAAGTGGAAAAAAATTAAGATGTGCGTTATCTATCTTAAGTTGAAAAAAGTATTACCATGTTAATAAAAGTTAACATACACAAAATTTTTAGAACTCTTACCAAGTCAGTAAGAATAGATCCCTTTTTAGTTTACTTGCTGCAAGTGCTATGGCATCGAAATTACACTCTTACTGATTATACGTGATGTCCTGAATGAATTCAAATATCTAATAGCATCAAAAGATGTTTATTCTAATTAACCTTATACCTACACAGTAAAAGATATATGCACCCTTATGTTCATTGCAGCACTATTTATAATAGCTAAGACACTCAGGAAACAACCCAAGTGTCCATCGACAAAGGAATGGATTAAGAAGATGTGGCACATGTACACAATGGAATACTACTCAGCCATATAAAAGAACAAAATAATGACATTTGCAGCAACATGGATGCAACTAGAGATTCTCATACTAAGTGAAGTAAGTCAGAAAGAGAAAGACAAATACCATATGATATCACTTACATATGTAATCTAAAATATGGCACAGATGAACGTACCTACAAAACAGAAACAGACTCACAGATATGGAGAACAGACTTGTGGTCACCAAGGGGAGCAGGAGAGACTGGGAGCTTGGGGTTAGTAGATAAGATCTATTACATTTAGAACGGATAAGAAATGAGGTCCTACTGTATAGAACAGGGAATAATATCCAATCTCTTGTGATAAAACATGACAGAAGATAATATGAGGAAAAGAATGTACACATATATATATTTATCACTTTGCTATATAGCACAAATTGACAGACCATTGTATATCAATTATAATAAAATTTTTTTAAAAAAACTTTAATTAACCTTATGTCTACACACTGATTTTCTCCTAACTCACTAGATTCTCTGCAAAAGTTACTGTAATTCTTGCTTTCAGTATTATCAGCCAGATGCACAGACACCTACACTTGAGATAAGTTGTGTGGTCTGTGAGAAAACTATTTGTTAGGTAGGATGGTTCCATGTATTGCATACCTGACCTCTTGCGCATTAATAAAGCCTTTCCCCAATCACTGTTACCAAAAGTCTCACCAGTGTATTCTATACCCCTCCTTCTCACGGGTGTGCTGCCCATGAGAACCATTCTATTTCACACTGGGAACTGAAGAAGCAATTGAATATGGGGCAATGTATGACTAAGATTAACTAGTTAGAGTAACAGGAGATTTTGTAATGAAAAATATTTTATTAAACACATATACATACATATTACAAAAACTACATATCACAGAAATAGGATTTGTTAGACAGAAAAAATTCTTCAAGATTGCCACTGTGTCCTAGTACTAATCCATTCCCTTTCTTTATACAAAGATTTGATGTCATACCAGCCTTCTTTTGCTCAATTTCTTTTCCTTGGCCCTTTCTACTCTTTTTCTTAATCATAGTTCAATATCTTCACTATCAAATACCAGATTACTGGCATAGCTATCTCCTAGTATTCAATCAGATGGCACCTCACATTCACTTCCTAACAGAGGCCTGTCTTGCGCCTGTTTGTCTTTAGAAGCCATCTCACCTTATCCATTGCATTTCCCCTACCATTCTCTACTTCATCACTCATATTTTATTTCTGTTGTAGCATCTACATTATTTTGTTCCCCCTTCACTAGAATTTAAAGGACAACAACCTATGCTGTTCAAAACAGTGCCCTTGGTGCTTAGAATACTGCCTGGCACGTGATAATCACAGTGACAGGGACCAAAGTGAATGAGTCCATTTCTTATTCCTCCTTGGAAAACACAGTCACCAAATACCTTTGTATTTGTAATGTAAAGACAACGACCTCCACCTGTCCCTAATGTCTAGAATTGCTGCTTTGTTTCCTACAGATCTGACAAAGAACAACAAGTGCGGGGGCAGGGGGTCTTGTCACAACCTTCGAAGTAACATTAAAGAATAATGTTGACATTCACTCCAAACTCAATTCTTTTACTCTCCAAATGTTCGCCTTATATCTCACTAAAATATAGAGCTTTTAATTGTTTGGACTCATTCTCTAGAAAAGTCTATGTGGTTATTCACAGTTTTAACTTAATACTGATTCTTTTCAATCTCATTTTAGTATTAAATAATTTCCCCCAAATATAGAAATATGGACATTTCTGGTACTTTACTGGTTGTATCGGATTATTTTTCCTTTCCAGATACCATGGTTTTATGTAGTGTAAATTATCCTCTCATTACCATATGGTATGAAAAAGAAACTTCTTCAGGGAGGTATATGCTCTACAAGGCTGTACATTGAGTAGCTATAAAAAAGCAATGCTTTGTAAACCAGCCAGTAAAGTATCTGAACTCAGCAGTGTGGATTGGGGAATGCAAACACTGAACTCCCCATCTGACCAGATGTGTACATTCCTAATGAATAAGTTCAGTCAACCAATAAAATGTTTTCAACTTAAAGTTTAAAATGGAGATTAGAATGCTAATACTCTTTGCTTAGAAAGTGCAACTGAAGCAGAGAAATACAAAAAAGTAAACTATCTCGCAAACCAAATATTTTCCAGACTAATTCACTTAGCCTATTTTTAGAATTTCTCAACTTAGAATATACAAAACTTACAAGATATAAAAGAATTACATGAAGATTGAGACAGCTGCTAATTACATTTTATGACCACTTCAAACTTTATCCACATCACTAGTTTAATTGCACTGATTATAAATGTGATTGTAGAAGAGATTTATCACATAACTACTTACAAAGATGATGACTCTCAAATATTTACTGCCTCCTGATTTTTTTAAGCTCTTAGAAGAAAGGAAATATGGCCCTTAGAATTCTCTCTAGCAACACAGAACCCAAGACTGATAGACTGTAGCAGAGACCCACAGCCTATACTAGAAAACAAAAACCTGGGGGGGGGGTGTCTCTCAACTTCAGAAATGAAGTCTTGATAACCACAACCAGCATCCATTTAGGATATTTAAATGGCTCCAGTTTCATCTTTACCCAGAAGCATATATTGGAAATTAAAGGAACTCACAAAACTTCTACATTTTATTTTTATATAATAAAAACATAACACCTAATTGGCATAACACTATAATATAATAGTGAAAAGCTGAAAGCATTTCCTCTAAGATCAGAAACAAGACAAGGATGCCAATTCTCATCACTTTTCTTCAACACAGTATTGAAAGTCCTAGCCACAGCAATCAGACAAGCTAAACAAATTAAGGAATCCAAATTGGAAGGAAGATATTTGCAGACATCATGATGCTACATATAGAAAATCCTAAAAATGTCACCAAAATCTTTTAGTGCTGACAAATGAATTCAGTAAAGTTGCAGGATACAAAAGGTAAAGAAATTTGTTGAAATTCTATGCACCAACAATAAACTATCAGAAAGAGAAATTAAGAAAAAAATCCCATTTACAATTGCATCAAAAAGAGTAAAATAGCAGTAATAAGTCTAATCTAGGAGGTAAAAGATTTGTATCAGAAAAGCTGTAAGATATTGATGAAAGAAATTAAAGGCAACACAAACAAATGGAAAGACAGTGTGCTTATGGTTTGGAAGAAGGAATACTGTTAAAATGACTATCCTATCCAAGGCAATATACAAATTCAATGCAATCTCTATCAAAATACCAATGGCATTTTTCACAGAATAAGAACAAGTAATTTTACAATTTTTATGGAAACATAAAAGATGCCCAAATAGTTAAAACAATCTTGAGGAAGAACAACAAAGCTGGAGGTATTATGTTCCATGATCTCAGATACCACAAAGCTACAGTAATAAAAATAGTTTGGTCTGGCACAAAAACAGACACATAGACCAAGTGGGACAGAATAGAGAGCTCAGGAATATATGGTCAATTAATCTAGTACAAAGGAGGCAACAACATATAATGGGGAAAAGTTAGTCTTTACAATAAACAGTATTGGGAAAAATGGACAGCCACAAGAAAAAAAACAAAGTGAACTAGTTTCTCACATCATATACAAAGACTAGCCCAAAATGGATTAAAGATTTAAACGTGAGACCTGAAAACGTAAAACTCCTAGAAGAAAACATAATCAGTACACTCTTTGACATCAGTCCTAGCAACTTTTTTTGGGGGGGCGGGGGGAGATATCATTCTTCAGGCAAGGGAAATAAAAGAAAAAATAAGTGAATGCAACTACATCAAACTAAAAAGCCTTTACACAGAGAACTATATAAACAAAATTAAAAAGCCTACTGAATGAGATAAAGTATTTTTAAATGATATACACAATGAGGGGTTAACATCCAAAATATATGAAGCACTCATACAATTCAACATCAAAAATATAAACCTGATTAAAAAATAGGCAGAGGACTTGAATAGACATTTTTCCAAGAAGTCATAAAGATGGCCAGCAGGCAGATGAAAATATGGTCAACATCACTAATCAGAGAAATTCCCATCAAAATCATGAGATACCACATCACACTTGTCAGAATGACCATCATGAAAAAAATCAACAAATAATGAGTCTGACGACGATGTAGAAAATAAGGGAAACTTTTTGCACTGTGGGTGGAATTCTAAATTGGTGCAGCCACTACAGAAAAAAATATGGAGATATCTTATAAGTTAAAAATAGAGCTACCATATTACCTAGAAATTTCACTTCTTGGTATTTACCAGTAGAAACACAAACACTAATTTGAAAAGATGTTTGCACATCAATGTTTATTGCAGCATTATATACAACAGTCAAGAAGGAGAAGCAAATTAATAGATAAGAATATGTGGTATATATGAGAGTATTACTCAAACATAGAAAATAAAATATAAAATAAAATATTGCCATTTGAAACAAGCCTCACGGATCTGAGGGTATTGTTCTAAATGAAATAAGTCAGACAAAGACAAATACCACATGACCTCTCTTACATATAACTCTAAAAAACAGAAGAAGCAAAATAACTGAAACAGTCTTATAGATACAAAAAATAACTAGATGGTTCGTAGAATGAAGGGGGAAATAGGTACAGAAGATTAATAGGTACAAACCTACAGTTATATAATAATTAAGTCACAGCGGTATAACAGCATAACGAATAAGGTCAATAATATTGTAATAACTTAATACAGGGATAGATGGTTACTAAACATCATGGTGATCATGTCATAATGTATGCAAATGTCAAATCACTACGCAGTACCCCTGAAAATATAACATTATGACAATATTCCAATTAAAAAAAAAAAGACATGCCAAATTGTTTTAACTTCCTACTGCCATCTACTCTGAGTCCTCATGATATAGACTAAACCTTGAAACAAGCTGTTGATTAAATATATCTATATATATATATATATATTATATGTAGTGTTATACGCACATACATATAATTTTTTCTTAATTCCATATATTCAAGAACTCTGACATGGACTTTTTTTTACTCCATTTCATTCTTTTTTGCTGATCTTGTACAATTCATTCACCAGATCATCAGTTATCATGAAAAACCCTCAGCTGTTACTTCAATTCCTTATGTTGAAGCTAGATCCTTCCCCTTGATAATCATGGACTGATGCTCTTTCCTTAAGCTTGTTTCAAGGTATTCAGTCAGAGTCAAATTTTCTTAGCAGAAGAGGCTATAATAATTTACTCTTGTTTCTAGCCCATAAAAATATAAACATAGCATTTTCACTTCATTTCCTCACCAGGGAATATTACTTTTTAATTTTTCATTCCAATTCACCAATCTTGATAACATTGTCATGAAAATGTTGTGCAATGCTTACCTTGAACATAGTCATTAGTCATGTGACTTGAAATATAAAACAGAAAGACATAAATGAGTTCAGAGCCTGAAATGCAAACTGCTCTAGATAAGCTAAAAAAAAAAAAAAAAAGAATTTAGACCTATGTCAACATTAAATTTCATTTGGATTTTCTGAATTCATTATGGGAAAAGTTATCACATTCATTTAATTAAATTATCTGAGAGATTTTCTTCAAAATTCTGTTTGGAATTAGAATAAAACCAAATACTCATAGCATTTATTCCAATCACTGTGGAATTGCCCCTACATTTTTAACTCAAACTGCATCAATTATGACCCTATCTACACTCTCCACTCTACTTTTCAGGTCCTGTGACTTGTATCCAGATCTTTTCCTCTGGGTACTTACTTTGAGTGAGGACTAAATTGAAATTTTAAAATTTATTTTTTTCACATAGATTTTACTTTTCCTTCTTTTTGACTCTTGGTGTCCCATATGGTACCAATACAATGAATTCCATTTCTGTCACTGGGGTTAAACATAGCCAAGGTCTACATCCTTCCCAGGCCGGTCTTAGCTCCCAAGACGGCAAGAGATTCAAGTAACTGATGAAAATACAGACGGTTCACAAACATGGGAGTTTGCTTCCTAAGTGAAATCTGAAATTAGCCTTCATACATGGAGATCAAGAATAATTAGAAGAAAGAGAAAGAGCACTCTAGATTGGTAGGTTTCCAGCTTAATAAGCAAGGAAACTTACACACAGTGCTTGTCTTCAGCCAGAAGACTGCACACATCTGCCAGGACCCTAAACATTTAGAGAGGTCTTACTGGTTCAGTCACATATTTGGTCCAGATGATCTCCACACCATATTATTCTCTCAGAGTTGTGTCCTTGAAAATGACTTTGACTATGGGAACAGTGGGTAGAATGCATATACCAAGGACAGGGGAAGGGTCAAAGAGCCTCTGACCATCTGGGTTTAACTTGTGGATCAACAGGTGGTCATGTCCTCTCAATGACCACCTCCAAAAGCTATCAAAATGATTCATTTTATCCTTCAGAATGGAATTAGTGTTTTTAATTTACCACATATGCCTCTTGCAATTAAGCAATCAGAAAAGTATGTGACTACAAACATGACATATGAAATCCTTATTAATTTCCTCATCCAAGTTAGAACTTTCTTGAAGTCTTTTTTTTTTAATAGACACAGTAGAATACTATTCAGCCATAAAAAAGAATAAAACAATGTCATTTGCAGCAACATGGATGGAATTAGAGACCCTCATACTGAGTGAAGTCAGAAGGAGAAAGACATACCACATGATATTACTTATATCTGGAATCTAATATACTGCACAATGAACCTTTCTACAGAAAAGAAAATCACAAACTTGGAGAACAGACTTGTGGTTGCCAGGGGGGTGGGGGAGGGTGTGGGATGGTATGGGAGTCTGGGGTTAACAGTTGTTGACTACTGCCTCTGGGATGGAAAAGCAAGGAGATCCGGCTGTATAGCACTGAGAACTGTGTCTAATCACTTGTGACGAATCCATATATGTATGTGTAACCGGGTCACCATGCTATGCAGCTGGAAAATTGACAGAACTCTGTAAACCAGCTATAATGGAAAAATAAAAGGAGAAAAAAAGAGGAAGTGTATTTTTTTAATGATGGATGTTTTTAACATAAATGTGGACATTGACAATATTGATAGAAGTAATGAATACATATATTGGCAATCTTTTCATTGTACGTCCTTTTATTACACTTTATAGATTCGGCATCTTTTATGAAGTTTTGGTAATCTTGCATTTTCAGATGATGGATATCATCTTTTATAGTAAAGTATTTTTTAATTAAGGTATGTACATAGTTTTTCAGACATAATGCTATTGTACACCTAATATGTTACAGTATCATTTAAAATAACTTTCATATGCACTGGGAAACCAACAAATTTTTGTGATTCACTTTATTGCCACATTTGCTTTATTGCAATGGTCTGAAACCAAACATGCAATCTCTCTGAAGTATGCTTTAATGTTATCTGGGATCTATTTATTTACCCGAGGGGAAATATTTTAAACAGTTAGTCAAATCACCGGAATATTAACTATCTAAATGATCAATTACAATGTTATGACTCTAGCTCAATATTAATTGATATTTTCAGTCTTTTAAAATATTCCTGAATAGTATCAAATTTTATTTAGACCTAGGAGTTCTGGTCGTGGCTCAGTGGTTAATGAATCTGACTAAGAACCATGAAGTTGCGGGTTCAATCCCTGGCCTTGTTCAGTGGGTTAAGGATCCGGCATTGCCGTAAGCTGTGGTGTACCCGCATTGCTGTGGCTGTGGCAAAAGCTGGCAGCTACAGCTCCTGTTAGACCCCTAGCCTGGGAACCTCCATATGTGGCTCTAGATAAAGGCAAAAAGAAAAAAAAAATTGTATTTAAATTATAGTCAACAATAAAGATTCACTAATTATTTTACGTAGGCGAAGGATACATCAAAGCAAGAAATGTTTTTAAATTATAAGCAAACTTGTAATATAATTTTGAAAGGAGAACATACATTTAATGTTCATTTTTAAAAACAAATGATAGGATGTTCATCGAATATTGCACAGGGCACGGTGTTGCAGATGTTGCAGAGGATTCAGTTGGGCAGGAAACAAAGGCCTTATTTAGACTTTGAATTGAGCCCTGAAGGCATAGTTATTCTTAGATTTAAAAAAGGGTAGGTGGTTAGACTATAATGATTAAACAGTGGAAACTGATTTGTATAATAGCTAAATCACTGAGGTAGTAATCAAAGCAGACATGAACATCACTTATTTACTTGAACTGACTTCTCCTTCTGAACTAATTTCTTTTTTAAAATGTATGAGCTGACCACCTCAATTTTTCCCTACTGGGTCTCTTTTCATGAGATCAGTGTCCACTCTGGTATGTATATACTATTGAGTTTAACTGCTTCTTGGAAGAGAAAGAAACTTGAATTCTTTTCCAGACTGTTTTTTGTTATTTTAGACCCTGATAATCCATTGAATTTGGTGATGTAAAATTGAAAAGGATATTTAACTGCTTAGATTAAAAGCAAGGTGTTATGTGGATTTTATTTTTAAATTCATAAACAGCAAACATGGCTTCTGATATCTTATTTTCTGCCTCTACCTTTCCCCTTTATTGTCATTATACAAATGTTTTATTCCCTTGTATTTCCCCTGAGGGCTTTCAGTAATATCAATGAAAATAAATTGGTGTTAGAAGTCATATGTGTATATAATATTTTAAGGTCAGATTCATGTACACATTATGAAAAACAATCCATAAAATTTAGTCACTTCTCAGGTAGAGTCTCAATCTGAACTGTCAATTCTAAAGCTATCCCTGAAAAATCTGCCATAATCATTGAGTAAAAATCAAGAACAAGATTGCAAAGAAAGAGGGCATGGTAGCATACCTGAATATACTAAAAGCCACTAAACTGAACATTTCAAAAGAGTAGATTTGATGATATGTGAGTTATATTTCAACAAGGTTGTTATACAGAAAAAGAAAAAGACGACCCACGACCAGCAGCATGTTCAGTCTCTGGTTAGTTTTCAATGATGCTGCAGAACATAAGGATACCACAGCACGCCTAGTGGTACGATTGCAAAATTTCACCCTTCTGTTGTCTTTTTTCCTCTTCTTTACCTCTTAATCCCTAAGGAAAAGGTATCTTCTTGGGTTGGTTGGTTACTTACTATCTAATATGAGAAGGTCTTGCTAGACAGAAAGATTACCACAAAGAAGTAAGACGGAAAACTGAGAAAGATGAAAAGCAAGCTGATAAAGCAAGGCAATCTTTTGATACTCCTTCTCAGGTGTCAGCAAAGTATGGCTCAAATCCAGCCTGCCACGCTGTGTGCAAATAAAGTTTTATTGGAACACAGCCATAGCCATTCCTTTATGTACTGTCTATAATTACTTTTATCTTACAATTTCAAAGTTAAACAGGGCAGGAACCTCATGGCCCACAAAACCTAAATACTTGCCATTTATCCCTTTATAGAAAAAGTTTGTCGAACCTTGCTATAGGAGTTTATACTGAATAAGATAAATTCCCCTATACTTGAATTTTTTTATACTTCATAACCCATACTCTGCCCTTAACACCTTATTTTTTATCTAAATATGTCTTATATCCTATAGGAAAGATTTGGGATTTTTCACTGATACCTTAGTAGGAACAAGTTAGCAGAGTAAATAGCAGCAGAAATATGTTTACTCTGAAGTTCATAATATACCATTATTCAATCCATTTTTTCTTTTTTTTTTTTTTGATTTAAATAATGTCTAAGCAATGTTCAAAAGCTTGAGCTATACTGAGAGTTCCCTTCGCGGCTCAGCAGAAATAAGTGTGATTGGTATCCAAGAGGAAGCAGGATCCCTGGCCTCTCAGTGGGTTAAGGATCTGGCATTGCTATGAAGCTGTGTTGTAGGTCACAGACGCAGCTCAAATCTGGCATTGCTTGAGCTGTGATGCAGGCCAGCAGCTATAATCCCAATTAGACCCCTAGCCTGGGAACCTCCATATGCCTTGGGTGTGGTCCTAAAAAGACAAAAAAAGAAAACATTTTTAAAAAACCTGGACCTATACCGACTAAAGTATATTGATACTTAATGAGGTAAGAAATGATTGCAGGTATATTCATATTCTAAATCTTGTTTTCAGTAGTAGAAAAAGCAGATAATGTGTGCTAAAAGAAAAGCAGAGTCATTTTTTTTCTTGAATATAGTCCCCCAAACTTCACATTAACTTTTTCCATTATATAAGATTGGTTCCTGATGTATAAAACTTCACATCAAGTCTCAGGTCTAATTAGTCAACTATTGACCCTTGCTAAGAAGAAAGGAAGCAGATATCGTGAAACTCCCCAGGAGAATGACAGATGTTTTCCTTTGGCTATGGTAGGTGATTCAAAGTATTTTCCCAGTGTACTTTTTGAGGAAAAAAAAAATCTCTACAAGTTTCATGATGAGGAATTTGGGAATTTCTGATGAACATTTTTAAAGTGCTAGAAGAGTTACAAGTCCATTTCTTTTGCAAAATTATAATTTTGGTTCCAGCTTTTCTGAATTCTACTTCTAAAGTATGATGGAATAATCCTCCATTCCAGACACAATCAAGTTATACTTCTAAATTTTCCAAGACAGAATTCTAACTTTGGTTTTCTAAACATAGGAAATAGTCTCAAATCATCAGCACAGACTAGTTCATCGGGCCCTCAGTAAATGGTGCTATATAGTAAACAGAAATCTGGCTGTGAGAATCATTTAGCAAGATGACAAAGGGAATATTCTTAGTTTTTATTCCTTTAACTATTCTAGTTTTATTTGAAGGATTATTTGGGGCCCTGGGGATTTTGTCACATTCTTAGTCCATATTAGCTGAATTTCATATAGACTTATTTTTCACTATAATTTATTCTAACACATTGTCTTAAAATATCATTGCAAAATGCTAAAATTCCAGCTATTTGATACGCATTTCTACAAGGTTATAAAACTAGGGGTGAAACTGTCTAATGTATATTGGTGCTCCCTCTCTAGTACCCAACTAGATAGTTTCTATTGGACCTAATAGCAAGAAAATTTTTTCCTTCCCTGAGAAATTAGCTTTTATGATGAAAATGATGCAACATCAAAGATCCCACTTTACCTTGATTATCAGATATCTAAAAGTTTATTCACAGCAAGCCTATGTATAAATACTATCAACATACTACCTAATTTTCTAATTTTTTTCCATATTTACTCACATTTTATTAATGTGCTTTATATGATACATTGGTCACTGCTGGAGTTTATTATGAGAACGTTTTCACAGATCCATAACAGCAAAGATGTACAAAACAAACCTGCAAGCAAAGTTAAAAAAATATGTGGTGCATGTCTCTTGGGATAGACCATAATGGAAGATAATATGAGAAAAAGAATGCATATATATATAAATGACTGGGTCACTATGCTATACAGCAGAAATTGACTCAACATGATAAATTAACTATATCTTAATAAAAATAAATTTAATAAAAAATATGGCAAGCATGAACTATGTATTACATGTCTTTTATTTGAATGGAGGCTATGTGAAAATGATGTCACTTGATTGACTACTGACAATCAACTAACTGGGTTATTGCTTTTTTCCCTTCATTTTTTAGTTCTTGCTTTATTGACTTTGAAGCTAAATTTAGATATAACTTAATAGCACCATCTTAGTTTATAGACGAAGAGAGAGAGCAGAAAATTAAGTGCTCACTTTATTACCAAGAAGTGGCAAAGCAGGTACAAAGCCTTCCTAGGTCAGCATTAGCATTGTCTTCTCTAAAGTATGGCTTTTACTAAATTCTCCATTTTCAAAACTGTAATCACAATTTATAATTACTTCTTTCTTCTTTTAAATGAAAACAAGATTATCACTCTAAAGCCAATCATAATTTATAAAGCAGCTTCCAAACTAGGCAATTTATTAACACAGAATATCTTCAAAACGGTCTTCCAAGTGTCATATCTATCAACTTAGGTTTTATTTGTAATATGCAATTCTTATTTGTCACTTGACATTTTATATTCAAAAATGTTTAAACAGTGAAACATTCCCCTTGCATCTAAAGAAGGTATAAGCTCTTAAAGCAAGTTTGTATATAAACTTTTAAGTTTCTTTACTAGGGAAGAAAATAAGCCACTCATATTTTTACCAGAAATTAAAATTCTCTTTGCACAGAAAATCTTGAGTAAATGTATTTTTAAACAAACTCCTCATCATATTTTCTTAGAGCTTTGCTGTGTGCTTTGTAGTCGGTATTTCTTTCTTAGTACTAGTAATTTTTCAGACACGTTTTTTAATTCACAAAATCTCTATTAACCTTCTGTGAAAAGGTTAATTGAAAGCAGAATATCTCTTCATAATAATATTCACTTGAGTCACAAAGTTTGAAGGAAGAAAATGACATAATGAATAATGTGCTTTGAAGCAGAATACTTCATAAAGTCCATGATGTATTTGATCACAATTGGATTAATTGGGACTTAGCAGTGATTTCCCTGAGTTCAAGCATAGCTCAAAATTCTAAGGAGTCTATTGCTAGAATAATCTCGCATATAAAAAAAAAATCTTTTTCGTCAGTTTTCAGGAATGGAGGAGAGGGAAGGAAGAAGAAACCTAGAAAGAGAATTCCAATTTAGCATGTTCAGACATGTGCTCTGTTTAGGTCGTAGATACCTTGTAATTTAAAGTCCTAGTTAGCACATACTTGGAAGAACAAATCATTGATTTATAAAATTTACATAAAGTGTATATAAGAATTTGATTGGTATACAATGCAACATCACTACAATAACAAAGAGAATCCATGTCTAACCACTGCAATCATTTTAGGTATGTTTATTTCTGTTTTACAGTTCACACTGAAAAGACAGACATATAGATAAAAAGATAGGTGAATCTATCTCATAGAGAGAGACAGTTTTTTGAATGGTTGGAGTAATTGTAAATTTAGATGAAACACTATGAAATTTTTTTTGGCCACACCTGGAGCATGTGGAAGTTGCTCTAGGGATCCAACCCATGCCACAGCAGTGACAATGCCAGGTCCTTAAGCCATTCCACTGCAAGAGAATTCCAATGCAAATTTTAAAAGAGATACTTAGAACCAAGGTAAAGAAAGGAACCCCAGTATATCAGTTGGTCTATATACTGCTGCTTGAAGATATGTAAATTTTTAAAGCATTCGACACATGATCAGCTAGAAAACTGCTAGAGATTTCCTGAGTATTTTGCAATTATCTCCAAATATTTCCAACAATTTAATCACACTGAATTTTTAAAATACAGTAATAACAATTACTTTTATTGAGTATGTGCACTGTGGTAGACTTTAAGTAAATCACATACATTGCTTATTTTACTTTCAAAAAAAATCTAAGACACAGGTTACTTTAATATCCCATTTTAAAGATGAATAAACTGCAACACACAAAAAAACATGTAGAATTTTCTGCACAACACACAGATAGTAAAAGATTAGGTCGGCACACAAATTCCTAAAATCTGGTCAAAAATCTTACTCTCTTTTTCACTCCTCCCTATAGCCTTCTTGGTTGCCAGGAACTTCTGGCTCATTTGATGTCTTGTTTTATTGATTCTCATGTTCAAACGGTACCCTAAAATGAGGAACTATAAAGAATAAAAATTTTGAGATGTTTTTATTTACCTGACTTATCAACATATGTAGAGTTAAACTGGTATTGTTGCCACTGTGTAAAACGCCTTTCAGTTTCAAATGATACTGAACACCCCCCCCCTTTTTTTGGTCTTTTTAGGGCCATACCTGCGACACATGGAAGTTTCCAGGCTAGGGGTCAAATTGGAGCGGAGCGGCAAGCTGCTGGCCTAGGCCACAGCCACAGCAA
The DNA here is from genome assembly GCA_004024745.2 of Catagonus wagneri. NCBI lineage: Eukaryota > Metazoa > Chordata > Mammalia > Artiodactyla > Tayassuidae > Catagonus > Catagonus wagneri. The sequence goes on from PVHT020000256.1 coordinate 10,892,168, forward strand.
CATCAGATCCAAGCCGCATCTCTGACCTACACCACAGTTCAGGGCAATGCTGGATCTGTAACCCACTGTGCAGGGCCAGGGACTGAATCGGAGTCCTCAAGGATGCTGCTGAGCCACGATGGGAATTCCCTAAATCTACATTTTCTTTTAAGTCACACATCTTAAGGAATAGTTTATAAGATTTTTTTTGTAAAGTGTGATTTCTGTAGAAAAATCAAAGATCCTCAATTAATATATAGGAGACAGATCTGAACTAAGTAGGGATGATCAAAAATATGTATGTGCTAGTTATTTTCTGGAAAGGAAGTCCTGGAATGATCAGACACAGTAAGGGACAGCTCAGAGTAAAAACTAAAATAATTGCTTCTTAAATGAGGTGAGGGATGTGAAGGAAAGGAAGGAGTAATATACATTCACCAACTCTCTTGTTTAGGATTTGTCTCAGAATCCCTCCTTGTAGTACATATTTTCCTCTGATACAGTTTTACAAATATTTTCTCTGTCTTATGTACTTTAGGTATTACAGAAAGGTGAGAACTACCTTGAAATAAAAGGACTAAGAGAATTTATGAATTGCTTCTTTGAAAATGTGTAAAGAATGGGATGAATGAATGTGTTTTTTAGGCAAGAAATCCAGGCAGAGCCTGAGATAAAACCAAGCTGTGTTTCCAGTTCTCAAAGTTACAAAGTAAATGTTAATTACCATGCTATGCCTCCTCTCTAAAAAAAATAGCCAAGGAAACAAAACAACTTAGAAAAGAAAGAATAGAGGAACCAGAAATACACCACGTTAATAGAGTCTGTAACACCGTTTTTTTTTTTTCATTTCCAGATCATACTCCTATATAGAGATGACATGAAGTTTCATCTAAACTCATGGCGGGATAGAATTATGAAATCTTAATCTTCTCTAAGTATTATTTTTTCATGGAGTGTATGTGGGTGGGGAGGGGGAGTGCAGGATTAGATTTTTCAAGAGAATATCATAATGTAGGACAGGCATGGAAACCAATGTTTAATTCAGGTACTCTATTTGACTAACCTTGGGAACCAAAAGATTCATAAACACACAATAGTAGAATTATGTATGAAGAGCTTCTTAAAAGTTATTTAAGAGATAATTTTGTCATCTCTTCCATATCCCTATTCCCACACATACTTAGTTTTCCCGTGAAATAAATAAAGCAGATGGAGTTCAGGGAATTGTCTAAGATCATACAAATGATCAGCTGCACATCTGCACTGGAATTCATTTCTCCCGTCTGTCCTGGCAGTTCCTTAGAGCACTTCAGAACTCTGAAAAACCCTATAGGAATTCTGTTCATTTGAGAGGATTTTTTTCAGGCCTCTAAATCAACTTACATCTGAACTGTCTTCAAAGTGATCACCAATCAGCAGATTCTCCAGCAAACTGAAAAGCACCTGGGAGATCAACATTGTCAAAGAATCATATAAGTGGTTTGGAAAGGTGTTTTAATGAGGTGCTTGTCCTATGGGGATAAGGTTTGACTCTAATTAATGATGATGCCAAGATTTTTTTTTTTTTTTTTGCAGTTTCATTTAAAGATGATTGGGTAGGTCTTTTCAGTTATAAAAAGCTATATGACTCCACATTTGGACAAACTTTAGGCAGAATTCACACTATTACTGAGTACCCAAACAACTATTAAGGAAATTTATACTCTGTGAAGAGACTGTTCTCAAATAGAATTTCAGTGTTGTCAGAAACCTGTGAATTCCAAGTTTATCAATTACTGGACTTTGGAGTTTTAAAAATGCAAGCCACTGAGTTGTTGAATAATGGCTGATAGATGAAAAGGTCATTTTAAAATACCTCTTCCACTGAAATGAAAGTTTGAAGTGTGCAAATGTACAAAATATTTATTTGAATCTCTTGCTTGGCTTCTAAATTTATCCTAGAAATGGCCTATAGAAAGCTATATTATGCCAGATATAAAGTGATTTTAAGATAATAACTCCAAAAGATTCAAGCTCATTTTTAACTTTAGAAGCTGTTATGCTTGTATCATTAGTAAAATATTTTTCTGTGGAAAAAAGCAGCCCTGCTTTCATACTGTCTTCAACTTTAGTAATTACTAAAATGTATCACATTCTAGCAAACATGAGTCTTTAGTTATATTTCCTTTACATCATGACATTCATATTCAATTTTATTATTGAGGAAAAACAAAGAATTAAGAAAAAGCTCAAGAGAGTATCAAACTATCATACAGGTAATTTTACTAGATTAATTTCAGTCCCACGTCAGTTTTATGATTCTTAGCTCCATAAAGTATCTAGGCCAATTTTAACACTTCTTTAAGTACCACTGCTAAACGATATAATATAAATGGACAGACATATTTATAAAGATTTTATGAAACAATAGAGTATTTCTATAATTCACTACAAAATCGCAGCACACATGCTGCTGATTGAATATGCACAGGAAGTGAGCAGGAGTCACCATACTAGCCACTGAGATGTAAGTTTATATGACTTCTCTCTGCTTCTCAAGGACTTAGTGGCAGAGGTCCATACGTAAATAATTACAATATTTCATTAAATTATTTATTATAATTATTTGTTAGGTCAGGTTCTTCTGCTCTGCACTCTCTCTCTCGGTCCTTACCTACACACAACAAGGATTTGGAGGTGCAGACCGAGAAGAGCTGTAGCAGTTCCAGGATAGAGCCAGCAATGTCTCTTTTAATGAGCTGTTCAGGTCCATCGCCCCAACCCATCGCCCTGAGCAAAAAACACTCCAGCTGGTTGCCTCAAAGGTCTTCACAATCAAGATTCAGATAGCTGTGTAAGGCAAGTTTTATTTTCGCCTTCCGAGAGAGCAGTGGGCTGCCTTGGGGAGGGACTGGCTCTGGCTGCAACTGGGTCTCTACTTATATTCCTGTATCACAGACCTGTTTGGGGACCCCTATTCTCTTGCCCCATGCCCACTAAATTCCCAGCCCAATCCCCCTTCACTGTGCAGGAGTAAGGGGGTGTGTTTGGATCCTCTGATTGGTTTCTTTGGGCAAGGATGCCTTATTTGCATGAGAAAAAGTTTATAGGGAGGTGCTCTGAAGATCATTCCTCTGGTATCTGCCTGTGTCTCTCATTGTTTGATCACAGGCCTTCTGTTTATGGTAAACATAAAGGGCCTGTTTTGAATCACCTGGTCAGAGTCCCTATCCTATCCTACCTAACAGTTATAATCCTTGTCAAAAGATATTTATAAATTATAATAAAGGAGATTAGGAAAAGCCTCTTACAAGTGAGGATACATTAGCCAAAAGTGAGTATGGTTTCCTAGGAAAACCTAAACAGAAAAGCAGGTTCACAAACAGGCAGGTGGGCGAAGTCTGACACAATACATTAGGTAATTGCTTTTGCCTCTTTAATTCAATGTGTACGGCAGAGAACAGTATGGCAGGAGATAAATTTTGCTGTGATGGGGAACAAATCATACTAATAAGCATGCACGTTATTCTCTCATAGCAAGACATTTAAAGATGACAATAAAAACCAGTTTTGCCTCAGTAGAAAGATCAACACTGAAATGAGAAGACCATGTCTGGTGTTCTGTGAAAATATGAGGAAAGAAAACAAATGTAGAGGTAACTGAGGTGAAAAAGATGAGATTTAAGCTTTACTTGTTACATTTAGCTTTCCAAGTTTGAGGAGTTCCACAGAGTATGGCACATGTATCAATTTTTTTAAATAATTGATACTAAATTTGTTAAACATTATACCTTACTGAAGTAGCAAGGATAATTAAGCTTAACAACCAAGGACAACTTAATCCATTACAAAAAGTTTCCAATAAATTTTCAGCTTAAAACTTTGAGAAAATTCAAAGCATCCTCTGAAAGAAACCAAGTCTAATTCTCTGCAAGTACAATAAAATGTTACCTGCAGAAAGACCTGGGGATGGGGGATATTTCCTTCTCAGTTACAGCAGAGTACAGTGCTATCCTTAGATGTGACCAATTAAAGGTCAATTGCATGCATATCGATGATTTTAGATAATAGGATTTTCAGATACAAAGTAAAATATATGGATTTAAAATGATAAATTAAAAAAATAAAATTATGAAGTAATAAGATAAAACCTTTAAGGAGACCAGGCTGATTTCCATGAATGAGGCAAAATCAACTGGAGATTAAAAGTGGTGTCACTGAATACATCAGTTAATGCTTAATCAGGCAAGTAGAGTAACTATGACTAACGGTAAGTAGAACTTTATTAAAGGAAGTATGTCTTAGACAAATATGGGAGGGCTTAGGGAAATAAAAGTCTGGAAGTTGATGTATGATGAAAGAATTAGGGATCAAACTGTGTGAAGAACTAGCACGGATGGTTAAGCATGAGTTTGCAGGAAAACCCACCACCCTAAGCACATCTGAGCACTAGACTGTAGATGCAAATGGGAGATCAGAGCATCTGATGGTAAATTCCTTTCTCTGTGGGTCAGCAGTTAACCACATGGGATAGGTCTTGGCCACTGTTCGAAGGGCCAGCGTTTGTGAAAACAAACTGGCCAATGAACAGAACACAAACTGGGACCCATGGAAGCTTGTCTGATACTTACCTGACCAGAAAACATTCTGGAAATAATGACCACTCTTTTGCTTCTGCCTTCCAATGTTCATGCATCTATCTCTTTCAGCTAACTCTACTCCATACCACACAATTTAGTTATGCCAACTTGCTATTCCTATAATCATCTTTTAACTGTATATAAAATCCCCCCAAAAGATGTCATCAAAATTATGCTTCTACTTATGTGTATTGAATTCTCTGTTTTATAAACAAGATATGCTAACACTTAGGAAAAAAGATTACATAAAGTCTCACTTTATCCATCTTCTCTACTGTCAAGTCACACACCTTTTATGTAGTTCAAATACTGTGATATACATTAACTGCTTTTAACACATTCTATGTAGATAGTGGATTAACATGAAAAAAAGAGGAATTGGATAAATACATTTATATCAAAGTAAAGAAAAATGTAAGTACTAAAGTATTTTTCACTACAACTAGTCAGGTCATAGTTGCTATTCAAAACAATTAGTTCCCTTTGCCCTTAGAAAGCATCTCATCTACTCATGGCTCATTACTTGATACATCTATCCAAACCATCATCCATCATTCTTTTTTTTTTTTTTTAGGGCCACACCTACGGTATATGGAGGTTCCCAGGCTAGGGGTCTAAGAGCTATAGCTGCTGGCCTACACCACAGTAATGCTAGCCATGTCTGTTACCTACACCACAGCTCACGGCAATGAGATTTTTAACCCACTGAGCTAGGCCACAGATCAAACCCTCAAGCTCATGGTTCTGAACCATTATTCTTGATGAGTCTGTGAGGATGCAGGTTCAATCCCTAGCCTCACTCAGTGGGTTAAGGATCTGGTGTCACTATGAGCTGTGATGTAGGTCACAGATGTGGCTTGGATCTGGTGCTGCTGTAGCTGTGGTGTAGGCCAGTGGCTACAGCTTTATTCAATTCCTAACCCAGGAACCTCCCAGGAACGCCACGTGTGCAGCCCGTAAAAACAAGACATTTTTAGGGGTAATTGTGAAAGAAGCCCTCCCCTTGCCAAACCATGATACCTGAACCCTTGAATCCTGGTTATGAAAATAGTGTCATATATCGGTTGCTCATTCTGAGAAAATGCCACATTTTTAAGGAAATTATCACAACTGAACAAAGTATTGCTTTTCACCTGAAGTCATACACAAGTCTTCAAAAGGCCATTAGACATTTCTATCTGTCCAGGTGATGAGGAACATAAATCAATGAATAATAGGAACATGAGCCCATTTCTAAAATTGATTTAATTTTAAGTAAGTTCCTCTGTGAATTACCATGATGATAAACAAGAAACTCTATAAGTGACTGGTAATTTTGTTAGAAGTACTTTTAGAAGAAAAGGTATGTCCTCATCCATGGTAATTGTCTATTTTAGTGAGAACAAAGCACTATACTTTTACCACTGAGGTGTCCCAATGTCAACATGCTGTATCATGGAGACAGTGCAGGACTCTTTCGTTGGCAAAAGGACAGTCACAATGCCCAGGATTTGGGGTCATTATCTACTGACAAATCACTGAAAATCTGTATCCATGGCCTTCTCTCAGTATAGGTAAAATAAACAGAGGCCTTTCTCAAAAATCTACCATTCTGAGCATTTTTTCACTACTTCTTTTAAGTCCATCCTTGAGGCAATAGTGCTAGATTTATCTAATTTACACTGGAGCCAACAGAACCATGCAGACCACATCTGGGTTTTTCTTTCTTTGTCAATTAGTCATCCAGAACTTGTCATGAAGCTATAATTATGCATTGAAAGACAAGTGACAGTGAAGCAGGAGAGATGGTGGGAAACAAAGTAGGGAACACACTTGCTCACAAAACATAATGACTCCAGGTTCTGCTCAAGCCCAATGTTATATATGCCACCCAGAGGCATACCCAACTATATGGCTTTGTGGATCAAACACATGCATTTCATGAATCTCTCAGATCTCACAGGAACTTCATGGCCCATGTTTAAGTGTTCAGTTTCTACTAAAACCAAATAGTAAGAAAAGTTTGTGGGCTCTTTTGCCTGCTCATATGCATATTTTAATTTTTTTCTCCAAAGGAGAACTAGTATCTACAGAAGATAGCATTAGCTTTGCTGTTTGACATACACATGTCAGCCACAGGCTCCACATAGCATCTCTATTGTTCACTGACACCTCAAACACAATTGTATATGCTAAGAAACACATGAACAGAACCTCACTGATTGGAGTCCCAGAAAGAGAGGAGAGAGAAAATGAAACAAACAAAAAAAGTATTTGAATGATTAAGGACTGAAAAATTGCCAAATTTGGAGAAAAATGTAGATAGATTCAAAATGTTCAGTGACCTCTAAATACAATAAATTTTTTAAAAAGAAAAGAAATACATACTAAGGCACATTGTAGAAACACAGAAAGAGATCATTACATCTTTGCGTACAGAAGAACAACAAGTTAAATGACTCAAGCCTTCTCACCTTTTAGTAATCAACTCCACATTCTGTACTGCAGTATGAAATATAAAAAATTAAACCCTGCTAGCTGACAAGATATTTTCAAGTGTACAGAATTCCCAGTCCATTATTCAATGCCTTTTTCTCTCTCTCTTTTATTTTTTTTCTTTTTTTGTCTCTTTAAGGCTACACCCGCAGCATATGGAGGTTCCCATGCCAGGGGTTGAATCAGAGCTGTAGCTGCTGGCCTACACCACAGCCACAGCAACACTGGATCCTTAACCCACTGAGCGGTGCCACAGATTGAACCTGCATCCTCATGGATACTAGTCAGGCTCATTAAACGCTGAGCCACAACGGGAACTCCTCAATGCCTTTCTCTTAAGGAAGGATTAATGTAAAAGGATTATAAGTTATTTAAGGAAAGTCAATATCTTGTGTTTTGGCTTCCCCACCAAAACGGCTAAAACAGTGATTATGCACAGTGGTTTTTAGGGCGTGATAAGAAAGTCCAGAAATGAATGAGGAAAACAGCATAGTGAAGGGAAACAGCTAAATATGTTTTCTCAGGAAAGTTTAGCTTTTGGGAACATAACAGAAGGGCTATCAAGAAAAATTACATTGTAAAATTGTCCCCACCTTAATGAAAAGGGCCTTTTGTAACCCTTGTATCAGTCAGTCATTATCTGCTGTTTATCCAGAGAAGAAATGTGACTTCTCAGGTATGGTGGCTGAGGGCAGTTCTCCTGAAGAGGAGAAAACTAAGCTGTGTGAACTGTTAGCAGCCAAAATAGTCATTAACTTGAGAATGGTGAAATGAGCCTAGTAAAGAGAGACTACATAGGGTGAAAAATCTCATTTATTGCTGCAACAACAGGAAAGAAAAATATCAGGACAAAAATTTTAAATCTAGTGCTGACTAGATGAGAGAGAATCAAAGAAAAAAGAGAATATGGAAAAGTCTCATATAAATCTTCAAAAGTTTGAAGAAGATTTTCAATTAAACAAAAGAACATTATTTTAAAGGAAAAAAAAAGATTACTTACCAATAATAATTATAAACTCAGAGTGATATAAATACTCCAGGGAGAAGGGAAAACAAATAAATAACACAAAAATAATGGAAATTGCTAGAAAGTCACCAAAGGCAAATAAAGGCATTAAACAGAGTATAGTAACTCAAAAAAAATGTCGCACAGTAGGTAAGATCAACCTCTAACCAGGTTTTTCCCAAAGAGCATTTCCCAATTTACAGGGAATGCTAGAGTCAAGTCCCCAGCAGAGAAATGGTAACTTTAAAAAGCTAAGTCTTCAGAAGTCAGAGTTCTGAACTTCCTGAAGGTTAGAGGAAGTCACATTGAGGAGAGCCCCCAAATCCCCATGTAAACTTCACTCAGATCCTTAAGTGAGTTCCAAATGCTTATGCACAAAACAAGAATCCAAGAAAATTCACAGAAAACATTATTTGGAAGAGTAACTAACTTGAGTAGAAAATTTACTAACCATGTGGTGCAGGGAATACATAATTATTCAGCTTAGGAAGCACTTCACATTTTCCACTGAGACTAGAATGGCTCTGCCTAAGGAACAAAAACCATTTTTTTTTTCGGTTAAGGGATATGATCTAGGATTCAGGACACATTTACCCCAAAAATGTTGAAGACCAAGACAAAACCTCCATAAGATCATGGTAATGCAGTGATCAAAAAAAAAAAAAAAAACCACTAAACATTATTTGGAGTAAGATAATAAATTCCAGTCTCTATAATGCATACTCTACAATGTCTGGTATATAAAAGAAAATTTAATACAAATGTCAAATAGCAAAACATGTGGATAATTATCAAGGGAAAAAACAGACAACTTACATAGATCCATGGCCAGTCAGTCACTCAGCAATTTAAAATAACTTTGTAAATATGTGACAAAAAAATACTAAAAACTGGTCATTACAATAGGTTAAATAATAGGTAATATTAAATCATTACCTTCCCTGACAAAACAAAACCCAAAACTTGAGACAGTTTAACTTTTAGAGAAAATGCCACCACAGTTTTATGATAACCTCACATATGTTCTCTACTGTTTCTAGGGAAAGCAACTTAGGATCTTTCATTAGCATTCAAACTTTTCTACTCTGTGTGTTGTTCACAAATACTCAATTTTAAGTGTTATATTACAATATTGTAGTAGATTCTGAAACCACCTACAACTCTAAAGATTATTTGCTATAACATCCACAAGTGTGTACAACACCTTCAAGAGAATTCACAAAATACATAATCTATTATTTTTCAGTTTCCATTATATACCATAAAATAACACCACACATATTATGAATGAAAAATATAATACTAACAACACTCTAATACTAAGACCATTCTGCTATTTTCTCACTCTCAAAGTATAGCATTTTAGCAACCTCAGGGAATGATTCTCTCGTCTACAGCTTTTTTTTTAAATAGCATATTAATACCAAAGCATTCTCACAATTCCTTCAGAAATATCACCCATAGCAAAAAGATTTACAATATGAATTCAAGCAAAAAACTAAATGAATTAATGAACAGGTTTAAAAGGAATATGGATTATTTGACAAAATATCATCCTTATTTACTAGCAATTGCCTCACTAAAAATATTTAAAAAATCAAGTTTTCATTAGCAATACCGAGCATTTATCTTCCATTCAGATATAGACTTCATGAGAACTGGGTTAGAACAAAGAAGTTACAAATTCCAACAGCAAAATTTTAGATAAATTGTTAGTAAAGGGATAGACATGCTTTGATCTTATCTAGAAGTATTAGGTGCTATAGAAATATGTGTTCTCACCAATTAAATTTATACATTTAACACAATTCAAATTATAATCCCAATAGATTTTTAAAAAGGAATTACGTAATACTAAAAGTTATAAGGAGATGTGAGCAGACAAGAATATTAATCTTTATTCTAAACCTGAATAACCGTACGTTGGAGAAAAGGAGATAAGAATGATGAAGTGACTTACCTCATATCGTAACCAGTTTTAAATACTTAAAACCTTATTATACCATGTCAATCAGACAATAAGATTAAGAAAAGTTGTGAGCTTAAAAACAGACCCAACATTTGATAATTACCAAGTCATGAGTAAATTTTGATATAAAATAAGTGAACTGTAAAGAGTCAAAATTAATGAATACCATTAGAATATTCTGATAGTGATGTGAAGGGAGAAAACATACGTGTTCAACTATAAAAACTTATAATGGGGAGATGAACTTTTAAAAGTCAAAAACCCAGATGACTAAACAAAGAAAAGAAATTATGGCATTACTTACTTTACCGATGAAAGAAAAATTTCGTTTTATAAATCCAGGTCTAACGAGAGTTGATTGAAGAGCATTGAAGGCATATTTTTGAACTTCCTTAAAAAGCAAAAAGAATATGTTAGCTATATCACAGCCTTGGGAGTATATTTATGTATTATAGATTTCTATGAGGTATAAATACATCATATGTCATATACTAATAAACTATTTGGGAAGAAGAAAGTAATAATAAACATCTCATGGCACAAATTTTCAAAGGCAAAATATTAAGTATTAAAACATTTTAGATGAATATTCTTGTTTTAAATAATTATTAGACCATTTCTGAATGCCTAAAAAATTGGATGGAAAAATAGATGTGGCAAATTCTTCACAGATATACCACTGAGATAATAATGAGCAGATGGCTTGATAAAGCTTGCCAAATCTAAGTTAAATGCTGTGTGCGTATGAATTTTTATGTAATGATCAGATGAGTTATGAAAGGTCAATATTGGAATAGCATTTCTAAATCATGTACATGCCATGTAATAATCAAGCTGGTGTATAGCAGTGAATGAAAATGTCTTAATATTTCTACTTACTTTATAAAGCGTAATTATTGTGAAATTGTGAAGTATATAAAATGTTGAGTAAAACACTGTATATCTTTAATTGTATAAATGCATGTAATTTTATAAACAATTCTCTGTTAAAGTACCTATGGAGAACTTTCAATTACCTATCTTTCTAATGTAGATAAATTAATGTTACTATGGAAATTTTAACTTTGGAATATTCTCATTCTCACATGGTTAATTTCTCAACGTTAATGTTCAAACACCAGATCTGATTTACTATACATCATGGATATTTCTATGTGCTCAAGATGTTTCTAGAATGCAACATTTAACCTCAAAAAGATATTTGAGAAGGCAGAGGCAAAAAAAGCACAAACAATGAGAATCTATTTTGTTGATTAACAGCAGATCTTTTAATAACAGTTGGATGAGACTGAAAAGGAATAAACACCACTGTAGTGACAGAAGGTGAAGAAATGACAGAAAAATAATGGTTATATATGTAAAATGTGTGAAAACACTTCAGACTATAAAAAGAAGTCCAAATTACCCAACTTCATATCAATACCTGAGATAATATGGGAATTTATTTTAATGAGCTTTCACTGACCTAAAGAAAACAAAGCAAGTTGCACCTTTTCAGATAATATTTTTGCACATAAAGACAACTGCCAGTATGAGATATGGTGCTGATGGTTGGTACCCAAGTAAGATTTCTGGAATATTAGCATGCCTATCTCAGGAAGGATTTGGCGGAAGCTTTCAAGAGTACCCAAATACTGCTGGTTTTCTGCTTAATTGTTGAAGCCAGGAAAGTAGTTGAAAGAAATACATCATAACATTTATCGTATCTATAGCAGATCCTCATGTTTGGAGACTATGGTGGATAATTGGAAACATTACATTTTTAACAACTGAGGCTCATGACAGTTTGCTTTCACACCGATTGGGCCCTAGAAGGAATCTGAGAATAGACATGTGTAAGAGTGACATCTTTTCTAGATTTTGATGCTACCAGTGAGGGCTCCGTGACTTTCACTGGGCCAGCTCCTTCTCTCATTGGGCATCATTTCTATTTTCCTCCAGTCCTGTAAATTCAGTATGTATATGAACATACGTGTTAGAATTCAGTATCCCAAAATTTTTGGTGTGATAGGGAAATACTCATTCCTAAAAGTTATTTATAATTTAAAATTTTCAAATAATTCTTCAAAAACTTTTCATCCAGCCCATTTCCTGACTTTAAGGTGGGTAGAATTTATACTGAATTTGTAATGAAAAGCAAAAAAGTGTGTTTGTATGTGTGTGTTGCAATACAGTGAATTAAAATAAGATTTTAAATGCTGAAAAAATTTTGACAGTAAGTTCTTACAAGGAACTTTATAATCTAATTTGTCAAGTGGAATAGATGAATGCTCAGTTTTTATCACCATAGCTCCCCTAACCACCAAAAGAGAAGTGCCTTGATTGATACATATATTAATTTATATATCATATATAATTTTTATTGAAGAGGCGCTGGGCTCCCAGAATATAAATACAGACTCACATCCTTTGCTGTGCAAGACTTAAGGCATCTAAGGAAACACTACAGAATGCATAACACATATTGGTAATTGTCTCTTCTGAACAAAATAGTGAAGTAGGCAATGAATGCTTGCTGTAATCCTTCCCCACTCTTTTTAAATGTCACCTCTCCCTTCAGATATTACAGGTGCCTCGTTGCCTAGTGACTTGCTCTATCGTTCAGAGGCCAAGCCTTCCCTGTGTGCCTCTGTGGCAACATAGCACATGATATTAGACTTTGCACTGCTCTCTTCTTCCTCATCATATTCAAATAATTAAATATTAACCACATATTCTACCCTTTAATGCAATTACTGAGAAATATTGGGAAATTTGAAAAAAATCACAATCATTATTCCCAGAATTTTAAATTCAGGAGAAAAGAAAGTACATGTATGCAAATAACTATAACCCATTACAAAATAAGATTAAGACATTGCTGGAAGCAGAAAGACAAGGGAGCACAGACAAATCGTAGATGAAGAAAGATATGTTAAAAGCAGAAAAATAAAAACAAACATGGAGGCAGAAATCTTCAAGTGATACCAGGGGAATATCAGTTATGTTGGTCTAGTATGGTAACTGATGGTACTTAGTCAAGGGTGTCCATTAGAGCACACTCGTTTTGAACCATCAAAGGCCCTGAACAATACTGTGAGGAATACTGGGCTTCCTCAACAGGCAAAGATATACAAGGATTTTTGAGCAAATGATAGACATGATTAAATTAAATATTTAGACTATTCTGAAAAGAGTGGTAATTAACATAAATAAAGTAATTGTTGGAGTTCCCATCATGGCTCATCCGTTAGTGAACCCAGATAGCATCTATGAGGACAGGAGTTCTATCCCTGGCCTTGCTCAGTGAGCTGGGGATCTGGTGCTGCCATGACCTGTGGTATGGGTCACAGACATGGCCCGGATCCAGCTTTGCTGTGGTTCTGGAGTAGGCCAGCAGCTGCAGCTCTGATTGGACCTCTAACCTGGGAACCTCCATATGCCGTGGGTGTGGCTCTAAAAAAAGATAAAAAAATAAAGTACTTGTTATTAAAGTATTTTATAACAATTTTGGTCATAGCTAAAAAGAAAGTCTGAAATAAGTTACAAATAGTAGAAAAGGAATGTCAAGATGAACATGAGAAAAATTCAAAACGCAAATCTAAAGCCAGAAACAGGAAAGTTTAATGAACATTCACAGTATTCTACTAATTCCCTGAGTGTCTTAGCATAAATCCTACGAAAGCAGAACAATACCTTTTTTTTTTTATGATTCACCCATCTGTTTATTGTTGTCTAGAAGGGTACCTGCACATTGTCTAGAAGAGTACCTGGCACATAACAGGTAGTCAATAAAAATCTGTGGAATACATTAAACCATCTTGATAGCAATGAAGGATACTAAAGAAATAGGTCACTTTCAGACCCAGAATGGTGGTAATTATAACCTGATTTTCTTGTTTCAGTTGAGGGGTTCAAATAAACTAGTTGCTGTCCAAAAAAGAAAAGTGATACTGAATGTAGGTGGAGAACACTATTTTAATCACCATGATGCAAGGTTTTTTGTCTGTTTTTTTCTTTTCCTTTAATCTATAGGAAATTTACATTCTATTTGGAGAGTTTTTACTTGAAATAGCTTATAATGTAAAATGCTATTAGTAAGTATTTGAAGAAACACATCATAAATTCCATGAGACAAACATTTCAAGGTACGAGTATTTGAACCATGAAGGCATAGCTAAGTTTCTTTACTTTTATTTTTTCTAGGACACAATTCCTTAACATTGATCATGAATCGACTTTCTTCCTAAAGTAAAACCTAAAGGAGCTCATACTTATGAAACGGTTTTGTTCTGCTTTAATTATAATTTTATTAAACACTTTACTTAAAAGCATTAGTGGCTATAAGAAATTTGAGAGACATAAAATTTCAAGACAGTTATAAAAATAATTCAGAATCTAATCTCTTGGATTAGTTTGGAACATAGAATAAAGGCAACACTGGAAAATCCAGCTTCAATGTGCCCCCTCCAAGATGAACAACTGGACTGATATCATGAACCAAAACAGCTCCAAAAGACCTCTAGAATCCACTTAGGGAGGGTTTAGCAACACTGTGGAACAAAAAAGCTAAAAAGCACAAAACAGCAAAAAAAAAAAATGTGTAACTGAAGGGACCAAAAACAATTTCATTTTGCCTGCATTGTGAAAACCAAGCAGGTATTTTTCAGCATCAAGAAGGAACCTCCTAGCTAGGAACTTCTCTCACCAGGAAAGGAAAAATGGGGTGAATGGCCAGGTTCTCCAACCTCGTGGGGCACTGCAAAAAGTTCCATTTTAGATTTTGGTTTCACATCATATAGACTGGCAAAGCTGAGACATATTGAGATATATGGGACAAGGAAGAAAAGCAGAAGTTATGATTAGCTGACATGCAGTGGAGTGACTGAAGTTCACAGAGCCTGACTCTGTGAAAGTTTTGCTGCTGTTAAAGCCAACAGCCAGCACAACTTCACGTGGACACCCTGTAAATCTTACCAGCTTCTTTATCACAGATATTTGTACTGATATCAGCTGCCTGAGTTTCTCTTCACTTCCACCAAAGCCTCAGTTGCAGCCACCTCAGGCTTCTGCAGATGTACAAGTGCAAGACACCAGCCTGAGCCATCTCAACTCCCATCACTGTGTCCATGCTTATGGCTGACACTTCTCCAGCTACAAAAGTGTATGCCACTGGCCTGATGCCCACCATTAGAAGCACACACACATAAGGGGAAAAAGTGAGCTATGGGTGAGCACATCAATACTAGGGCCCCCACAGCTGCTTGCAGGCCAGATCAGACCCCACCTTCTTTTACTGGCCAGCATCATCACAACCTCTAGCTAGCCCCTTTTGTTGAACACCCACATGTCTCTAGTCCAACCTGTTACAGTATGCACACTGGATGGAGAATATGCAGCCATGGGAGAGCACACTGTCAGCCAGGATCTCTGAGTTGCCAATGAGCCCATAGTTGGCCCCTAACCTTAACACCTGCCCTAGTCCTCAACACTGTGAGTGTGTCTGCAACTGGCTCCTGACCCAGTTAAAAAAGTAAAAAGAAAAAATAATTAAAAGGAATGAAGAGATCCTATAATATTTATAGGACACCATCAAAAAATATAATGCACCTATCACTGGAGTCACAGAAAGAGAAGAAAATGAGAAAGCTCATTTAAAGAAACAATGGCTAAGAACTTCCCAAATCTTGGAAGAGGTTTGGACATTTCAGTTCATGAAGCTAATAGAGCACTTCAAAATTTCAATCCAAAGTGATCTTCTCCAAAGTACATAAACTGAATGAAAACAAAGGCAAAGAGAGTTTTTTTTCTGTGTAGCTGAGGAGATAATGGGACAAGATTTAAAAAATAAAAAGCTCTAAAAGAAACTACCAACCAAGAATATTTTGCAAAGCAAAGCTGTCTTTCAGAATAGAAGATAAAATAAAGGCATTCCCTAATAAACAAAACCTGAGGGAATTCATTACCACTAACACTGCCTTACATGATATGTTTAAAGGGGTTCTAGTAATATGAAGCAAATAGTAAACGGTGCAAATAGTAATATGAAAATATGCCACACATTAGTAAAGAAAGCATAGTTATGTTCAGAATACCCAGTACTATAATATGGTGATATGTTTACTACTTAACTCTTATATAAAGTAAAAGGACAAAAAGTATTAAAAACAGCTATAGTTTCAACAATCTGTTAAAGGATATACAATATAAAAAAGATATAAACAGTGGCATCAGAAACATAAAATCAGAGGGGAAATAATAGATTTTTTGTATGTGATAGATGTTAAATTGTTATCAGTATAAAACAAATTGTAATATATATATTATATATGTTATAATATATATATGATATTTTATGTAAACCTCATGGGAACCACAATGCAAAAATAACAAAGATACACAAAGGATAAAGAGAAAGGAAATAAAGCATATTACTATTTTTAAAAAAGATCAGCTTACAAAGGAAGGCAGCAAGAAAAGAATATGAACTACAAAACTGCTGTAAAAAAATATAAGATGTCAGGAGTTCCCATTGTGGTGCAGCTGAAACAAATCTGACTAGGAACTATGAGGTTGTGGGTTCGATCCCTGGCCTGGCTCAGTGGGTTAAGGATCCGGCATTGCCATGAGCTGTGGTGTGGAGTGCAGACGTGGCTCAGATCTCATGTTGCTGTGGCTGTGGCATAGGCCTGTGGCTACAGCTCCAATGAGATCCCTAGCCTAGGAACCTCCACATTCTGCAGGTGTGACCATAAAAGGAAAAAAAAGACAAAAAATAAAAAGTAACAAAATTAAATAAATAAGATGACATTAGTAAGTCCTTACTTATCAAAAATTACTCTAAACGTTAATGGATTGAATTCTCTAATCAAAAGAGTGGCTGGATTGGTTAAAAGTTTTAAAAGAGGACCCAACTGTTTGCTGATAATAAGAGACACACTTCAGCTTTAAGTTACACACATAGGTTCAAAGTGAAAAGTTTGACACATTATAATCCATGACATGCAAGTGGAAACCAAAAGAGAGCAGAAGCAGTTTTCTTATACCACCCAGAACAGACTTTAAGACAAAGATAGTGATAAGAGAAAAAAAATGATCATTATATAATGATAAGGGAGTCAATTTATCAAGATAGAACAGTCATAAACATATATGCACCCCACATCCAGTAGATCTGAACAGAGATATAGACAACAGTAAAATAATTGTAGGGAATTTATGTATTCCACTTTCAATCGTGTATATATCACCCAGGCACAAAATAAAGAAGGAAACATTAGTTGTGAACCATACTTTAGACCAAATGCATGTGATATACACATACAGAACTTTCCATTCAACAGCAGCAAAATACACATTCTTCTCAATTGCACACAAAACTTTCTCCTGGATAGATCACATGTTATGTTAAAAATAAGTGTTAGCATATTTAAGAATATTTAAATCATACCAAATATAGTTTCTGACCACATTAATAAGAAAGTAGAAAGCAAGAACAGAATGAAAACTGGAAAATTTACAAAAAGTGGAGATTAAACAACATCATGAACAACCAATGGGCAAAAGAAGAAATCAAAGGGAAATTCAGGAATATCTTGAAATACATGAAAATGTAAGCACAGTATATCAATGTCTATAAGACACTGCAAAGCAGTAAAAGGGAAATTTTTAGTGAGAAATTTCCATTGAGAAACAAGAGAGAATTCAAATAAACAACCTTACATTATACCTTGAGGAACTAGAAAAGAACACACTAAGCCCAAAGTTAGCAGAAGTAAGGAAATAAAATCAGAGTGGTAATAAATGAAACAGAGATCAGAAAGTGAAAAAAGAAAAGACAAATGAAACTGAGCTGTTTTTTCTTTTTAAAGATAAAATGGAAAAACGTTGTACTAGTTTTAAAAAAGAGAGGACTCTAAAGTCAGAAATGAAGGAGGAAACATTACAACTGATACCACACAAATAGAAAGGATCATGAGAGACTAATGTAAATGGGATAAACTAGAAGAAATAGATATGTTCCTAGAAACACATAGCCTACCAAGACTGAATCATGAAGAAACAAAAATCTGAAAAGATTAATAATGAGTAAGGAAATTTAATCAGTAATCAAAAAACCTCCCAACACAGAAGAGCCCAGGACCAAATGCGTTCCATGGTAAATTCTACCAAACATTTTAAGGAAATGATTTCAATCCTTCTCAAACTCTTCTAAATTATGAACATGAAGGGATACCCCCAAACTCATTTTACAAGGCCAGCATTACCGTAATACCAAAGCCAGATAAGGATACTACCAGAAAAGAAAATTCAGAACTATATCCCTGATAAATATAGATGCAAAAATTCTCAACAAAATATTAACAAACCAAATTCAACAGCACATTGTAAGGATCACTCACAACCATCAAATGGGATCTGTCCCTGGGATACAAGGATATTCCCCCCTCTTTTTTCTTTTTGTTAGGGCTGCACCCATGGCATATGAAAGCTCCCAGGTAGGGGTCGAATTATAACTGTAGCTGCTGGCCAATACCACACCCGCAGCAACTCCAAATCCAAGCTGCATCGCGACTGACACTGCAGCTTGTGGCAATGTGATATCCCGTATTCATGGTTTGGAAAGTTTAATATTGTTAAAATATCTGTATTACCCAAAGTCATCCGTAGATGCAATCCCTATCATATTCCAATGGTCTTTTCTAGAGATGGAGAAAACAATCCTAAAGTTTGTATGGAGCCACAAACACTCTGAATAAACGAAGCAATCCTGAAAAATAGTAACAAAACCAAAGGCATCATACTTCCCGATTTCAAGCTTTATCACAAAGCTATTATATTCAAAAGAGTATGGTAATGGTATAAAAATAGACATATAGAATAATGTAACAGAATTAAGAAATAAACCTGTTTATAGATTCAACTAGTATCTGATAAAAAGAGCCAAAAATACTCAATGAGAGACTGAGTCTCTGCAATAAATGGTGCTGGGAAAACTGAATAACACATAACAAAGAATGAAATTGGAAACTACTTACACAACATACAAAAATGAACTTATAATATATCAATGACTTCAAGATCTGAAACCATAAAACCCCTGGAAGAAAACATTAGGAGAATGCTCCTTAATATTATTCTTGGCAGTGACTTCCTGGATATTACACCAAAAGTAAAAACAGCAAAAGCAAAAATAAATAAGTGGGACTACATCAGACTAAAAAGCTTCTGCACAGCAAAAGAAACAATCAACAAAATAAAATGGCACATTAAAGAACGGGAGGAGATATTTGCAATCTGTACATATGATAAGGGGTTAGTTTCCAAATTATATTAAAAATTCATAGAACTCAACAGCAAAAATTAATACATAAATTAATTAAAACAGGCAAAGAAAATAAATAGACAATTTTTCAAAGGAGATACACAGAAATGGCCAACAGGTACAGAAAAGGTACTCAGCATCACTCATCATCAGAGAATGCAAATCAAAACCACAATGAGGCATCATTTCACACATGTTAGAATGGCAATCATCAAAAAGACAAGAAATAGAGAATTCCCATCATGGCTCAGTGGTTAGCGAATCTGACTAGGAACAATGAGGTTGCGGGTTTGACTCCTGGCCTCGCTCAGTGGGTTAAGGATCTGGCGTTGCCATGAGCTGTGGTGTAGGTCGCAGACATGGCTCAGATCCTGCATTGCTGTGGCTGTGGCTACAGCTCCTGTAAGACCCCTAGCCTGGGAACCACAGGTGCGGCCCTAGAAAAAGACAGAAAGATGAAAAAGAGAAAAAAAGGGGGGGACAAGAAATAACAAATGCTTGCAACAGTGTGAGGAAAAGGGAACAACTGCACACTATACACTGTAATGTAAGTTGGTACAGCCATTTTAGGAGACAGTCAGTATGAAATTTCCCCCAAAAATAAAAAAATAGAACTACCATATAATACAGGAATCCCACTTCTGGCTATATTTTATCTAAGGGAACTGAAATCAGGATCTTATAGACATACTCACACTCCAATATTCATTGCAGCATGATTCACAATAGCCAAGATATTAAAACAACTTAGATATTCATCCATGGCTAAATGAATAGAGATGTGAGAGGTATACACGCGCGCGCACGCACGCACACACACACACACACACACACACTCACTCACAAACAAAACATTATTCAACCATGAGAAAGCTTGAATGAAACTTGAGAGCATTTGCTAAGTGAATAAGTCAGAAAAAGAAATACAAATATTGTACGATATCACATATATGTAGAAACTAAAAATGTAAAGTCAGAGAAACAGGGTAGATTGGTGGTTACCAGGGGTTGGGAAGTGAGTAAAATGGGGAGATATTGGTCAAAGTATACAAAAATCCCACTTGTAAGATTAACAAATTCCAGGGATTTTATATATATTTAAAAAAATACATATTTAACTTATATAATGCATTATAAATTTAGAGTAGATATTAAATATCAAGAGAAAATAAAGGTAATAGTAATTATGTGTCACGATGGAGGTGTTTGCTAATGTTACTATAGTAATAATTTTATAACATATAAATATGTATCAAATCAAGTCATTGCACACCTTAAACTTATGACAATGTTACATGTCAACTATTTGTCAATAAAGCTGAATCCCTACCTTTAAAGGATTTAGAGTTAGGTTAAGGTGGTTTCCCTGAGGGAAAAGAGGAAGTGACAGACTTATATGCTGAGAATTACAAAACATTAATCAAGGAAATTAAAGAGGATGCAAAGAAATGGAAAGATATTCTATGCTCCTGGTTGGAAAAATTAATATTATAAAAATGGCCATACTACTCAAAGCTAACTACAGATTCAATGCAATCTCCATCAAATTACCCATGACATTTTTTCACAGAACTAAAACAAACAATCCAAAAATTTATGTGGAACCGGAAAAGACCCAGAATTACCAAAGTAATACTGAGGAGCAAAAACCAAGCAGGAGGCATAACTCTCCCAGATTTCAGGCAATATCACAAAGCCACAGTAATCAAGACAGTGTGGTACAGGTACCAAAACAGACATACAGACCAATGGAACAGAATAGAGAAGGCAGAAATAAACCCAGACACCATGGTCAATTAATCTTCAACAAAGGGAGCAAGAATATAAAATGGGAAAAAGACAGTCTTTTCAGGAGGTGTTGCTGGGAACACCACAGCAGCATGTCAATCAATGAAACTGGAATGCACTCTCACACCATGCAAAAAAAATGAACTTAAAATGGCTTAAAGACTTAAACATAAAGACAAGATACCATTAAACTCCTAAAAGAGGACATAGGCAAAACATTCTCTGATATCAACCTTACAAATGTTTTCTCGATCAGTCTCCCAAAGCATCAGAAATAAAAGCAAAAATAAACCAATAGGACCTAATCAAACTGACAAGTTTTGCACAGCAAAGGAAACCATAAAGAAAACAGAAAGACAACTTACAGAATGGGAGAAAATGGTTTCAAATGATGCAACTGACAAGGGCTTAATCTCTAAAATATACAAACAACTTTATGCAACTCAACAGCAATAAAATCCAACAACCCAATGGAAAAATGGGCAAAGAACTGAATAGACATTTTTCCAAAGATATGCAGATGGCCAACAAGCACATGAAAAAAAAATGCTCAACATCACTGATTATTAGAGAAATGCAAATAAAAACTGCTATGAAGTACCACCTCACACCAGTCAGAATGGCCATCATTAATAAGTCCACAAATAACAAATGCTGGAGAGGATGTGGAGGAAAATGAATTCTCCTGCACTGTTGGTAGGAATGTAAATTGGTACAACCACTATGGAAAACCGTATGGAGGTACCTTAGAAAAGTATACATAGAACTACCCTATGAACCAGCAATCCCACTCCTGGGCATATACCTGGACAAAACTTTCCTTGAAAAAGACACATGCACCCACATGTTCATTACAGCACTATTCACAATAGCCAAGACATGGAAACAACCTAAATGTCCATCGACAGATGACTGGATTAAGAAGATGTGGTATATATACACAATGGAATACTACTCAGCCATAAAAAAGAACAAAACAATTCCATTTGCAGCAACATGGATGGAACTAGAGACTCTCATACTAAGTGAAGTAAGTCAGAAAGAGAAAGACAAATACATATAATTTTGCTTGTATCTGGAATCTAATATAGGGCACAAATGAACCTTTCCACAGAAAATAAAATCATGGACATGGAGAACAGACTCATGGTTGCCAAGGGGGAAAGGCAAGGAGTGGGATGGATTGGGAATTTGGAGTTAACAGATGCAAACTATAACCTTTAGAATGGATAAGCAATGGGATCCTGCTGTACAGTACTGGGAACTATGGCTGGTCACTTGTGATGAAGCATGATAATATGAGAAAAAAAGAATGTATAGATGTATATGTGACTGGGTCACCTTGCTGTACAGCAGAAAATTGACAGAACACTGTATACCAGCTATAATGGAAAAAAATAAAAATTATTATAAAAATATATAGATGTTCACAGTCGACATAATTTCACAATTCCTACACCTAGTTTTATTAAAACAGAAGTGCATTCTCTGAGATCAGTCCATACTAAACAGAATACCTGATTCCACACTACTAAAACAGTATCAAGAAGTTCTGGTACCTTCTGAAACTACAAAATTTAAAGCAATGTTTTTAAAGGATAATAAATTTAAGCAAACAAATGAGAATTATTTGAAATTCAGCATGATTTCACAAGTGAAATGACATTCAATCTCTTATGTAGAATTAAGTTTGAAATTATAATGAAATTCTATAGTAGAAATTACTAGAATACCAGTAGAGTCAACGTTTCCAGGGTGAATTCAAGTTTTTTTAAATTGACAAAGACAATTAAAATTTTTTCTACTTTATAAAATTATTGAATAATCTCAACCATAATTAGATGAAAAGCAGTTTATATATAATATGTGTTTTATATACATCCTGATATAGACCATATACACACACATACACACATACATATATATTTAGGACAGGTGATGATAGATAGATAGATAATCCTGGTAAAAGGTGGCCTTTCAAAAAAGAATGTCATAAGCAGCATAAAAAACAACATATATTAAATAAAGTGTGTATTTTCCATAAGCAAATCATGAGGAATTTTGTTCTGACAGTCTGCTTTGCAGTATTTCTAGATTTTCTTTGAAGTCTTAAAAATCTCTACAATAGTGTAGATATGCAGTGAAGCAATCACATGGATTTTTATTTGTTGTCATTTCCAAGATGAAAACTGGCAAGTATCTTGATTGAGAAGATACCTAGCATATCTCTAGGTAACTACTATGTTCAGGTGTGCATGGAAAGTTGTACCCTAGGAAAGAATTCCAAGTGGTGTGACAAGAGAAAAAAATCCAGAAATAAAAACAGGCAAAGCCTATATTTTGAAATCCCATGAAAGATGAGAGGTTGCTTTGACTGTTACCACTATCCAGTCATTTTAAACACACATCCCCACCATCTTATCTGCAAACAGCAACCTGCACATTTTTAACTATTACATCATTCTGTAGTTATGCTTTATGTCTGGGTTCACTAAAAGAGATGCCTGACTTTACCTTTGAAGTTAAAAAATGTCCTAGACCTTATAGATTATTTGTTGAAATCTGACAAAAGCCTGGAATATTTATATATTTTAGTAATATCAGGCATTTAATCACCTCAAGACCTCTTATTTTGAGGTTTCAAGGGTAATTTCTGGTATTTTGCCATACACATCACTAGCTACTAGCAATCTCATTTCCTTTTTTCTTAACATTTCTCCTACACTTCAGCACTTGGATTGCTTGCTATCCGCAGGCTGACTGAACTCCACATGTTAACTGATACAGTGACTCCTGCTCTCAGGAAGGAGAATTAAGTTCAGGAAGTTAGGTCCGACAAGGAGATGGAGCAAAGCATTTCTGATGGCTTATACTCATCCGGATAACTCGATATGTGTGTGGAAAAGAATTGTTTTGTATAATATCGTTTCCTGGCATAGATAGGAATATAATTTCAATGAAATTAGGAAAATGTGTCAGAAATTCACAAATATTTGGAGTTTAACATTTTTAACACACTCTCTAAAGGCAAAACTTAGTTGAACTGGACTTGTTCTGTGCACAATTTCAAGTCCTAAGAAACTAGAAACTACCAGTTTCACATTAAATTATGAAAATAAACCTACATTGATGAAACGCTTAACTAAGTTTGGAGAAAGTTTGATGAAAGCTTTCCAAACATTTGTGAAACTTTTTACAGTCTCCTTTACATGCAAGACTGGTAGTAAAACTTGATACCAGGGGCAGCTTTTCAAATAGATTTCAAAAATAATGACTTGTCACTGTTCCATTTGAATCATTAACTGTACACAGTTCCTTCCCATATTTACCAAAGGCTTCCTCACACGCGTGTGGTTACATCATCATTTCCTACTGCTAAATACATTCCCACCCCAATATACTTATCTGCCTATTGTAAAGTACTTTGAGCTTTCTGGAAATGAGTTTGTAAGAAACAAAGTAAGTTAGGGCATTTTTTTGCCTGTTACTTGTATCCCGTTTTTGTTCACATGTGATTATTTTTTCCAGGTATTAAAACAGAAAGAATACAGAATTCAGTCAAAAAACCTATAGACTAGAAATAATCAATTATATATAAATAATCACAATAAATAATTTTGTGACATGGAAAAGAATCAAGTAAGAGTCTCAGGTTTTCCATGTTACATTTTGTAAACAGAAAGGTCAACAGGGCCCCAGGGATGAATAACAGGTTTCATTTTGAGTAGCAACTTGAATTGATTGATTGTGGATATCTGAGGCACTGGTTTGATGAAGATTCTGAGAACAAATGCATCTGGGCTCAGGAACAGATTCTCAGTTCTGACTCCAGATGAATGTCATGGACATGGGCTTGGGACATCTGTGGCAACGGTGCCATGTAGCTGCCATCTCTGCCCAAGATAATGTGTAAGGTTGTTTCTAGCTCCAACTGCCTATGATTCATTTATTCCTCTCTCCTAAATTATTTCTATCACCCAAGGAAACAAGTCTATTCTTATTTGCACAGCTGGGAAAATTACCGTCAAAGTATATTTTGAAAGTTATAAAGAACCTCTTGTACCTCTTCTAAAATGGACTTTTCGTGATAATGTTTATGCTCAAATAGAAGAGTCAATTGGTTATTAAAAAATAAAATAACAGAGGACTAAAAGGCTTTGCCAGTGCATGTGCTCAAATATTACTTCCAATTTCCATAATAAAAAGTCGCTTTCCTCCATAACAATTTAAACATGTCTCTGCTAACCAAAACTAATTTAATCTTGCTAGAACAGGTAGATTTTCCCAAGCACAGAAGGTAGGATAAGTTTTTCAAAAAATAATCCCTTGCAAAAACTGCTTTTTTACTAAAGTCTTTATCTTGACTAATTTGTGAATGTTTATTAAAAGAAAATCATTTCGCAAGAAATATTGAGTCCTCAGACCCCACTTTGGCAGGACTGATATAAGAAGCCAAAATTGATTCCATGAAAGTAATATTAATTCTAACATTAATTTTGATACAAAATAATGGTAACACTAAAGAGGGCTCATATTTGTCATTTACTTTGTGCTACTGTGCTAAAAGATTTGCATAAATGAATTCATTTAATTCTCATAATGGTCCTAATATGTTTTATTATCATCGTAATTTAAGATGAAAAGTGAGTAAATAAAATCTCTCAGGTCATACATTTCTGGTTGAGCTCATGATTCAAACATAGGACTCTCACACTAATATATGTTTATTTGGAAAGACACAGCAAAGTCATGGCAAAGGTAAGGTATCATGCTTGTTTCTGACATGACATATACTAGATTAGCATATTTATATCTAAGATATGTATTAAATCAGTACTGGAACAAAAACACAAAATTGTAGAGCTTGTGAATCTTGGCTTATTCCTTCATTCAACAAAAATTTTTGAGTGCTTAGATGCACTAAACACCAGTAAGATGTTACAAACAGAAAGAATCATTGGGGAAAATACAAAATTCCTCATTGCACAGAATCCAGAGTCTAGTCTACTTCTAGATGTAGATGTTGAGATTCATGCTATACAAATAAGGAACATTACAATAACTGTAACATGGTGGAACATGGTGAAGTAAACCAATATATAGTAAATTATATACACAGTCACACTTAAACCACACAAAAATTGCAGTTTAATGACCTTATACTAATGGGGAAAAAAAATGCAGAAACCTCACAAGAGCTTTACCTGTAAAGCTGGCTAACATTTCCTAATTGCAAGGCATTTCAAGATCCTAGAAAGAAGCAACTGAGATTCCATCTAAGACAGCATAAGTTAAAGCTACCCAAAGACACAGACAGCAGATAAACGCACAAGGCTGTTTGCTGACCTCAGTCAATGGCTGAGCAACGTTCCTCTTGTAAGGCTAAGACTGATAACAACAGAGTTATTCCATTAAACTCTTGTAAATAATAACAATAAAACTACCTCATTGTAATACCTTGTTTATTTGACTCTCCAAAACCATCTTTAGGTAAGTGGTTTCCTATATACCCATAATTCAATCATTTATAGCAATTACTGAGGACAAGAACATGGACTTTCTGCTTCTGCAGCTTAAGTGACATGGTTTGGAGAGCATTACAAAGGCATTCAACTCAGTTGTAATACTGTGGTATTACTAACACTTTATAAATATTTACTTTATCAGTGTCACTCATATTAAAATAAAAATGTTCATACGATGTCCCGAACTAAAAATGTTTTTTTTTGGGGGGGGGGAATGCAAATATGCTTCAGTGTCTTTCTTTTTGAAAGAGAATTAGAGTTAGAAAAATACATATAGCAAGTACTAGAGAAACGGATTTTTTTTTTTGATGCATACTGATTGGATCATCAATTAGTTTCTTTTTTAGTTCTTCCATAATCACTCATGACATGTCATTTACTGGCATAGTGCTATGTGGCCGTTTTCAGTGACCCACAGCTAACCTTTCCTAAAGAAGCTTAGAAAACTCTATTTTTTTTTTCTTAAGTAAAATTGGAAGTAGCAGAGACTTTGATTTGGTAGAAGGGGTTAAAATTCCATCAGCTAAATCTCCTGAGAGATTACGTAACTCAAAACAAAATTAAATGCTCAGTTTACCAAAGCATACACAGAGACAGAAAAAGAATCTGTCTAGCAAGAACCCATCCCCATGATTACAATCTGTGTTCTCACCACTGGCTGGTGCACAGAGTACCTTGCTGTAGCCTTTAACCTGCCAAGGCTCAGGGGCAGCCTTGCTAAGAGCACAGACTGCACAAATTGAACTTGAAAGCTGGCTGAAACAGAAAATGTAAATCTTCACTTCTTTCCACCAAGATGACACCATATCTTTTGCCAAGTCTCAGAATCTCAAGCAGACGTAGGAGATGAGTAGAAATATAAATTGAAGCTGCTTCATGCTTAAGCATTTTCCTTTATGGTTCCCACAGATGGATTAAATTTTTATTATTGGAGAAGAACATTCTTTCTTAGAAACATACTCATGTAACAAAGTTCAAGTTCCATTTCTCCATTTGCTTTTTAGGGTCTCTATTTAATACCCACTGCCTTTGCTAAATGTGAACATAGCCAATTTGTTCACTTGGGTTAAGTTTGGGTTCCAGGAACATCAGGGGGCTCTTTGGCCTTGTATTTACATATGAGGTCAAAGCTGTGGAAAGCCTGTCATACAGCTTCTTCCTGAACATGTTGGCTCATTTATTTCAAGGGTTCCATATTCCCTGGGAAGTTGTTCTTTCCAAAGTCAATTTTAAGGTTAAGCAAATATTAGTGCATCTAGCAGTATGTCCCATGTGCTTCTTTCTTTGATTTCTTTTACATGCAAAATCCAAAGACAGTGTCATGAGTTCCTTTATGTTTGTTTGTTTGGTTTGGTTTGTTTTGGGGGTTTTGTTTTTGTATTTGTTTTGCTTTTTAGGGCTGCACCACAGCATATGGAGGTTACCAGACTAGGGGTTGAATTGGAGCTGCAGCTGCCGGCCTACACCACAGCCACAGCAACGACAGATCTGAGCTGCATCTGCGACCTACACCATAGCTCACAGCAATGCCAAATTGTTAACCCACTGAGCAAAGGCCAGGAATCGAAGCCACAACCTCATGGTTCCTAGTCAGATTTGTTAACCCCTGTGCCATGACGGACACTCCTCATGAGTTCTTTAGAGAAAAATCGTTCTGCAATTCTAAGCCAATTTTCCTTTTAGATATATTTGTCCACATTCCTAGGTACATAGATTTTAAAGATGCATTCAGAAAACAGTAATTGATGAGAGCATAATCTTAGATTTGTTATATCCCTAGAAACACTAATATGAGACCCAGTTCTTTTCAGTTGAAAATAATAGGTAATTACCATACTTAACAAAAATGTTTCTTCACTAAAAACTAGTTATATTTTAAAATACTTCCTTCAGATTTTTGTATCTTGAAATTGTTTTCTGAATAAATGAATTGATAGTCTCCTATCTCTGTTCATTCAGTTCTCTGAAATGATATCTGAAATGGTACTTAGTGACTTTAAATAATGAAGAATACTGCTCATCACAGTGCAGACTTTACTCCTTAATGTCAACAATTTTTATACTAGACGATTATATTCATCTACCTGCTAACTATAAATAGCTGTATATATAATACATGTATGTACGTAGAAGTTATTTATGTACATGTGTATATAAATATATCCACATGCATGTACCTATGTATTAAGGCCCACATTTCTATAATTTTAATTTGCACTTCAATAAACATGTTTGCTCCACGAGAACAATTTGTGCTAAACATTATCTTAGTACAAAACATTTTTGTTATATGTTTTCATACATAAGACTATGTTCAAAATCAAAATCCTTTAGATATTTAAAGTTTGATGGCCTAAGTTCAAGTCTTCATTCTGCTAATTATCAATTTCCCCTTGGCATTTGCAAGCCTCATGTACAAGTGCCACATTTTGAAATGTTGTCAGCATTATCACCTTTAGATTAAAAAGGTGTCTGCCCTACATGTTTGCTGAAGGCTTCATTATAGATACTATTTGGGAAAGGAATTAGTAATCTATCAAGATCAAAATGATCTTAAGTAATTTAATTAGTAATATAACAATGTTTAGCAAACATATTTCATATTTAATTTTTAAATTATGCTTACTTACAATTTTCCTTAAATAACTTTACCATGATACCAATTTCTCAAGCATTTGAAACATTTTGGAAGCAGCACTTTTACTTGTATTTTTATAGCCAAGATGTTGGCTTAACCATATTTTATACAAAGGAGAAAATGCAATTATTAATACTTAGAAATAAACTGTGTTTTGAAGATCCTGAAGGAAAATGAAACAACAATGATAGAAACAGATTATGGATCCATTGACTCAAGTAAATTATTTTTACTGACATCTATGAAAGAGATTGCTTCAGGGTCCAGTCTGTGTGAGCTTTTCCACTGAACAGGCAATGTATTTTGTACGTAAGTCCATTCTTCTGACTATTGGTCTCAGATTTCCCCAAAGTCACACAGTAGAAGACAGGAATGGGAAGTCTGGAGGGTAGAATTGCTTACACAATAAATATGACTACAGGAGTTTGGGGTATATATTCATGCTAGTCTCTGACTATGCTATGTGAACTAATACAAATAAAAATCCGCTGCTGCTGGTAGCAGTAAACCAGGAGTTAGTGTTCTTTATATTTTTCTCCAATACTCTTCAAGTCAGTCCATAGTTCCACCGTTTCCTCTTTCAGTAATCACTGCTATATCATGCCTGATCATTAAAATTAGAATCAAGCTGATTGTTTACCTTTCCTCATGTTTTCCCCAGGTCAATGACTCAATTTAGTTTCACACAGAATGCCCAATCAGTCATGTCTCTTTGGTTTTACTTCTTTCTGTTGCATAACAAAATATTAAATGTTGAGATTCTTATGAGTGTAGTATTGTTTTGAGATTTTATGAGACTGTACGTGAGGAAATTCAAATTTATGACTCCTTCAGTAAGCACAAGCGGGCTGTATTTGGACAATCCATATGTACCAGAACAGTTTCTGTCTAAAGAGTCTTCAGAGACACACATTTTTATACTTTCTGTACTTCAGAAAATACCAGAACAAACATTTGTGTTAAAATGCTAGCCATAGTTCTTGCAGTTTTAATCATCCTCAATGAAATATTAACTCTCTAAAATATTGGGAAAGCAATTCATTTTAAATTCAAGGTCAAAGTTGAGGGTTATTATGATGAAAGGAGCTACTTTTTGGTATTAGGTCATTTCATCTGGGGTGGTGATTACTGTGTTAACCTGGATCTGTCATTGCTTGAACAAATCTCAAAAACAGAGCCAACGTGAGGGCCTTTGCTTAAGAAGAATTGTTACCTGCTTGTGTTCCAGTCATGGGTTTATAGCCTCAAAAGTGTGCCCTCTAATAACAATTTTTTATGAGATACACAGCATAAATGGTTTCTCAGATTTCTTCCTTCCTCCTCAAATGAGTTGATTATTTAAGGGGTTTGTATCCTATATGCGAGTCTTTTTCAACCCTTTCTATTTTTAGTGCTGCTCACTGCACACAACACTCACTAGACCTGCGGCATGTCCTATTTTCCAGATTAACAGCTGTGAAGACCTAGTGTTCTGGTTAGGCTCACATCACTGTCTTTGTCACCCTAGAGTGACTTTATCACACAAAGTAAGCACATGAAGATAAGATCTTCATGAATTTTTCAAGACTTTTCCAAGCCTTCCAAGTTTATCCCTCCCCCTTTTTTCTCTTGTGCTCACACTCTCTCTCCATCTCTGTTTAGGGCCCTGTCCTATCAAAACATATTCTCATGAACAGATCTGGTTAACTCATCACACTGTGATTTGTAAAGCTTAGTGTGTTGTCATGCCCAGGTGCATTTGAATTTTACCCCAGACAAGGAGACTTAAAAGAATGACTCAGTAATTAACTTTAATAATTTACGATATCTGTGAGCAGGTGAGATATGAATCTAAGAAGCTTGGGGGGGGGGTTCTTTATTACCCCTGGAACCATATATTAATAGATGCTTATTCCAACTGTGTAATGATGACCATTTAGGCATCAAATTAGTCATCCTCTTTCTATCTCTTTATGGAAATATAGAAATCTTTCCAAGGAGCTCTTAAGAGGTGATGATGGGAATTAAAGGTTTTTCTATAATGGTCAAGTCTGAGTGAACCGAACAGTTACCTCCTAAATTTAAATAAGTGGCGAAAGCCTCCACATCTTAAACTTCACATGCTTCACCTCACAAAATCCTAGATGTCCGTGCTCCTTATTCTCCAATTTCCCTAGAAATAGAAAGACATATAACTAAAGATGGATATCATGCTATCCATTCCTAGGAAGGCTCCCTGCTGGATCTGTTTTCTGCTTGGATGACTAAGTAGAATAACACAGAAGGGGATCTCTTTAAATTGGATGTTGTGGAGAATTACAGTCTAAGTAGTAATGTGTTGCCCTTCCAACATTTCAGTATCTGAGCTACCTGAATAAAGAGATCACGGAGTTTTCACCCCAAGATGAAGACTGCTGTGACCCTGCTTATAAATCTGAGATGACGGTGCTTCTTTGGGTTGAACAGGTTAGAGCTATAGGAAGCAACAGTATTGTCTGTGGCAAAAAAGCAAGGAAACAGAGCCTCAAATCTTAGACCATGTCCTCAGAGATATACTACAGGGCCCTTCTTGCCTGTAAGCCTTTTTTTAGAGGTGGAAGTAGGATCTGACTTCTGTAGAAGGAAACTGAGTTGTCTAATTAAGAAAAGCCTAATACTGTCAGCAGAGAGCAGTTGTGCAGTGCAGAGAGTTTTGAATTAATAGCAACTTATCCCCACATAAGCTATCTTAAATCAGTCATCACTATTTATTGGCTCTGTTACTATGGGTTACTGGGTAATAATCCAGAGAATGCTTTCTCCACTACAAGATTTGGGATAATAGTGATTTTACCTACCCTATAGGGTGATTTTAAAAATTAAATGGGATAACACTTGGAAACTTCCCGACACATTTTAAATGTTTAGCACTGTTGTTGTTGCTGCTGTTGTCATTTTATAATCATCTCCAAGGGTAAGACATTGAAAATCATCACTTATTAACTGTCTTGAAGGAGAGAGATGGAGAGAGTAAAGCATGTTTTTCTGTTATCACAAGGGTAAACATAACGCTGTATCATTAGTTCAAGTTTAAGCTAAGACTGCTCCAAAAGTCTACACATTTGAATGTTGAAACCATACTTGACTTTGGCATCAGGCAATGTCATTTAATAGGTTCATATGGTCCTGCAGGCCGTTAAGCATGCACTGTGTATTATTTTATGATGTTTGAGTTGGACTCACACTTTCTGGGTGCACGTATCTGTGTTTTTTCAGATTCTTGTGAAAAGCTGAAGGAACCTGTTTCCAATTTCATGACCGTTTATCACTAATCCAAAATGACTGCAGCATTACCTACACACAGGAAGCTCTAAGAATTGGATCCATCATATATTTGCCCAGAAGCTCTGTTAAACCAGTTTTATGCTTACATAGATGAAGGTGACAGTCTGGTAAGAAAATGGACAAAGTATTATACTGAGCTACAGAATGGGGAAAGAGTTTGCATTTATTTAATGAAACAAAAGATAAAGGAACAATCATGTTGGTGCTTTCAGTAATTGCTTGATCACCTGAACACTTTACTGTCTCTTTAAGTTTCTAATAGTCTCTTTATAATCACCCTCAGCTGTAGTTTTCATTCATGAGCAGATTTAACAGACAGAAAGCCAAACCCTGGTTTTCACTTGGGATACTTCTCTTAATCAGATGTAAAGTGCACTTTGCCTGGAAAGTCTTCAAACAAGTTTGAAAATATTGCAGCTGTGAAGTAATTAAAGTATTTGGAGTTTTTCAAGCAATTTGTGCGAGTATAATCACAAATGTCATCATGTTAGGGAACACAATGCTAAAAGCAGCTTGTGGCATCTGAAAGATTCCTCCTTAGAAACAGGATGATCTGTGATGGAAACTTCCTTATTTCAATAATATTTTATTCACTCAGTCATTCACAAATATACTTGACATAGATCTATATAAATTATGCTAAATGCAAATAATTTTAAAAATTTAGTTCAACTGCTCCATGTTTAAATGTTTTCTTCATTAATATTACTTTACAAAACAACTTTATCTTCAAATTCTCAAGGTATATGATAAGAACCATATTTTAACAGGAGTTCCCTCTGTGGCTCAATAGGATCAGCGCCCATCCTGGGAGCACTAGGATACAGGATTCAACCCCAGCCAGCCCAATGGGTTAAGGATCCTGTGTTGTGGGCAACTGCGGCTTGGATCTGATTCCTGCCCTGGGAACTCCATATGCCACAGGGAAGCCAGAAAAGGGGAAAAAAAGAAAAAAGAAAAAATGGAGATACCTTTAATGATTTAGCTTTTTAAGCATAAGAAAGACTTTTACACAAATATGTTCATAGCAGCATTCTGTGAACTAGCTAATGTGGAAACAAAATTTTAGAAAATAGTTGGAAAAAGCTTCATGAATACTTTCACTGAAATAATGTATATTTCATAAAATATTTATTCAAATAAATTAGGCAGGAAAAATTCTTACTCTGTAAGGACAGTTGAAAATAGAGTTTACACTGTCATCCTATAGTCTCATAAATCCTTACACAAAAATTTAGAAGTTATACATTCAAGTCTTACTTTTGTAGTGAAATTGTAAACCTGACCAAATTATTTCCCTACTTAGAATGCTTCAATGACATTCTACTTTTTCTAAAATTGTATATCACTATTCTTTCCTCATTCTCTAAACTCTGGTCACATTGATATTCTTTCAAAGGTTCCTTCCTGCTTCAACAATTCCTTTCCAATATTCTTTCTGCATGGAATGTTCTCTCCATTCCAGGTGACCCTGACCTCCCTGAGTACTTAACTTTTAAGAACTCTCAAATATTAGTTATTACTTTATTCCTCTAGAAGACTTTTCTAATTCAACTAGGGGGATCAGGTTACCCTGACACTGAGTCCTATGCCCCCTTGAAATTCACTTTCATATCCATTTTGACAATTTCAATTATTTGCATAATTATTTAATGCTTCTATCCCAAAATAAAACATATACCCTCTTAGGTCACAGACCATATCGATTGCAACCACTTAGCAAAATATCTGACATACACTGGTACTCAATACTTTGTTTGTTTGAATACAAGTTGTGCTTCTGATAATGGTGGAATAGATCACATCAGAAAAATCCTTCCAAAGAAAACAATGATAAGCCCCAAACTCAGTATATATTCAACACACACGTGCGTGCATAAGCCCACACACACTCCTAGAGGCAAAGAGGAAGGCAGAAACTGGTGAGCAGTAGACACATTGGCAGAAGGAAATGAACAGCACTTGTCAGCTTTGCCGTGTTTACAACTGATCTCCTGAGGGAAGTTGCAGTCACCTCCGTGAAGACCAAATCTTTGATATAAGTCTGATTTCTTATGGGCTTGAGGAATCAGAGGAAAGACCTCCGGGCTCCTACAACAGCTGCAGAGTGGAAGGGGATGTCTCAGGAGAGAGCAAGAGAGGCTGAGCCCACATTTCTGACTGCTCCCTGAACCATGCATACACTGGCATGCTCCACACTGCTCTCGTAAGGTGAAAGAAGGGAGCTCAGTTTTCAGCTGCTGCCCACTGCAGGCACAAATCGCAAGCTCAATTTGGAATTTCAGTTCAGCCAAGTTAACTGCCTGCTAAAACAAAAAATCAACACTGTTTTGGCATGGGATTTACAGACACTACAAAAATGTCTCTGAAGAAGCGGCATTTATGTTGATATACGAGGGATTTGTAGGAGCTAGGAGAAGAGTAACATAATGTTTCTTCCAGACAGCAGGAAAGCACGTGTGAATGTCCAACACTAGGACATCTTCGCACATTTCAAACACAACAAACACCCCGTGTGGCTGATACATAGAAAGGGAGGGAGAGGGTGAGTCCCAATATTAACCAGGGGACAAATAAAGCAGAGTCTTTAACATCATGTGTCCTTATTCTTACTTTATTCTAGTACTTCCAAAGCTGTCAACGGATTTTAAGCAGTGTAGTGGCATGATGAGATGTGCTTTCTAAAAAATTACAGTTTATAATACAAAAAAAAAAATTGTTGTGGATACAGGTAGGTGAAGAGAAAACAGACTCTCCTTATATTTTCCAGCTATAATGGGATGGGAGATGTGAGTTACTAAGAGTAAAATATAAAGACTGACACTCAGGTTTTTGGCCTGACTAATGGTGATGCCAGTTATCAGGATACAGGAAATTGGAGGTGGAGAAAACTTAGGGTAAAGGTTAAGGATTGGATATTTAATATGTTGATGATGTCACCTGAATACATTGTTCTGAGAGTCATCAGGGGAGTATGGTTCAGTGATACAAATTCTGATGTCACTGGAGCAGAACTAGCATCTGAAGCATGGAAAGTGGAAAGGAGTATAATGAGAAAGGGTAAAGTGAGACTGAAGGCGGACCCAAAATCAACCCCTGAGTAACTTCCAATGGAAGTGAAGAATTAGGAAGTTCAGGGAAGAAAGGAGATGGCCAGCAGAGTGTAGCCTCACAAAAGCTAGAAGATGGATTTTCACCAAAGAGGAAAGAATGATGGCAGTGTAGTGGGTGGAACACACCTTCCTGCAGATGAAGATTATAAATTATTGACAATCTTTCTTGAAAATGTGAAAGCACTGGAGAGGAACCAAATACAGGCATTCACTGGAGGAGTCTATCAACAAAAGGTAGGGACTAGGAGCTCCCATTGTGGCTCTGCAGAAATGAATCTGAGTAGTATTCATGAGAACACGGTTCGATCCCTGGCCTTGCTCAGTGGGTTAAGAATCTAGCATTGCCTTGAGCTCTGGTGTAGGTTGTATAGGCAGCTTGGATTCCATGTTGCTGTGGCATAGGCCAGCGGCTGCAGCTCTGATTCAAGTCCTAGCCTGGGAACTTTTCCTAAAAATAAAGATCAACCAACCAAACAAACAAACCAAAAAAAAAGGCAGGGACTAAATCTAGGCAAGATAAAGGATGGGCTCAAGACAGTCTACCATACTCTGAATACTTTCAGATCTTTGAAATCTTAAGTAATTTATATGGTTTGGTAAACTTATACATTATTTTTAAGTTAGGATTATCTCATCATGTTCAAATGCTGAGTGAATCGATCCCTTAGAGCATTAAGAGTTGAAGCCACAGGAGATGCAGTGAATAAGAATACTGACATTCCCAGAATAGTGTGGCTGTGAGCCAACTGGATCCTATCATGCAATGATATACAATACTGGTTAAAATGGTGCATTTCTATTTACATTAAAATTACAAACTACAGGTGCCAACATATCAGACAAGTATCCAAAAGGAACCCGTGAATTTCGGTTTAAAAACTAACAGCAAAAACATAGGAAAGCTTGATGCATTGTTCAATGAAAGCAGAAATTTTTGCCTCAATTCCTTCATATATAAACTTATAAAGACAAATGTCTATAGAAGAATATCATAATGCTAAAAAGCACAGACTTCAGAGAAAGGCCACATAGCTCTACCCCTTATGGATGTCACTTGGACCAATTACTTAACCTCTCGAAGTATCAATTTTTATTTAAAGTTGTAGTGCTTACCTACCTCCCAAAGCTTTTTTCAATATGAAATAATCTACCTAAGTGCCTGATTACAGTGTTTAATAGATACTTCAATAATGTGGAAGGTGATAGACAATGATAGCTCTTAGATAAAACCCAGCAACTATAAGAAATGTATTTCAGAATGCACACACACACACACACATACTTGTGCACACATATATTCACAAACAAAAGGTTGGGAGTAGTAATTAACTGATAACTAGCCCTGTCAATAATCTGGAAGAAGCAATTATTTCCCTCTTGAAATTGAAAAGAGTAGAAAATTATGTCCATTAAATAAAAGTATGTTATGATTCAAGTGACATTGTATTTGAACTTCATGTCCATAAAAATTAGACATTTGAATAGCACTGTAATGAACATAGGGGTGCATGTATCTTTTTGAATGAAAGTTTTGTCCAGATAGATGCCCAGAATTGGGACCAATCCAGTAGGATTGATCCAGCTGGATCATATGGTTGTTCTTTATTAAGTTTTCTGAGGAACTTCGAAACTGTTTCCATAGTGGCTGTACCAATTTACATTCCCACCAGCAGTGAAAGAGGTTCCTTTCTCTCCTTACCCTGTCCATAATTTATTTGTAGACTTGATAATAATGACCTTTCTGACCAGTGTGAGGCGGTCCCTAATTATAATTTTGATTTGCATTTCTCTAATAATTAGTGATGTTGAGCATTTTTTCATATGCCTACTGGCCATCTATGTTCATTGCAGCACTATTCACAATAGCCAAGACCTGGAAACAACCTAAATGGTGATCAAGAGATGAATGGATTAAGAATATGGGGTACATATACACAACGGAACACTACACAGTCATAAAAGGACAAAATAACGCCATTTGCAGCACCATGGATGCATAGAGTAAGTAAGTCAGAAAAAGAAAGATAAATACTATATGATATCACTTACATGTGGAGTCTAAACATGGCACAAATGAACCTATCTGCAAAACAGAAATAGACTCATGGACAGAGAACAGACTTGAGGTTGCGAAAGGGTGAGAGGTGAGGAAATGGGATGGATGGGGAATTTGGGGTTGGTAGATGCAAACTATTACATTTATAATGGATAAGCAATAAGGTCCTACTATATAACACAGAGAACTACATCCAGTCTCTTAGGATAGAACATGATGGAAAAGAGTATGATAAGAATATATATATATTATATATATATATCATATATATTATATATATACACACACACATACATACATACACACACACACACACATATATATGTATATATAACTGGGTCACTGTACTGTATGGCAGAAAGTGACAACAATGTAAATCAACTATACTCAAAAAAAATTAGCCATTTGAGCACTAGAAACTGTGTTCCTGGCTTTAACTCTCATCATTGCCATTTTCTCTTTGTAGAACATGGAATATGTATGAAACTCAGCGTGGTTCGGTTGTATCACCTGTGAAATGGGGATAGTTAATAATACCTATGTTTTGAGAATTAAATAAATACATATTAATGTAGCACAGGCTAGTTAGATGTTAACCAACGCTATTCTTTCTTCATAGGCTCTGAAGAATACTCTATCTCCTTGCTTCCCTTTCAGTTAGATTAGGGCAATGCCTCTATGTTCCCACCAAAAAAGTTTAATTTGAAGCAGTGTATGCCTCTTCTAGGTCCTGCCATAGTATGTTTGGCACCATCTTTGCTCTCTCATTTTGTTTCTTGACCATTTCCAGCAGAATAGGAAAGAGCCAGTATCTTTGATCATCATGTGAAAAACCCAGTTAAACTACGAAAGAATGAGAAATATGCCTTTGTTGTCTTAAGCCATTGAGATTGGGCAATTTCTGTTTACAGCATTAACAATAATCTCCCGAAGTAAAACCACAGCACCTAGAGCCATAACTAGTTAGAACATAGCAAGTGTATAGTAATTACTAGCAATTTCAAATATTGCTGGGCTTCCAGGAAGCCAAAGGTCAGAAACTACAGCAACTATGGAAATGAAGCTCCAAATATCCAAAACAAGGCTTCTTAATTCTGAAAACAAAACTGACCTTAAACCCAAGC
>PVHT020000256.1:10934944-11142258 GCA_004024745.2 Catagonus wagneri
TCCCGAAGTAAAACCACAGCACCTAGAGCCATAACTAGTTAGAACATAGCAAGTGTATAGTAATTACTAGCAATTTCAAATATTGCTGGGCTTCCAGGAAGCCAAAGGTCAGAAACTACAGCAACTATGGAAATGAAGCTCCAAATATCCAAAACAAGGCTTCTTAATTCTGAAAACAAAACTGACCTTAAACCCAAGCACAGAAAATAAGTTCTGTGTTATCTTGCCATACCAGTAGCAGATTATGTTTACTAAATTGAGGTTCCAATCACATTTAGAGAAGCAAGAATACAAGCTAGTATTTCTGTTAGATAATTTTGTTGCCTCGACTGTTTTATTCCATTCTGTTCCATATCATCTATTTTGTAGAATATCTTCAGCTCAGTAATATTCTAGGCTCCACATTTCTACCAGACATTATTACCAATTCACTCATTTCTTTTCTCTTTGTCCAAGTAGAAGGAACATGGTTTCCATATATTTTATAAGCACTGAAAATTATATTTCATGTATGTATAAGTTAGACATACATGAAGGTATATCAAAACACTGAATAAGTGCCTATTTGTATCATGTTTAAAGAGTACACAAAACGGTAGAAGCCCAGATATTTAAAAACGAAAATAATTACTCCACTTGGTATTATCTACATCTTCTAAAGCAGCATTAAATTTTAAATAAACAGCTTGAGCAGAAACTTTCTACTAGAATAGGGATACACAAATACTTATATTTTTTCCATATGGGACATTATCTACATTACAGCCATTTTATTGTTCGTTGCAGAGGGTTTATTTGAAGCAGATTGCATTGAACTTTTTTACTTCCTTTAGAAAACCAAACCTACAGTATTTTTCTGCAGCAACTGCATATACATTTAGCACATTCATTGAACCTTGTTACTGGCATTTTTTTTTAACCGGAGCCAATAACTGTGTACCTCTCTTAATCGTTCACTGACTACATGGTGTGTGTTAACAGGAGACACACAGAAGCCATAAAAGAAATTGCCCCCAGCTGTCCATGACCTCGATATTCAGATATCAGTGTTTCCATATCCTTTCCCAAAGTGGGGGTGCATAAAAATCCTTTTAGTGCTCATGTGTTTTTTTTTTTTTATTCTTTTGCATGAAGGCATCCAAATCAGTAACAGAATCTTATAGTGATGTTCAGGTAATCACCAACTTCCTCACTAAAAGGGATCCCTCTTAGTGCTATATGCATTTCCATTCCACTTTAGGTCTTTTTCTCCTAATTGAACATGTTGGATGTATGCTAAGTACACAGAAAAAACAATCCTAAGTAACTCTACCTCAAAAATCTCAGAGTTAAACAATTTTTAATGACATCCCATTACCTCGGTGTGTTTTCTCCAATTCTAAAACAAAGGTTAACAACAATGATAGGACCAAAAAAAAAAAAAGCACGCAGGAACGGAACTGAAAGTCATTACCTTCAAATGTATGTCTTATGCACTGTATAAAGTTCTAAGTATTATTCATTTAATTTACTCCATTATTGAGTATGAATAGTCCTCAAATTTGGGCATTGTGTTATGCACAAAAAATACAAATGTAAAAGCCAGAACTCTAACCTTTATGGAGCTCACAACCTAATTAAGGAAAAAACAGATGAGGAAGTAAGTGATTAATGATATATATATTTTTTTTGTCTTTTGCCTTTTCGAGGGCCGTACTCACGGCATATGGAGGTTCCCAGACTAGGGGTCTAATCGGAGCTGTAGCCACTGTCCTACACCACAGCCACAGCAACAGAGGATCTGAGCCACGTCTGCAATCTACACCGCAGTTCACGGCAACACCAGATCCTTAACCCACTGGGTGAGTCCAGGGATCAAACCACAACATCATGGTTCCTAGTCGGATTTGTTAGCCACTGAGCCATGACAGGAACTCCAATACTATTGATTAATAATCAATAATTCATAATTTGATGAGTTATAATAAACATACATATACCTATATTTTCTCTTCTGATAAGATGAAACAACAGGTCAGAAAACAGCGTTTCTTGAGATTTAATCCCCGGAACAGAAAGGCAGTATGCAGAGAGATAGAACAGCATGTGCAAATGCATGGCAACAGGAATTGGAATGACATTGAGAACCTGAAATCAGGATGCCTGGGTTAGAGTGAACAATAAGGAGAATGTACATGGTGGGAGATAGGAAGAGGGGCTCACAGGACATATGAGCATTCTAATTTCTATAAAAGAGATTTTCTTGAATGACTTATATCCATCCTGCTTTAATGGGAAACAAAACAAAACAAAGATATACCACCCCTCTCTGAATAGAGTCTCTTCTAGAAAAAGGCAGAGAAGAGACAGAAACAGCAGTCCTATTGGATGGAATGATCCAAGGAGGAAATATTGGACTAGATATAAGGAAAACAGCATCCTTTCCTGACAACAGTGATGGAAGCAAACCACTATCTTTAAAAAATTATTTCATATTCCTCACTTTAGCTCTC
Organism: Catagonus wagneri; assembly: GCA_004024745.2. NCBI lineage: Eukaryota > Metazoa > Chordata > Mammalia > Artiodactyla > Tayassuidae > Catagonus > Catagonus wagneri. The sequence continues at coordinate 10,937,437 of PVHT020000256.1, forward strand.
TGGGATTGTGATAGCATAAAGAGGTCATTTGTATACATTGTTTTTAATTCCTGATAAGGGGGTTACTTTTAGTGCTTATTTTCATACGTGACTTCTATCCTTAGATTGCCATTGATGGGCTATACGTGCTTGAAGCTACAAAGGAGCTGAGGCATTCAGCTTCTCCAGCTCCTCATTTGGAGTCCAAGGCACACAAATAAATATGGCCACCTGAACCTCCTATGACATATTCAATTTACTAACTTAAGTCTTTGTAAAGTAAAGCGTCCTGGGGTGAAAATGATATTCTCAAATTAATTTGACTGCTATCTCTAGGACTTTTATTAATGGGTTTATTTTATAAAAAGAAAGAATGAAATAAAAACTAATTACGGTTATACTAAAGTGTGGTATCTGGGAAAGGTACTACCTTGTCCTTGCACATGCAAGCTTAATAAACCTTCCCAAGCTGAGTTCCAGTCACTCGGCAGATTCCTCCAAACCAAGTCAGAAATCATGCTGCTCAGTTACTGTGACAATCCATGGAACAAGCATGGTAAACAGTACAGCTGCAGAAACCACAAAGTATGCTGATAAAAGGAGTTATTTTCTCAGTAATCTTTCAGAAGATAAATCTGGAACAGAAGATGTAATACTTTATAAATATCCTTTCCTTCTTTTATCCTGTTATATAGGGTGTCAGTCCTTTGAGAATTTTAAAGAGTTTTATGAAACATGACTTGTGAAATAGGTATTGTTATATCAGTTTGGGGAGAGGGCAGACGTTGCTTCTCAAATATGTCTAGAATTATAGCGCTAGAAGGGATATGAAATGTACTGGGTTCAGCTTTACTTTTATACGCTGTGAGGAACCCAAATGGCTTGTTCCAAGTCACAAGGCCAACAAGCAGAGATAGCCATAGAACTCAGGTATCCAGGCTCCTAGTACCGTGCTCTTTATTACATCCTGTGGTGTACTGTGTCACAAAATACAAGAAAATACAAATTAAAAAAACACACAAATCTATACCCTAATCAATTTGAACTATTTCTCATATAAAAGCATCTAGCTAGGTCATAGAAACCATCTTTAAGGCATATACTTCCCCACAAATTGGCATTTCCCAAAATAGGATATTTTGCACAGCTGAAGAAATAATGATGCCTGCAGATGGCTTTGTCTGCACGAATATGAGATTACATTTAGAATTGCTGAACAAAGACTAACTTTTGTTTCTTCTGGTAACAAAAAATCATTCCAAGTTTTAGATTCTAGTGTCAGAGCATAGGATTGGAAAAAGTTTGTTAGATTCCATGGAGTTCCATCATTTCATTTTCTGTATGAAAAAAACTGAGGTCAAGAAAATATTAGTGACTAGCACATGATATCATGTACTTATTAGCTAAATAATGCTTGATAAACAATCTGTATAAAGAATTCATAGATCTCTTGGACCTTAATCCAATGATTATTCCTCCACAGAGTGTTGTTTCCTATCCTTCCACTCCCACAGAGAAAACATGAGGATGAAAATGAATCTAAGTGTTCACGTGGAATGTAATCAAAATTTAATCAATTTTTTAACTAAGGAAAATTAAATCGTTTTAGACATTTGACCTTTGAAGCTTATTATATGACGACTCCGCTGTATGTTTTATTACATTTTCCAGACTCCCATATTCTTTTCTGACAATCAGCTGCATTTCTTTAGTTCCCATGATATATAACATTTAGGAATGCAAAAAACACACATCACACACAGATACACACAAACCTAAGGGACTGAAATTACATACCCACACACAGTAATTTCAAGAATGGAATTTGATCATTTCCTAATTTTAAAGGTAAATTAATCTCCTGAATAATAATAATAATAATAATAATAATAATAATAATAATAGGAGGAGGGAAGTAGAAGGGAAAAGGGAAAAGGGAAGAAGAAAAAGAAAAGAGGGGAAAAAAAGATCAATCAAAATTGGTTTTTACTAACTTTTTCCAAAATGTGTTGAGAGATCAAGATCTATTTGTAACAGCAATTACTTAAGATGTTCCTCAAAAAAGTTTCATGAGCAAATTTACTTCACATTACATCAACTTTTTTAGAAATCCACAGTGAATTATAATATCTGGAAAGTCCTACATTGATAATGATGATGAGTAAAAATCCTGGGTTTTTAACTCAAAATCTCTCAAACTTACTTCACCACAGGATGTTCTTCTTTTCAACTTCCTTAAACCTGTCATGAGACACCAATTGTGTCACGGAGATTGTGTTGGATAGAGTACATGGGCAATGCTACTCAATGAAAATGTAATACACTTAAAATTATACAAATATCAAAAATCATGACAACTTAATTTTGTAAAAAGTATTTCTCGAGTCTTTTTTACTTTTCCCTAAATCCTGTATTAAGACACAGATAAGTGTCTACTATAGTTAACCAAATTCCTAACCCATGTGCAATGTAAAATAAAACACCTCAACTTGAATATTTAGGAAAAGATTAGAGGAAATAAGTGAGGTGTACATTTATCAATGTTTGAGTTTGATTTAAGCATTAGGCTATCACTTGCGTGATGCTAAATCAGTTACACTAAAGTCACTAAATATCACTTGAAGTGACACATGACAAAATACTACACTTCAGGGAGAATTGCAAGCATGGATTTAATTTAAATCTTGAGTAGCTATACAGATTCACATCCAAATAAAAGGATTTCTTAGTTTTGTCATTTTACATAACTGTGCTAAATTCCATGATAATTATAGAGAAATAACTATAGAGTTTAATTTTAAAATGTTACATATACATTTAGATTATTAGATACCTAAAAAGTAAAATTGTGCTTTGACTAGATTATAAATATAAGTTATATATTCTATATATACACACAGACATACATTCAGTAAATTACAAGTCCCCCAACTCTATGATATAAGTAGTAGAGGGACTAGAATAAAGTCATCTTAAATCTGTAGTGCAATAGCTTCTTTAAAAACAAATATTTTTAAATTATACTTTCTCCCAGGCCCACTATGCCTAGATAGGATAGCTTATTCAGGACCTAGTATGTTCTGGGCACTAGATAAGGAAAAATACAAAAATGAAAAACAGAATTTGATATAATACTCTAATGGGCAAGTTAAACAGAAGAGCAAATACCCTATATAGTGAAATACAATAGAATCACTTAAAACAATGGCACAGGTGCACAGAGATGGATGTCACTAACCTAGACGAGGGAGGTAGAGAAGCTACATGAGCACTCATGTTTGAAATGGGCATTGAAGTGTGAGGATCCAGGTGAATAGAAGCATCAAAGTACAAAGATATTAGAAAGGATTCAATGCAGAGAGGATGGCAGTGCAGGAAAGATGGGACGCTTAAGACAAATTCAGGGAAGAAAAAATAGGTGTATGTGGCTGGAGTAGGTCAAATACCAGGGGATGTGGATGCAAATACAGGTTGGAGTCAGGTAAGAAAGAGTCTAGTATGCCACACTAAAGAGATCTATATAGAGATGCTAAGGACATTTTGTTTATAACCAGTCAGCTGCCCCTTTTTGGTAACATTACTTGAATGTTTCAAAGATCTGGGAAGTTCAGAATTAGGCTGATGCTACTTTCCCAAATATCTCTTCCATTTTTCTTTCCATCCTGACATTATAAAAAAAAAAAATCTGTTACAGATGAATGGGATATGTGTCACATCCTTTCCATGCTTTCTAGTCATCAGAAATATCTTAACATCACTCTGAATAGTGTATTGAAATTTTGCCTTCCCTAAAACATTAGAAAACCAGAATTCTTTTTTAAAAGAAACATAATACTTTCTACTAAGAGTTTAATACTTCAGTGTTAATTGTCAACAGGTTGTAGGAGAAAAAAAGAACAGATAATACCTTCTTTCTTCATTTAGATTTTAGAAGTCAATACCTGAGTTTTAGGAATGGAAAAGTTATCCTGTATTATTTTATCAATATTATTTAAGGCTCTTGGAAAAACTATACAATGTCTATAATTCCTCCTGAAATTTTCTTACTTAGCTGCAATAATATACAGTCTTGGACTTTTATATTTTAACTACTGCTAGATTCCTGATCAGTTTGTCCCTGTTACTTTAAATTTTGCCAAGGCTTTTGGAGCTAGATCTAGTTAAAGTCTTATAAAATGTCTTTCCATGTATTGCATTACCCTTTCACAGTTTTATATTAAGTTCTGCTCCTCTAGGCCTGGGCAGGAAAACTGAATTCTGAGAAACACAGGACAACTGCATGAATTTGGGATGATATTAACAAGAAAACCAAGCCAGTCCCAATTCCTTAAGTGGCAATATCTCTTAGGTTCAATGGCAGAGGACCTAGGTCTTTGGCCTCAGAATCCTTTCCAGTATGTTAATAACTCTGACATGCATATGTGTACCTATTTTAATAAAACTAATATTAGAAGCAAAAATATTGACAGTTTTGTAGGGAAAGATCTTATAAATCACACTGTATCATGATTATTAATACTGGCATGCACAGTTTGTTTCCTGTGGTATTGGTTTTATATATATATATATATATATATATATATATATATATATACACACACACACACACACACACTCACACACACACACACATATGTATATATGTATATATATGTATGTATATATATATATTATGAAGTTCAAATGCTGTGTTCATTCTTTGCAAATATAGTGTGCAATTACATAATGGGCTTTGCTTATTTTGAATTAACTAGAATTTTAGACTGAGTATTTTAAAGAGAAACTGGCAAATTCAAAGCAAATAAAACTCAAATGTTTTACACTGTTGCATTTAGTCATTCACCATGATGGATGACCTATGATTCATGAGATATTTTAAAATGTAAAACACTATAAGTCACATTTGTAAAATGCACAATTCTTCAGTTGTTTCTCAGATTACTATTCCTTTTCTATTGATAGGAAGACAACTTGGGGTAGTCTTTCTAAGGAAGCTTCAAATATTAAAATCTATCCATACAGTTACTCAATTTTGATAACCAATTGTAATGTTAGAGTAACCGCTGCCTCATCAGAGATAAAATGAGACTGAATAGCAATAATCTCTTCATGCATATGCATTCACATGCACATTCATATGTATGTATATACATACATGCAAATACTATCATATACATCTATCATATTCAATATATACATGAGAACCACGATGTGTGATATCAAGTAGATTTATGATACTTGTATTGATATTAAACAGATCTATAATACTTGTAGGATTCTTAAGTTTGTTTTTCTGGGACTCTGCTGTTTGCTTTACAAAGTGCATTTACTTTTAAATCACTGAGGAGTAAAAACATCCAGCACAGGAGATAGAAATGGGAAAGGACTAAGGAAGAGAACTGGCCACTGCTTTCCCTGCATTCTCAGAATTACCATCATAATAAGGATCTTTCCATAAATTAGTAAAGGGGCCTAGTGTGGAGCCAACTGACTTACAGTGGAGAACTGCTTTTACTACTGCCAAGTTGTATAACCCTGAGAATCACTTAGTTTCCTGGACCTTTATTTACTGTTTGAGAAATAAATCATTAATGTAAGAGTACACTGAAAATAAAACTTCCTAGGAGTTCCCACTGTGGCTCAGCAGGTTGAGGAGCTAACTACCATCCATGAGGATGTGGATTCGATTCCTGGCCTCTTTCAGTGGGTTAAGGGATCCAGTGTTGCTGTGAGCTGTGGTGCAGGTCACAGATGCACAGACCTGACTTGGATCCCACTTTGCTGTGGCTGTGGTGTAGGCTAGCAGCCACAATTGCAACTAAGATTCCACCTCTGGCCTGGGACCTTCCATATGCTGCAGGTATGGCCCTAAAAAGCACAAAAAAAAAAAAAAGAAAAAAAAAAGAAAGAAAGAAAGAAAGCTTCCTAGTCACATGTTACATTGCTTTGATTACTGAAGCTTGGTATGATTTTCTGAAACGATGATTCCAGAGTCAACAGCTACCTTACTTTCAAAATTCTTCTTAGTGAACCAGCAAAAGCCAGAAATTTACCAAATGCTCATGCTCTATTAGTTGTAAAATGTTTCAAGCTATGAACTGCGTATGAGTGTACAGCTGAAGTCAAGCAGGATAGGTGGAGTTCACTGCTACTTGGGAGGCAGTGCAATTGTAATTCAAATGCTTGGGGTGGCCTTGTCTTACTTCAGAGACCATTCTGTTTAACTGTCTGGGAAGTACGGTTGACAGACATTTATTGAGTATTTAACACAAACAGAGCACTGGCCTGAGGACTGAAATTTTCACAAGTTCTTCTCTCATTCACTTGTGGAATTTGTAATATTTCAACAGAAAACTCTTTACAAAGCTAGGAAAGCTAGACTTCCAGATATCCATTCATTGAAACAATTTGTTTACAAGGTATTTTTGAGGATCTTTCCTATAGATCACTTTGAAAATAAAAATGAGGAAGAAGTGCCCTTTTCCTAGAGAACAAGCTGTTTCATGGGAAAGCTAGTGGGTAATGTAACAAATGTGAAATAGCAGGAAGAGGCTTTGTTTGTGTGTTTTGTCTTTTTACAGCCACACAGGGCATATGCAAGTTCCCAGGCTAGGGGTCACAATTAGTGCTTTGAGCTATGCTGTCCCTTGAGGTAATGCCGGTCCGTTAGCCCTCTAAGCAAGACCAGAGATTGAACCTGCATCCTCAAAGAGACAGCAACAAGTCCTTTAACCTGCCTCTTTTTTTTTTTTTTTTTTTTTTGCCACACTCACTGCATGCAGAAGTTACTGGGCCAGGGATCCAGGATCCATGGATAAAACCTAAGCCACAGCAGTGACAATGCCAAATTCTTAAGCTCTAGGCCAACAGTGAAGTCCTAAGAGCCATTTTTAAGGGAAAAAATTATTTAGGTAAGGATTGGCCCTATGAAGTATCTTACAATTCCAAGGTATATCCCTGCTTTAATTACAGGTCTATGCCTCTTCAAAATTTCCTATCCAAAGTCCAAATTAAGTTTATGGTAAACTGATGTATGCCTTCAAGTACATCTCTTCATAGAGAAAAAGTAGTCACAAAAACAAAGATATTACTTTTAATTGCTTTATGTTTCTTATGCCTTCAAGTACGAATTTGTAGTTTTAAATTATATTCATTATTTTTCTGATTATAAAATTAATAACATACACAAGTATAAATATTAAAAATTCATTATTCAAAATATTTCAGTATAAACACATTGGAAAATGAAAACATGTAAAATCAAAAATAACTGTTATCATACGTCGTGCCTAAAACAACCACTGTACATATCTTGATGTATAGCCTTTTAATCGCACACACACTCATGCACCCACACATTGCTAAAGTGAGACTGTGTTAGTTGACCTAGACATAAGTACATAAAAGAGGGCAGAACTTCATTTTTATAATCTAAGAATAGTATAATAAAATTTCTGTCCTTGCTCTCCAAATCTGTTTATTAACACCATATTAAGAAAAGTTACAAAGGGAAAAGTACCGATTTTTGCACTCACCCCCAACATGTATGAACGTTGGTGGGTGCAGGGGGATTTTTACACTAATCTCTAGAGAATTGCATTACACAAAACATAGTCCTGCTTATTGGGCAGTTGATTATAATTTTATGTGCCCCCCGCTTAAAAATTACTAGCCCAGTAGAAATGCATAGATTTTTGTCAGGTATCTGTGGTGAGCAAGTTTATACAGAAATATTTTATGACCTGGAAATAAGCATGTTTGACACATTTATGAAACATATAACCCCTCATCCCTTTTGGAGAGAGTCTAGGTTTAAACAAAAACGATCAAAGTTAACAATGAAAAACATAACTCACTGGTCAATGTCAGTGAATAAAGTTTCTAGTAATTTCCCAAAGCAGGTCAGACCAATGAATGTCCACTTTATCAAAAAGATGCCTATGGAAATAACATTTCGAGTGGGTCTACTGTTGTCATTTTCTACTGATGAACAAATAAGAAAAATTAATGTTTTGTAAAAATTGATCATAAAGAAATCAAGGCAGCATGCATTTAACCTGAACTTTTTGGAAGTCAGAATTCTCTCCTACCAGAACATTCTGATAAAAGAGAGAAGAAAAGATACAAAGAATTATTATTGTCCAAATGCTTTCTCCAAGCACACATAGGTTTTAAGGCATATAGAACCAAAATTTTAATCCTTATAAGCCCAAAATACAATGTGCTACAGTTTTTCAACTAAAAAGGTAAAGCACATTCAAAGCTACCAATCTACTTTTTATGAGGAATATTTAATGACATAATTCTGGAAATGTATGTGAATATATCTCATACACACACACACAATAAACACAAAAACAAGATAAATTATAATCCTTTCACAATGCTTTGAAGTAGACTTTGGGAAGAGAATCAACTAGAAAGATATAATCATATTTATCAGGACTAGCATATTATAAGGTATAAGCCCAGAGAAACCAGCTTGTTACCAATGAGAGCTATAATTAGTCCTACTCATTTAGCAGCAAAATCAGATCTTCCAGTGCAATCATTGATCCAAAAACAAGGTTCAGTACAGGACTTGAAAATATGAGGTTTATCTGAGAGAAACCTGATCAAAAGGAAAGCCTTGTATGAGAACACATGCACAACGGAATAATATTCAGCCATAGAAAAGAACAAAATAATGCCATTTAGAGCAACATGGTTACAACTAGAGACTCTCATATTAAGTGAAGAAAGTCAGGAAGAGAAACACAAATACCATAAGATATCCTTTATTTCTGGAATCTAACATATGGAACAAATGAACCTATCTACAGAAAAGAAACTTATGGATGTGGAGAAGAGACTTGTGGTTGCCAAGCAGGAGCGGGAGGGAGTGGGTTGGTCTGGGAATCTGGGGTTAGTAGATGCAAAGTATTGCATTTGCAGTGGATAAACAATGAAATCCTGCTGTATAGCACCACAGGGAACTATAGTCACTTGGGATGGAACATGATGGAGGATAGTGTGAGAAAAAGAATGTAAAGTCACTTCACTGTACAGAAGAAATTGATAGAACACCGTAAATCAACTATAATAGCAAAGAATCTGAAAAAATAAGAAAGTTGACAATTGTGGAGGTAATAATTTTAAAAAAGAGAGAGAGAGAACACATGCAGAGCACAAATGCAGGTAATCTAATCCCAGTATCTAGAGGCCAAAGAAATCCAGTAGAGTAAGGAGCAACAGATAATGAAACAAAACTACTTCTGGGAATGAGTAAATGAATTTATACTAAATTATGGGATATTAAGAGAATTCAGAGTTGGTTTGAAAAGTCACATACTACCATCAGGGATGGAATAAATTTAGGTCCTCAAAAGAGCCATTGCTGAATGAGGATGGAACAATAACCCAGAAAAAGGAACACATACCAAACACATATCCAATAGGGTTATCAAGTATTGAGCTGCCAATTAATGCTGAGGTGTTAAGATTAACAATTTTATTGCATACTTAATTGTATATGTGCCTAAACAAATTGTTAACACACAGTTTCAGTTTTGACTCAATTCATTTCTTAAATCAAGGTTGTTTGTAAGAGGTAAGTTGATAAGTACATGTGTATAAATTATACTGGTTAAGTGGTTAGATGATCTAACATTTTTAATGTCTCTGAAAATTAAAATCAATCACGAAATCACACTAATTTTAATTGATGTGTATATATTTACATAACTGTGTATCAGTAGTTTTTACATTAAAAATATATAAGGTTGAGACTAACAGATACAATCTACTATATATAAAATAAACAAGGTCCTATTTCTAGAGCACAGGGAATTATATTCAGTATCTTGTAATAAACTATAATGGAAAAGAAATAACACACAAGGTGTATTTGTGTTCTTAGACTTCATCCAGACAAGTTCCTGGTGAAACATTTTCAAGGCACTAACCTCTCCTATGTCCAACTCTTTTCAAACATTGTTTCTCAGATCCTGAAAATATACCATTAAGCATCCAGAAATGGACGCACTGCAATGAACTGACCTCAACATCATTCTTCATATATCATCCTGATATATTTCCAGAGTATTCTGCTAGTGGAGGGGAATCGGTCACGACACATAAAATTTTCAATCCTAGACTAGTTAGTTAGTAACTTAGTTTGTCTCAAAAGGCTTCTCACAAAGTCCACAACTGGTAAAATATTCCCTAAATTATTCCTCTTAAATTTATGTTTTAAATTGCGATAGAATCATATACAATAAAATGTCAAAGATCAACGGAAAATAAGGCAAGAAACAGTGCAATGCTTTGGAGATGTTAATGCACTTATATGACTATCTCTGATTATGACATTATCCAGAAGTATCAAGGATTATACAGATTGCCAACTTTTTAAATGCTATGCCCTAGTGCAAAGGAAATGTGTTTTCCATACAAAACCGCTAAATTCAGATACACTGAGACACATTTCCAGATACTCTTTACCAGTCCTCCACTTTGGCTTTGCATTAAAACAAAATTTACTTAGAGGCCCCACAAATAATAGCTCTCTGGTGTCCAATTACTGCTTTACAATTCAAGGAAACATCTACTTATGGAAAGGCATTGGGCCAATCACAAGTTCAAGTAATAGCCTTTGAAAGTTCAGTCCTATATTTTGTTAGTTTTCCTATAAAAAACTTCAGCAGGACACTATATATAGGTCAAAAAGTTGTACTGTTGTGCACCAAAAAAAAAAAATATGCCACAGGAACATGTTATACACCTAAACCTCAATGTCAATACTTCTAATGTATATTTGTTTTTACATATATATACATATGTATGTGTGTGTGTGTGTGTATATATATATATATATATATATATATATATACATGCACATCCATACATTTATACACATGTATATGAATATAAAACCATAACTAATTCATAATGAGTTCTTGGGACATGTGTTAAAATGAATCTATGGACCTAGTTTCTAGTCCCTGACAAATGGAAAACTAGCTTGAGTTGATGCCACCATCCTTAAAAATTAATCACAGAGAAAGGTTAAGTAACTCAAAAGCATGAAGGCAACACAGATTTAAGTAACAAATAAAAACTTTGAGAATCTATCCACAAACCAAAGTTTAATTTTGAATTTGAAGGGATAAATGTATACCTTTAGTGGCATGGCCCAAAATATAGTGTCAAAGAAGAAATAAATATACAATAATAACATTTAATAAAACATCCGTTAAATGGTAGGACAAGTGGATAATAAGGATATAGAATAGTTATATAACATAATTAATACACTTGACCTAGTTGATAAACCACCCGATAAATGAAAAGTAAATGTTCTTTTCTAATGCATGTAGGCTTACATTTGAAGGTATGCTGAGTCATAATGTGGATATCAAAAAAAAATCATTATACTTCAATCACATAGAATTGGCCCTCTAAACACCACAGAATTCAACTAGGAAACAATAAAAGAAAATCCTATATATATTTCTTCCCCTTGAGGCTTCCTGTTGACCTGTATTTTATTTATAAATGTACTTTTTTAATTTCCAAACAGCCAGGAATTTTTCAGATATATTTCTGTTAGTGAATCCTAGTACAATTTAACTCTCAACTACAAATATACCTTTGTATCCTTTTACACTTAAAATTTGTTTTATAGCCCAGGAATATTACCTATCTTGGTGAAAATTGTATGTGTATTTAAGAATACTGTGTTTTCAGTTTTGTTGAATGTGTAGTATTCTATAAATATCAATTACATCTGTTGATTGATAGTGTTCTTCAAGTCCTTTATATGCTTGCTAATCTTTTATTTACTTGTTCTATCAATTAATGGTGGTGGAATGCTGAAGTATCTAACAGTAACTGCACATCTGTCAATTTTTTTCAATTTTATCATTTCTTGTAATATGACTTGAAACTCTGTTGCTAGGTGCAAACCACTTAAACATGTCTTCCTGGAAAATTAACCCTTTTGTCACTATACAGTGAGCCAATTTTTTACCTAACAATATTCTTTGTTCTGTAATCTATTTTACCTAATATTAATATAGGTACTCCAGTTTTAGCTAAGATATACATGGTACAATCTCCTGCCATTGTTTTATCCAACTTTTATCCTATCTGTATCTTCTCATTTGAAGATAACTTATTTTAATTTTTTATTCAAGTATAGTTGATTTATAGTGTTGTGTCAATTTATGCTGTATAGCAGAGTGACCCAGTCATATATATGACTAAGAATATATATAATATATATATATTCTTTTTCTCATATTATCTTTTGTAATGTTCTATCCCAAGAGATTGGTTATAGTTCACTGTGCTGTACAGTAGAACCTCATTGCTTATCCATTCTAAATGTAACAGTTTACATTTACCAACCCCAAATTTCCTGTCCATCCCAACTCCTTTTTTATTTCTCATAGTGGTTCCTGTGGCATATGGAAGTTCCTGGGTCAGGGAATGAATCCAAGCTGCAGCTGTAACCTATGCGGCAGCTGCAGCAATGCCAGATCCTTTCAACACACTGTTCCAGGCCAGGAATCAAACCCACACCTTTGCAGCAGCCCAAGCCAAGGAAGTCATATTCCTAACCCACTGAGCCACAGCAGAAATCCTTTAAGATGGTTTCTTATAGCCATCACGTAATCTTATTCCTTATCCTGATACAATCTGACAATCTCTTGTTTTTCAATAGCTATATCTAAGTCATTAACGTTTAATACAATTATTTGACATAGTTGAAGTCTACCATTTTGATAGTTGTTTTCTATTTGTTCCATCCTTTCTTTTTTTCCCTCTCTTTATTATGTTTCCCTTCTTTATTAAATAATATTTACTACACCATTTCATCACCACTATTGACTTATTCTCAAAGAGTTATCAGAGCATGCTTTAGAATACTATTTATACTGCTTCACAAGTAGGGTAAAGACCTAATAAAATTTAAAACCATTCTTATCTAGTATGCCTCTGGCAGTAAATTCCATTATTATCTGTCTGAAAATGTCTCCCCCATTCTCATTTCTGAAAGATACTTTACCTAGGCATAGAATTCTAAATTGGCAGTGTGTATATATTTTTCCTTTCAGTGCTTTATAAACGTCACTTCATTGCCTTCTAGCTTACCGGTTTTCTGGGGAAAAGAAAAGCATAGATTTTAAATAAGACATGGATCAATGGGCCAATGACTGAGTATTTAGTTGATGATCAATTAAATCTTGCTTACTATATGGAGAAAATGAAACTGGATTTCTACCCCACTGTGTCTAAAAAAATGTTACACCCCAAGAATAAAAGATCTAACTGTGAAAGTAAATCTATAAATAGAGGTTAACAAAACTGTACAGAGATGAAAAGCTCATGGGTTTCCCAACATCTAATGGAGGCTTTGTGTCAACAAAAGAATAAGATGGACAAAGTTAACAGACCTATTGTTTATCATCCACAGAAAACATCTGCACTATCTTCAAGGAACAACATTCTAGTATCTATAATATACAAGAACTCTTGCTAAACCACATTAAAAATACAACTCAAAATAAGAAAAACATGGACAAATGATATGAACATGTATTTTTAGGAAGGAATGCTCAAAAGATGGCCACAAAGACATAATTTGCACTTATTATAGTGAAAAATACTAGTAAACCAGATAATGCAAGTGTTGCTGGGGAAGTAGGGATATTAAATTTTCACAATTATATGGCCCACAATTATGTAGCCCAGCCATTCTGAAGAGTAAGGTGACAGTGTTAAGTTAAATTCAGTGTAGGTATATGCTATGATCTAGATAAAGTCATACACTTGATGTATATCCCAGAGCAGTTCTGACATAAGTATGAGAGAGTATATATGAATGTTCATCCCAGTGTTTTTTCAGTAGAAGTAATTTATGTAATCAAGGTGTTCATCACTGGGAGGAGTGGACATAAAATGTGATATCTAAACATGATGTAATATACTGTGCAGTAGTTAGAAAAAGATTAGATCTAAGCACAGATATGGTAATAGATCTTTTAAAATGGTTCTTGGGAGCAAAGAAGTAAGTTTATAACAATAGGAATGATTTAAATTAAATGTATATGCACATAAAACAAAAGCACATGCAAATAAAATGTGTGTATCAAGAGTACCAGAATCATTACTTACATTGAAAGAGAAATACATTGAAAGAGAAATATAAGTAGAGGGGTTAGAAGAGAAGGCATGAAGGAAAAGGGGGAAGAAAGGATGGACTTAAGGTAAGGGAGAAACAAAGGAAGACCATGCATTAATTACTAAAAATAGTGTCCAAAAAACTTGAGATTCTGATGAAATATCCCATCACAAATCCAAAATAAATTTATAGATGGATTCACAGATACTTATTTAATTCATTCCTGTAGATCAATACATGTATTGGTGGGTAGATAGGTAGATAAGAGAGAGAGAAAGAGAGGAAAGAGGCGGGTTGATAGAGGATTAATAGGAAGGTGGGAAGGATGAAGGAAGGTGGGAAGGATGAAGGAAGGAAGGAAGGGAAGAAGAAAGGGAGAGAGGAATAAAGGAGGGTGGGATGAAGGGAGAGGAGGGGAAGAGGGGAAGAGAGGCAGAAAGGAAAAATACATGCAAGTAAGTAGACAAATCCTTCCTTGAAATTAAATGCTTAACCTAGAAGTAAACATAGTAAAACATTTTTATGGACAGTTAAAAAAGTAAAACTTGATGAACTGTATCATTTAATAACATTTTCAAAATGTAAAATTTATTTGAAATAGATTTATTTAGAGCACTTAGAATATTCTCTCTCTAAAAGTTCAAAAATGTCTTTTTTTCAATAGGAAGGTAAATTTTCCCCCTTATAACATTCCTGTATTCCACCCTATATTCCACCAACTCCTGAATAACTGACTACAGCTTTTATCTACAGGTTGTTGGCATAAACTTCCCCAGGACAAATAAAACACTTTTCCAAGAACAGGCTGACAAAGTATATTTTGTAAATATAAGAAAAAGAAATAACTCAATAACATGTATCTCTATATGTTGGCTCAAGTGACCCTTCCAAAGACTCACTGAGATAGAAAGGCTATATTTTTTCATTATGAATATACTGTTTATCACCAATTTATTAAAGAAATGACTTTTTATTTCCTTTATTTCTTTCCCTTTGCCATGTGGTACAACCATTCAATTATCAAATGTAGAATTAGGAATACCTTATAAAGTTTCATCATATGTGAATATAATATCAATCATATGGATGATAAAGAATATCCAAATTCACAGAACAAAATTCCTTCTCTCCCTAATGCCAGAGTCCCAAGTTTAACCAAATAGTTTTAGGTTTATGCTAGTAAAATTACTTTAACAACAACTATTCCAATTAAAGCTATTTATATTGTATTTCAATGTGTTTTGTTTCCATCTTTTCCTGTGCTGAACAAAACTGAATGATCCAATTTGAGCTGCATGCCTGTTTAGCTAAATGAGATTATTCAATGGTCTAGTCAATCTTGAGCTATCACATAGAATGAGGCAATATATTCTGTCCCCACTAGCTCAGCCTTTTTTATTTTTATTTTTCCAGAGAAGAAAGGTTTATGTTGTGGTAGGAGCAGAAGGTCTTAGATCATAACCATGAAGCACTAGGATAATAGGGGCGACCAGCCTGTCTATATGTGTGAATGTGAAATCCTATCCGTGCAGGTCACTGCCAGCATTGAAGGAGAGAGAGGTATGGAGTTTGTGCGTGAACTTCACTTTTTATTTCATCCAACTGAGGACAAAGGGAGTAACCAATAAGACCAATGCTACACATGAAATCGTTGGTCTTTTACTAATCTTCCCACTGTGCAGATGCACTTTCCTTAACCAGCCAGCAGGCTTTCAATGGTCATGTCATCTCCCTTCAAATCTCTTTCAAACTCTTAAAAATATAGCCAGAATTCTGTCTCCTATCATCCTCCCTCCTTCCTCCCCATATCTTTATTCTTGATGAAAGCTCAACTTCAGGCTTTCCCTAGTCAAGGGACTGTGTTTTCAGAGAAAACTCATTGGACTATATATGCATTTGATCAAAAACATTTGAAATGTGCACAAAAGCAGCCAAGTGAAAAAAAGAAAAGGACAGCTGCATAAAGATGTCATAGCTATAAAAGAGCTGGTTGTAAAAAGCCTTGGCTAACTGGCTAAGTTCAACAAAGCACAGTTACGGCTACCCTGTCTTCTTTCCCTTTCCTTTCTCTCTATGCATATAAAACTCACTAATTAGCATTGCATTGTTGTCCTAAATTCTAATTTCACTTCATTTTCCAGACAATCCTGCTTTCATGTCTGCAAATATAGGAAAAAACCTCACTTTATAGAGTTTTTCTATTTATCAAAATATTTTACCCACTCTTCTTCTAATAGAATGAATTTTCACTATGAATATAGAAAAATACACATTATGCACCATAACATTCTATTCTTTCTCAAAGAATTCATTGGGTATTCTAAACTGGGAAATCCATGAAGTAATTATATATAAAATATTTTAATGTTAATGTATATAATGTATCCAAGTACATTATTTAAATATAAATATTTGCATCATTCATTTGTGTTAAACATATATTAAACCTTTTGACTTTAAAGTTAGTAAGCACTGCCATTTCCTTTTTTCTTCAATTTTTATATGTACTTTTGCTTTTAGGGAATACAAACTAAATTAGCTCTATTTTTATTTCATTATTAAATATTATTATAAAAGTTATATAATTGGTTAATTACTCTAATATAAAAATGTTTATTTTTTAATAATAGGCTAATAATATTTTTCTATAACTGAGAAGAAACACTATTTTTAATGATATTAATAGTCTATAAAAATGTAGGAGTAGTTGGAGTATATAAATTGAGAAATTAGGGGTTTTGATTAATAATTTATAACAAAATGATAATTTATGTCTTGTTTAGTTGGTTTCTAGATAACAAAGGATTTACACATGAACATCTTCTGTGTGTTATATCTCATAATCTCTTATACACCATCTACAACTATCATCAGAGTTTTCCTAATTATGTACAGACATACCTCTGAGATATCATGGGTTCAATTCCAGTCCACAACAATAAAGTGAGTATCACAATAAAGAAACATGAATTTTTGGTTTTCTTGTGTATACAAAAGTTATATTTGCAATATACGTACTTAAATATTTTGTGCAATAGCATTGTTTAAAAAGGCAATGTACATAAATTTAAAATGCTTTCTTGCTTAAAAAAAATGCTAACAATAATATGAGACTTTAGTGAATCCTAATCTTTTTATTGATGCAGAATCTTGCCTCCATGTTGATGGCTAATGACTGATCATGGTGGTTGCTGAAGCCTGGAGTGGCTGTGTCAATTTCTTTTTTTTTTCCCAGAAGTAAATTTTTCTTATTTTTAAAATTTTTTGTTATAGTTGATTTACCATGTTGTGGCAATTTCTGCTATATAGCAAAATGACCCCATCATACATATATCTACATTCCCTTTCTTATATTGTCTTCCATCATGACCTATCCAAAAAAATGGATATAGTTCCCTGTGCTATACAGTAGGACCTCATTGCTTATCCATTCTAATGTAACACTTTACATCCACTAACTACAAACTCCCAGTCCATCCCACTCTCTCCCTCCTCCCTGCTCCCCCTTTGGCAACCATAGGTCTGTTCTCTGCCTGCAATTCTATTTCTGTTTTGTAAATAGGTTCATTTGTGCCATATTTTAGATTCCACATATAAGTGATATCAGATGGTATTTGTCTTTCTCTTTCTGGCTTACTTCAATTAGTATAATAATCTCTAGTTTAATCTATGTTGCTGCAAATTTCTTAAAATAAGAGAGCAGTGAAGTTTTGCACATCAATTGATACTTCCTTTCACAAAGGATTTCTCTGTAGCATGCAATGCTGTTTGATAGCACTTTACCCACAGTAAAATTCCTTTAAAAATTGGAAATCAGTCCTTTCAAATCCTGCTGCTGCTTTGTCAACTAAATCCTTTGTTGGTACTTCAACAGTCTTCATAGCATTCTTAACATGAGTAGATTCTATCTCTAGAAAATACTTCCTTTGCTCATCTGTAGTAAGTAACTCCTCATCCATTCAAGTTTTATCATGAGAGTGCAGAGAAATTCAGTCACATATTCAGGCTCCACTTCTAATTCTAGCGCTCTTTCTATTTTTACCACATTTGTGGTTATTTCCTCCAGTGAAATCTTGACTCCCTCAAAGTCATCCAGAAGGGCTGGAATCAACTTCTTCCAAACTCACGTTAATGTTGATATTTTGACCTCTTGCCATCAATCACAGATGTTCTTAATGGCATATAGAATGGTGAATTCTTTCCAGGAGGTTTTCCATTTATTTTACCACATCAGTAAGAGGAATTACTATCTATGGCAGCTATAGCCTTATGAAATGTCTTTCTTATGTAATAAGATTTGACAGACAAAATGACTCCTTGATCCATGGGCTGCAGAATGGATGTTGTGTTTGCAGGCATAAAAACAACATTCATCTTTTTGTACATTTCCATCAGAGCCCTTGGCCAGGTGTATTGTCAAACAGTAGCACTATTTTCAAAGGAACCTTTTTTTCTGAGCAGGAGATCTCAACACCGGGCTTAAAATATTCAGTAAACCATGACATAAACAGATATTACTGTTCTTTGTTGTTACATTTATAGAGCACAGAAGACTTGATTTAGGATCATTCTAAAGAGCCCTCAAATTGGGTCAATGGTAGTGAGCACTGGCTTCAACTTAAAGTCACCAGGTGCATGAGCCCCTAGCAAGAGATTCATACTGCCTTTAAAGATTTGAAGCCAGGCATTGACTCGTCTTCTTTAACTATTAAAGTCCTAGATGTCATCTTCTTCTACTATAAAACAATTTCCCCTAAATTGAGAATCTGTTATTAGTGCAAACGTCTTCATTAATTATCTTAGCTTCATCTTCTGGGAAATTTGCTGCAGCTTCTATATCAGCACTCGCCACTACATGTTGTGCTTTTATGTTATGGAGGAGATGTCACTTCTTTCCTTTAAACTCATGAACCAGCTTCTACTAGCTTCAAAATTTTTTGTGGTTGTTGTTTTTTGGTTTTCATTTTTTGCTTCTTCACTGCTTTTAGCCTTCATAGATTTAAAGATTTAAGGCCTTGCTATGGGTTAGGCTTTGGCTTAAGTTAATATTGTGGTTGGTTTGATCTACTCCAGGCCACTAAAAGAGTCTCCCTATCAAAAATAGAACTGTTTCACTTTCTTACCATTTGTGCATTCACTGTAGTAGCATTTTTAATTTCCTCCAAGAAATTTCCGTTGTATTCATAATTTAACTATCGGGCACACAAGGCTTGGCTCTTGGTACATTTTAGCTTTAAACATGCCTACCTCACTAAACTTACCATTCCTAGCCTTTGATTGAAAGTGAGAGACATACAACTCTTGCTCTCACTTTAACACTTGGAGGCCAGAGCGGAGTTAGTCATTGGTCTAAATTCAATACTGTGTCCCAAGGATAGGGAGGCTTGAGGGGAAGGAGAGAGATGGGGGAAACGGTTGGTGAAGCAGTCAGAACATACACGTCACTCATTGATTAAGTTCACCAACTTACAATGGGTGAGGTTTGTGGCACCCCCAAACAATTAAAATAGTATCACCAAAGATCACTCATCATACATCATTATAATGAAGTTAATACTTAAGAAGTATGATATATTGATAACAAGGACCTACTATATAGCACAGGGAAATCTATTCAATACTGTGTAATATCTACACAGGAAAAGAATCTGAAAAGGAATATATGTTATATATAATATATATTATATATATTATATATAATATATAATATATATATACACACATATATATAATATATCTATATGATATATTATATATATGTGTGTATATATATATAATATACAACTGATTCAGTTTGCTATACCCATGGAAAACAACATTTTAAGTCAACTATGTTACAATAAGATTTAAGTTTAATGGAAGTATGAAATATGGAGATACTTACCAAAACATGACAAAGAGACAATACGTGAGCAAGTGTGGTTAAAAAATGGCACCAATATGCAATAGCCAGGTCATGGAAACAACCTAAATGCCCATCGACAGAGGAATGGATAGGGGAGATATGGTACATACACACAATGGAATATTACTCAGCCATTAAAAGGAACGAATTACCAACATTTATAGCAACATGGATGGACCTAGAAATTATCATGCGAAGTGAAACCAGTCAGACAATTAGACAGCAACACCCAATGCTACCGCTTACATGTGGAAACTAAAGAGACACAGTGAACTTCTTTGCAGAACAGAGAATGATTCACAGACTTTGGAAAACCTTGGTTTTTCAAATAAGACAATCTGGGGGGTGGGGGGATGCACTGTGGGTTTGGGATACAAAATCTACAACACTGACTTGTGATGATTTATGTACACCTATAATTGAAATAAAATCCATTAAATGCTTAAAAAAAAGAAAAAAAATGACACCAATAATCTTTCTCTACATGCAGTTGCCGCAATCCTTCAATCTGTAAAAAAAAGTGTGGTATCTGCAAAGCACAATACACAGAAAAGTGCAATCAAACAAGATGTGTCAGTACTAGTAGTCTAATTCTTGGCAGTCACCATATAGACTTTTTAGGCACTAAACCATTTGTTCCATTCATGGATCCTAAAATGATCCCAGTAATTTAATACTGGTTGAATTAATGCTGTAAGATACATCAGGATTATTTCATTATATATTCTGAACACTGGTGAAAATTGATGGCCAGTCCTAATTGGTGGTCATTTCAGGGCTGATTAAATAACTGTACTTGAGAATTTTTCTTTTACTTATTTGTATTCTCTATTTCAGAGTATGTGGTTTAAACTAGAAAGCTTAGTTATCCAAATTTATTCAGTGATTTGAATGGCTTTCAATCAAAAAAATTTAATGAACACACATATATATCCCTATAAATTTCCACCATCTCATTCACAATAGCTTTTTTTTCCACCTTCTTCTCCTTTTCTTTTTCTAGGGCCACACCAGCAGCATATGGAATTTCCTGGGCTAGGAGTAAAGTTGGAGCTTCAGCTTCCAGCCTCCACTACAGCCATAGCAATGTGGGATCCATGGGATCCAAGCCACATCCACAACCTATGCAGCAGCTTGTAGCAATGCTGCATCCTTAACCCACTGAGAAAGGCCAGGGATCGAACCCGCATCCTCGTGGATACTAGTAGTATTCTTAACTTGCTGAGCCACAGCAGGAACTCCACACAATGGTTATTTTCAATTACTTCTTGTGCAGCCATTTTAAGAAGGAGCATAATCCTCCTGAATTAACTTCAAAGCTTGCTAAATAGTACTGGATAAAAATCAAAACTGCACTGAAAAACCTCTGAACATCAGGCAAATATGTGGAAGGCCTGTCACTCCTAACTGGTGGGTACCTTTGACAGACAGCAATAAGCAGTTGCCAGTCTTTGCCACCAACATATACCCAGCCTAAGACTCTGTCTCAACACTGCTGCAGAAAACCACTATCAACTGAGAGCCCTTGGCATGTGAGGTAAAACTTGATGATGTCCCAAGATACAGCAGTTATGATTCCTGTGTTGTGACCTCTTAACTTTACAGATCTGTCTCTTTCCACATGTCTCCAAGTTTCTTACAGTCAAGATCTTGGCAGCCAACCTCATTTTCAACACTCTGTAATAAAAATGGCATATTACTTACCAAATCTTTAAAGTTGCCCATTTAATGCATTGCTCTATTTATTACTCACCTATCTCCCCAACTACATAACATGCCTGGAAAGTGTGGATAATGATCTATTTACATTTCAGTTCCAGGCAAACAGTAATAACAAGGGCATAGGAGGCACATATTATAAGAACCATCAAATGAATGAAAGAATTAAAAACTGAATGACAGCCAGTTTTCTTAAATTTAGTCAGGCTCTATATTTATAATTTCCAACTAATGAAATTATTAGAACTTGAGCTGAGTTTGCTTAACACATTAATTATAACATAACTACAAAAATAATTTATATATGAACATATCCTTCACTCTTACAAAGAAAAGCTATATATTAATTTTTTCATTTTTTTAAGTTTTATTGAAATGTAGTTGATCTACATTGTTGTGATCATTTCTGCTGTGCAACAAAGTGATTCAGTTATAAATATACACACACCCATACTCTTTCAGATTCTTTTCCCACATAGATTATCATAGAATATTGAGTAGAGTTCTTTGTGCTATATACAGCAAGTTCCCATTGGCCAATTATTCCATATACCTCCGTATGCATATGCTAGTCCCAAACCTTAGGAAGTTCCATTCTTCCCTGAACCTTGGGAAGGTCCATCCTTCCCTCCACCACCTGTCCCCTTTGGTAACCATAAGTTTGAGAAAATTTCTATTTTTATTACAAAAGGAATTAATGAGGATTTTATCCCCTCCAAAAAGGAAGAGATGCAAATGTAAAAGTTAATATTCCCTACTACAATTTTATTTTTCTAAGATCACTTCTGTTAATACTTCAGTGTGTATGATTCCATACATATACGTTTTTGTTTATTTTTCTTTAAACTAGTAGCTATGTATATATATTTTTTTCATTATAGGCAGTTATAATTTCCAGAGAATGTACATATATAGAGGAGGCTTCTTCTTTATAATGGCTACTCTATGGACAAGTTTCGCAATTCCCACAATTCCTCCTCATTAAATATTTATGTAGGTTGTTCTATGTTATTATAGGTTCCGTTTTTTAATGAGTATTACAAAAAATGCAGCAATGACACTTCCATTTTACAAGTGATATAATTCTATTTTGCTTTTATTTATACTGAATAGATTCTTAGAAATGAGTTTGATGAACCAAAGAATATGTGGACACTAACATTTCAATAGTTCCTGACAGTGCCGGTTTACATTTCCATGAAAACTGTGCAGATTAGACTCCCAGATCCTCACATTTCCCGAATGTATTAATATCTTTGTGAGGACAGAGGTATTTAATAAATTTTAAAAATTTTAAAACTGTTTAAAATTTACAGAATTCTTGCAAAGATAGTACCAAGATTTACTCAGTTTTCCTTAATATTAACATCTTACATTAGCATGACATATTTGTTAAAATTAATGAACCAGTATTTTATATTATCAATAATTAAATCCATGTTTTATTTCTATTTTCACAGTTTTTCTATCATGGTTTTCTTTTTCTGTTCCAGAAGCTCACCGAGGATATCACATCACATTTAGTTGTCGCGTCTCCTTAGGCAACTCCTGGCTATGAGAGTGTCTCTGATTTTGTTACAAGTCCTTAATGATATATAAGTGATTGAGTACATAAATTAGGGAAAACAAACAAACCTCCTATGAGAAGAATTCCTCCTAATTTATGTAGACATTCCAACATCAAGTAAGAGAAACATAACTCCCTACACCATCAACATGGGCTTTTTCCTAAAAGGACTATGAAAAGGAAGGGAGGAAAAGAAGAATAACTTGAGTGTGGTAAAATGCTACCTCAGGCTGGGTGATCAAAGTTAACATAAACAGTGATAAGTTATCTTGATAGTATTTACGTTTGATACTGTGTGATGAGAATGGCACTTTACTGCTATAGTCTCCCTCCAAAGCCATAACCTCAGCCTAATCATGGGACAAAAATCAGAGAAATCTCCACTGAGGGATGTCCTATGAAATGCCTGACCAGTAATCCTCAAACTGTCAAATATTCTTAATGTCTCCTAATCTGATTAATGAAAAACAATGATGCATCACTAGTTCTGTTTCCTAAAGCACTTAAAATCTGAAAATGGAATTAGTTATTCTCACAGTAATTGTACATTGTATGAGTTGAAAATAACTGAATAGATGAATGAATAAGCTGTTGCTTAGTGCTACTTAAGAAGCCCATATTTAAGACTGTCAATTTGTAATGTTTCTTTTCTCACATCACACATGAACATTTCTAGGTCCTTTAAGAAACAACCACTCATGATGGAATGTGATAGAGAACAATGTGAGAAAAATAATACATATATATATAAATGGATCACTTTACTGTACAGCAGAAACTGACAGAACATTGTAAATCAACTGTACCATTTGAAAAAAAAAAGAAAAAATAAACAATTGGGGACGAGGATGATACTCTTCATCCTAAAGACTGAATGTCATTTCCTTTTAATGGTAGCTGTGATATTTGGAACACTTTAACTTCAAATTTTTGTATCTATTTGGATATTTACAGGCTGTTCTAAATACAAGAATGCAAAATAGTTTGCTTAAAATCATGCACACATATTAAAAATCCCATAAACAAAATTTTCCAGTTTTACACATACCAAGACACAAACAATATCACATATGGGGGAACAAATGGAGAGAGCTTTTGCCAATTCCTGGGGCCTTTGGCTATATTAACACTTGGTAAAATCTTTTGAAGAATTCCAAAGCATGTGACAAACTGTTCCTGTGCACATGTTACAGCCAGGGAGAGAGCTGTACTGTAATGATGGGTCATCCAGAATACATGTAACTCTAAATCAAAGTTTGCCAAGAGCTGATTCCCCTCCTCCCTCTTCTGATTTGCTAAGCAATTAGCCATCTTCCTTCCTATCTCCACTTAAAATATCCTTCTATGAAAAGGATATTATCAAGCTGAGTGAAATCATTTCTGCAAATTACTTGGATAAATAGAACATGCTGCTATGTCCAAAGTCTTCAACAAGTCACTAGATTCCTTTATAATATTTATTACTTATATTTGACATAACTGTTATACCACACTTCCCATCAACATAAACATGAATTCGTTATTTGTTTTTCAATATCATAAAGCCAAGCTTGTACTCTGCAATACCATTTATGCAATTCATGATAATAGTAACAGGCTTTTTGGTTATGCATGCCCTGAAGAACCCTCACTTTGACAGTTTCTAAGAGTTGCAAATGGCTAACATTCTCTGTAACTTAACTGCAAACCTATTCATTAATTGTGCATTGTATATGTGAACAGCAAAAACAAAAGCCCAAACAAAAAGCAAATGTTTAAACATGCTGCAGAGAGCAGTGTTAGGAGAGAAAAGTTGTTTCCAGCATTTTCAAGAGATAAAATAAAAATGGTATCTTTCAACTTGTTGAAAACATCATTAATGGTTTACAGTTTTAGTAAAGACACATCCTACATATCTGCTGCTTCCTTTTTTTTTTTTTAGTTTGAAGAAAAGCCAGAGCAAATGTAGAAGTATAGACCTATCTCTGCTTTAAAATATTTTTTTAAAAAGCATCAGTTTTAGTTTAATGTACTGAAGTTTTCTGTGTCAGAAGATAAATATACTGCCAGTTGGGCACTGAGGAAAAAGATGTGAAAAGTTATGCTGAGTTTTGTCTCCGTCAAAGTTCAGAATTGAGGAGTACAAGAGAACTGAAAAAGACTATAACTCCATTTGATCAGATCACCATTGAGGGCTTGAATGAAATCTTCCAGGAAACCAAATTAGACAAGAAGTATCTATTGGTCTTAAAAGCCAATTAAGAATGTATATACTTGAGTCTGGGAGAAAATTCTGGCCCTTATATTGTAAGCTCTGGACGTTAAAATAGAGAGCAAAAAAAATACCTATGTATTGTGAAATTATTACTACAATAAGTTAGTTAACATATCCAACTTAGTGATGTATTTTTTTTTCTTTTTTTTGAATAACAAGGGAGATGTCTGGGGATGGGCCAGGGCCTGGTCCGGGTGGGTGGAGTGTGAGGTTTCCCGTGTAGTCAGACGGTGCAGTTGGAGCCTGATGGGATTCTATGCAACTTTGGGTGTGTGGAGGGAGTAAGTATGGGTCCTGGTGGAGGGTCAGAGATAGGATGAGCTGGGATGCGCTGACCACCAGAGTTGGCTCAGAAAATGATGGGATTAGGCCCTGGGCACTGTAGCCACACTACTCATCCCAGGAGAAGCCCAATCGCAGGTAATGTGGGGAATCTGAATGAATGCTAAAGGTTTATATGGATCGGGATTAAGTTTCAAATAATGCTTAAATGAAGTAAATATGGCCTCCTAAGTAAAACACTCTGTGTTAATAAGTTTATCACAGTACTGTTCATTTGAAGACTATCCAGCATCATTGGCCAATAAAGGACGATGGTGTACTGGACAGTTTATGGTAATGGGATTTTTTTTTTCATTTCTTCTACAGTATTTGGGATTCACAGTCTATGTATAAACATGTAATAGTTCTCCATTTCTGCATAATTTTTCTAACAACTGAAAACAAATGGTGTCAATATTATTTTCATCTATGAGAAAAACCTGAGGGCATATAAGAAGATCCCAAACAGACCTGTATTATTTCTATGATCTGGTAAATTTGTTCATGATTTATTTTCTCAATATGAATACCTCTAGGCATGCTGTCAGGTGTTACTATTATTCATGTATGTAATTCTCAGGCATATACCATAGAATTTTATTACATAGTTATATATTGTTTAAATATTTAAAGGTAAAAAGAGGAAGAATAATAGATGATTACTGGTTAAGGAAAAAAACCAGATTTTGCAAATTAATCTCAAGATACTCTTCCTATAAAATTCTGTTATTGTAATAAAAAAACTTTATATATACCATTTAACGCATCAACTCAAAAAATACAGTGAACCTCTATTTTAATAATCATGTGTATTTTTATTATAAATAAGCTGGAAAAGTTTTGGATTTCTATTTTTTTCCTACTCTGACTCACATTGCATTATCATTTAATATAGCCTCTTTCTAAAAATCTGCTAGGGATAAATTTGATATAACACATAAAAACGTTTTTAGTATTTCAAAAGAGCCAATGTAAAGGCTGAGCCAAAGCAATTAGGCAAAATAAAGAAATAAAATCCACCCATATATAAAAGGAAGTAGTAAAATCATCTGTTTGCAGGTGACAATCTTATACATAGAAAATCCTAAAGATGCTACCAAAAATACTGTTAGAACTAATAAATTCAGTAAGTCTCAGGGTACTAATCATATGAAAATTATTTGGGTTTCTACCCACAAACAACAAACTATTCAAACTAGTAATTAATACCATTTATAAACAAATAAAAATATTTAATATTAAATAATCAAAAATAATGTAATACTTTAAAATAAACATAACCAAGGGGCCAAAGTCCTATATGCTGAAAACTAAATATGCTGATGAAATAAATTAAAGATACTAATAAGCAAATAGAAAGACATCCCATGTTCATAGACTGGAAGACTCAACATTGTTAAAACACTCATAAGGCCCAATGCAATCTATAAATTCAGTACTATTCCCATCAAAATCCCAGTGACATTTTTTGCAGAAAGAAATATGAAAAAATTAGAAAAAACCAGAGGCATCAAACTCTGATTTATACTATAATTTATATTACAAAGCTACAATAACTACAACAGTATAGTATTGGCATAAAGACGGAGCTATAGACCAATCGAACAGAATTGAGAACCCAGAATAAATCTATGTATATATGGGTCAACCAATCTTCAACAAGTTTGGCAAGAATACATTATGGGAAAAGGATAATCTCTTCAATGAATGGTCTGGGAAAACTGGATACCCACATATAAAAGGATGAAATTAGACATTTCTCATTCCATATACAAAAATCAACTCAAAATGAATTAAAGATTTAAATGTAAGGCCTAAAATTATAAAAACTGCAAGAAAAAAAAACTTGGGGGAAAAGCTTCACAATTTTTTGTCTTACCAAAGATTTCACGGACGTGTTATCAAAAGTACAAACAACAAAAATGAAAAAGTGGGACTGCATCAAACTAAAAAGCTTCTGTGCAGAAAATCAAACAAATAACAGAATAAAAAGGGAACTTGTAGAAAGGTAGGAATATTCGCAAACCACATATCTAATAAGGAGTTAATGTGCAAAATGCATATGGTACTCCTACAATTCAATAGCAAAAAACTAACAAAATTTCAAACTAGGCAAAGGATTTCAACACACATTTCACCAAAGAAGATGCATAAATGAACAAAAGGTATATGAAAAGGTATTCAACATTACTAATTGTTAGGAAAATGCAAATCAAAACCACAATGTTATATCACCTCACATCTGTCAGGATCATTACTATGAAAAAAACAAAAAAGAGTAAAGACTGGGGAGAGGTTCTGGAGAACTGGAACCCCTTTCACAACTGATGGGGATATAAAATGCTGCATTCTTCTTCATTTTGTTTATTTATTTTGAAATTCTATTTTAATGTTGGATTTCTTGAATTAATAATATCTTTGCTTTGTATTTTATCTCATAATTACAAACTAATCTTTTGTTCTACATTTTGTAAAGTCATTGTATTGGTCTATCAAATTCTTATTTTTTTATTGTTGTGGTTTTGTTTTTGTTCTCATTGAAACATTTATTTAATTTCCATGAAACTTGTCTAAATCTCTGATATCCTCTCTTAAAAAGTAGAATACTCTCAAGAGACTATCTCTTAAAATCGTGAGGCTAATTAGAGAACATTTGACAACCATAAGAATTTTTTTTGTTCTTTTTGTTATCCTTAACAGTCCCTTACTAAAATAATATGCTTCTTCTAGTTATATTTTCTCTTATCTTGATCATTCTCTCTCTTGTGTTCTTAATTTCTTTAAATGAGTGATTAAGTTGTTGATTCATATGTAATAAAGCAGTAAAAATTACAGTGTATACACAGTTATGACCTGTTTCCAAGTGGACATTACTTATTCCTAGAAGTGCGTAAGAATTTGCCCTCAATTTTACTAGACTTCTAAATAAGAGAACACAATTTTTACTTTGGCAATTGCATGGTTGAACTAGATTTTACCAAAGTCTTCATAAAAATTCTTAAAAAATATTGATCATATACCAAAAAATTAAAAGAAAAAAGAAATTAAATGGAAAAGTATCAGTTTCTCTTTGGAATTAGTTTAGATTTGTTCCCTTTTTTTCAATCTGAGGGGCAGTCTGCAAGCTGAAGTGAAGGTCAACTATTCCTCATATAGATTTTTCCAAAGACTTAATGCCTTGTCTTTGGTCTCATGCATCATTTCCACTCTTCATATTTGAGAGTTCTGACACTTGGGTTCCCAGGACATGTCTCCTCCCTCCTTGCCCATTTCACCATGACTGGGCCATGTACTCAGTGAGGGATTTCTCGCTGCTGCTCTACCAGTTAACACTTATCCATCTTGGTACTTTTCACTAGATTATCTGATATCTCTGTTATTTTGCTTGTTAAAAGTTTTACGACTGTATATATCCTTATAGCAGCCGAGTAAAAAAAACTTTTCTCAAGTCTAAGGCTTTTAATCCCCTTCCACATGGTTAGGACATGTCTGAAAGTTGACTCAATAAAGTGAAATACCATTGTTCCACACACACACACCATAATTGCAGCTCTCTGCGTCTAGATCTAACGGTCCTGGCTATATCAAGGGAAGTTGTCTCTTACTATGAGTATATTGCCTGGTTTCGGACTGTTTGGTATAAGAGACCACCACTTCCTATTGCCACCTTATCTACCCTGAAACAAAATGAATGTGTATTATGAGGCTATGTTACTCTGCTTCTTTTCTCAGTGGATCACTCAAGCCATGAAGATTTTCTTTTCCTTTCTTTCCTTTTCTTTTTCTTTTTCACCCACCCCCATAACATATAGAAGTTCCTGGGCCAGGGATCAAATCCCAGCCTGAGTGCCTCCACAGAGGCATGCCAGGTCATTAACTCACTGCATCACAGCAGGAATTCTTAGGCCATGAGGATTTTCTTAAGGCACCGTATGCTGTTCTTATAGTCTACATTGTTATCTCTGGTTATCATTCCCCATTAAATAAAATTTAGCCTATTTTGCTCAAGTATCTTACCCTTGCTTAAGATTTCCCAGTCATAATATGTTGTCCTAGCATCAACTGCATTAACAGCCTATTTCTGGCTATGTTATTAATATTTTATTCTAATTCATGAATTAGAGGTAGTTTCTGTCATCCTCATAGTAAACTCTTGTGCTTTGGAAGATAACTTCACCTTCACTATCATTAAAGATTTTTTTTTCTCATGATAGCATCATATTCAAGAAATCTGACTGTGATTTCAGAATAGTTTTCCACCCCCCACCCCACTTGGTAACCAAGGATAAATTTAGGGTTAAAGAATTTCAGGCTGCTATGAGTGCAGCCTCTGGAAGTAAGTTTCAATTGCTCTGGAGAGTTTGTGCATATATGTTTGATCAAACATGTCTAAAGACCCATCACTAGAATCTGCCACTGTCTGGAAAGGTCAGATTGCCAAGAAACTATTTCAGATTCTTAACTCTAATTAGCAAATACTTAAACTTTAGTGATTAATGATACCTTAAGTCCCCCCCTTGGTTTCTGTAGGATTATAGTGAGGAGTTTGTTTTTCTGTTTATACCAGTCTGCACATCATCCTTGAGCTTAATTACTTCTACAAACAAGTACTGAGTTTCTACATATAAGCATTTTTCTAATTTCTAGAGACCCAGAGAAAAATCAGGCAAAGCCCTGCCCTCTCAGGCATAGGGTCTTGTTATACAAACAGAAAACTGAAAAAAATACAAAAAATAAAATATCTGGTTATATGTCATAAAAAAGTAAGATTATGGAGTACAGTGGAGAGTCATGGGAGAAGTTATCACAATGGTTCTACAGTAAAGCAAATATTCAAAAAAATCTTGGATGAAATGTCAAGTCAATAGTGTTAAGATATAGGGAAAATCATGCTGAACTGCGAGCAGAAAGAACAAAATCCTGAGGTGAAAAAAAAAAAAACTTCTAAGTTGAGTAGAAAGGCAATTAAACTATAAAGTGAGCAAGGTATAAAATCATGAGATGTTTATAGGATAGGCATGAGGATCATGCAAGTCAGTTTGTATCTTACTCTAAGATTTAAGATAATTAGAACTGTGCAAACCAAGAAGCGTTAGTTTATGCTGTAAAAGAATTTTTTTAAACTGCTCTAAGGAAAAAAAAAAAAAAGGCCACGGAGAGCAAGATTGGAAGCAGAAAAGTCATAAGAGGCTTTCTTAGAAATCCAGGGAAGAAATGATGATATAGACTAATGCCACAGAAATTGAAGTGATGAATGTGGCCATTTTTTTGAAGATGTACATACTTTGAAGACAGTGATGACAGAACTTGCTGATATATTTTATATGGTTATAGTAAAATGAGAGGAAACAAGGATGATTTCCAGAATTTTTATAAAACAGCAGGAAGATTAGAGGAGAAATCAATGTTTATCATTGGGGTAGAGTTCTGCTTTGTGTGTTTTGAGTATTTATTAGACAACCTAAATGGATATGCAGAATAGGAAATGAGGTAAATGAGTCTATAGTTTGGTAGAGTGGTCAGGACTTGTTGGAAGATAAATTTGAGAATCATCAAAGAGAGATATGATGTAAAGTCCTACCCACATTAAAATTATGTGTGTAATAGAGAACAAAAGGTGGCTAGGGTCAAAACCCTGAAATACTTTAACATTCAGATGTGAAAATGGGAAAGTACCAGCAAAGATGACCTAGACTTTTTAACCGAGGAACTTTCCTACCAAAGCCTACTTTCAAGATAAAATAGGTTTGTTTGTTTTTTTTAAAGGTCTATGGCATATTTCTCAGGTAAATTTTAATGATACAGGCCATGAAACTACCATTTCTCAGAATTCTAGTATGATTACATGGTGTCAGTAACACAAAGCTTGGTACAGATCTGTAAAAATTATATCAGGGTTAATCATCAGCTGGTTCTAAGCTTTTTCAAAAATTTAAATTGAAGTAAAATATACATACATTAAATATATTAAGTGTACTAAACTTAAGTGTACATTTTGATAAATGTTCATGCCTATGAAGATCTGTTTTTCTACACCAAACTGTGTGATACTCAAACTAACTGCAAGTCCAACAATTCAAATTCAATTCTGATCACACACATCCTACAGGTTAAGAGGTCAATCCTGCGAGACTGCCCCCACCTGTTACATTGGGAGAGGACAGGGAGAGCACCCTTACTTTCGACCAACTGGCTATAAATCAGAAGTTCCCACAACCCCTAACTGTGCTTCCATAATTCCCTGTAATGACTCAAGAACACAGAAAAATGCATCACTTATATTTACACAATTAATATGAAGAATACAACTCAGAAGCAGCCAAATGGAAAAGATGCACAGGGCAAGGAATGGGTTGGGAGGGTAGTGCAGAACTCTATGACCTCTCAGAGCATGTTACACATTAAGGTGTTTACCAACTCAGAAACCCCCTGAATCCTAATGTTTGGCGATTTCATCACATAGGCATGATTAATCAAATCATTATCCACTGGTTATTTACCTCAATTTTAATCCTTCTCCCCTCCCTGGAGGTCAGAGGAAAGGGCTGAAAGTTCCAGTCCACTAATCATGGCTTGGTTTTTCAGGCAACCATTCTCCACCCTGAAGCTATCTAGAAGCCCCGCCATAGTCATCTTGTTTGCATACTGAAGAAACTCAACACTCACAAAGTTCCAGGACTTTTAGGAACTCTGTGCCAGGAACAGGAGGAAAAGACCAAATATTTATTTTTTATAATACCAAAACACATACCCTTGAAGCAAAACTCAGATTAAGATATAAAATATTTGGGGAATTTGCTTTCCTAGTGTGTTGATAACTCTTTCAAACCTGCTTCTCTGTGAGGTCCAACATCAACAATCCCAGTGGACTCCCCTGACAAAGCCAGATTGAGACTCTGGTGACAATTCAATTTCAAATTTGTGAAATCTTTAACTGTCAAATATCCAATAATACACACTCCATCTCCAAAAGATCTTCAGTTGTCTATATTTGGCAGGACCAAGAATAAACAGAGATTTCAGAATCTGAGTTTACCTGTTGTGCCTGTTGTTAGGAAACAATGCAGTCTGCATAAATATCAGAGCAGTGCAAAAGAACACTCATCAAACAAAGATTTTGATCTTATCTCTTCAAGGTAAACTGTTAAAGAGACAGGTTAATGTTTTTTCTTTTCAAAGTTCTCTAGAAAAAAATTCTAAATATATCAGTATTTCTAAAGATACCAAGTTCCCCAACCATTCTCCATTAGTGTCTAACAGAAACTGGGGTTCCAATAATAATCCCTAAGGCATGCTTCTCTCCCACAGGTCAAACCTTGGAAAAAATTATTAAGCAGAAACCTCAATTAAATAGAAGTGGGAGACAAGAAAGATGATGCTCCCAAGTCCTGTGTTGACAGCAGAACTCAACAGAAAGAAGACTCCCTCCTCTTGCCTAACAAGAGTTCAGCCAATGAGAGACAGCCACACATCAGCCAGGAAAAGCCAGGGACCCTGTATTTACTCTCGTCCTCTCAGCTCCCATTCTCCTTTCAAAAAGAGTTCTTCTCTCCATTTTTGCTAAGGAATTGCACATGGCTTGACATGTTTACAGACACTGAATTGCAATTATTTCTTTATCCCAAATAAACTCATTTTTGCTGGAGAAATAGCTAGCAGTCTCTCTGATTTAGGTACATAACCCAGAGAGAACAAAGTTATTTTTCAGTCATCCTTATTTGATAATACTCCCTCCAAAGACCCCAATGTGACTTTTAACACATTTGAGGAATTTGGAGCAAAGCATTTCTATCAATTGTGATTCTGTTTATTCTCTATTACTATGGTACTTAATTAATTCCCCACCTTTTGTTTTTGGCCTGCTCTGTGACTTTAGATGAGGAGGAGATAAATTTAAAGACTCCTACTCCCCAGTTTCACTGCTCTCAGGCTTCTAGTTGGGCTCAGCCAATGCAAGTTTTGGCAGAGAGTAAGAGAACAGGAGATGAAAAAATCATGTGGGTTTCCTTAAATGGCTTGAGCTTTCATAGGCTGTAGTAACCTGCTTCCTTGTATTGTCATTTTAGTGTTACTTGCTTGCGGTAATGATTTTCCACTGTTGCTATTTCCTTGGTGTTTCAACAACCTTTATTGGTTCCCTTAGCCCTTTCCAAATCTCTTTAAATAAAGCTAAATGTAACTTATGTTTCCTATAACCAATAATTCGGCCTACATTTATTTTTTTTCAAATTTCTCATACACCAACATAAGAAGAAATATTAATG
The DNA here is from genome assembly GCA_004024745.2 of Catagonus wagneri. Taxonomy (NCBI): domain Eukaryota; kingdom Metazoa; phylum Chordata; class Mammalia; order Artiodactyla; family Tayassuidae; genus Catagonus; species Catagonus wagneri. Next base: position 10,971,613 of record PVHT020000256.1, read on the forward strand.
GATTCTGATACCAACATAAAATGTCATTGATTAAAAGTCCCCTAACATGATACCTACATCACTGGTTCTCAGAATGCTCCCTACAGAACTGTACCCAATTGTTCATAAGTCCTGTAATTCAATTTGCTTCTCAATCACAGAATCCACATCCTACTCATTAAGAGGAAAAATTTTCTTCTTCCTTGTAGCCTCTCTTTTAACTTATCTTTCCTTAGTGTGCTGTATCCTTCCCTTTATGGCCCTAATTATTGAGGGCAGTCTGTGGTTGACTTCCTGGGCTTCCTGCTTTCCACCCCATGGGAAGCATAAACAGAGAAAACTGCTTTCAATTAGTGAAACTACATTACACAGAATCTCTTAGACCCAACACATTCTTGCAACACCACCAACTACCTTTCTGATCTTGACCACTGCCTTTGAAAACATCTCTTCTGTGTTTAATTTACTATTTGAATTTCCCCTCCTTCTCACAGGTTCTATATGCTTGGATAACATAACTGTCCTTGGTATGTTAACAACCAGTACAAATTGACTTCTTGTTCAATTAAAGCATTGTACCTTGTGATGGTACACTTGATACACACGTTGACAAAAATCTTCACGTCAATTTCATAGTTGCTTGTAAAAGGACAAATTAATCTATTTTTCTGTAAAGTCAGTGTATTGAGGTATGATTTATGTTGTTATCTTGTCAACCTAAGGAAGAGTGTGCATGTAAAATAAACTGCCTTTTTTGTTTGTTTTTATCTTTGCTTTATAGGGCTGCACCCTTGGTGTATGAAATTCCCAGGTTAGGGGTTGAATCGGAGCTACAGCTGCAGGCCTACCCCACAGCCACAGCAAAGCGGGATCCGAGCCTAGTCTGTGACCTACACCACAGCTCACAGCAATGCCTGGTCCTTAACCCACTCAGCGAGGCCGGGGATCAAACCTGGATCCTCATGGATACTAGCCAGTTTCTTTAACTGCTGAGCCACAAAGGGAACTCCTTGTCATGTTCTTAAGTAGTTTTATTTCAGAATTTTTCTATGGTAAGAGAGCAAAGATTCTTTTATTATAAAAAATAAACACACCATCAGTGCTTGCAAGATGTGGAGTGCTTAAGCTCTCATATTATTCGGATAATGATTTATTTAACAGGTACATGTGGAGGCTGAAGTTGCTTGGGAGTGATGGACACGGGACAGTGAGATAGGAATCGTGGCTGAACTAATTTGCATAGAAGCGAAGTATGACTGAATCTTTTTGCTTATATTAACAGAACATTTGAATGATAAAAATAAATGGGTGAAAAATATGTTTTCAATATAACCCCTAGGCTTATTCCTCTCTCCATTAAAATTCAATTAGATGATTAGTAATATACCTAGGAATTTATGACATGTTCTTTCCTATTGCACTTACATTCTAAAATTCTTGAATTAAAAAAAATGTGTTTTTTATAACTGAAACAGACATTTCCTCTATATCGAAAAATGATAAGCCAGAAACAATTTGAGGGGAAAAATATGGAGCTACACTGTAAACTGTAACTAACAAATGAATAAAACATTCACTAATTCCCCAATTGGTGAATGAATAAATAAAAGCTAGTTTAGTGTCAAGTTGTTCCAGTTCCCCAGGGTCTATTAGCTTTCTGTGTCAAAACTCCTCAGAATGAGTGTCCAAACAAATTTAATCTGAATTTCTAGTCCAAAAGAAGTGGTTCAAGAAGACTCTAGCCCAGGCATCTGTGACCTATATAAGTCAAAGTCAGCACTGGGCCAACTTTGGACCTAATTTCAATGATTCGCTGAGACAATGTTTTATTATTTCCAATCTTAGTTTGATTAATTTTTTTGCCAAGAAATCTGAAATACAGCTGACTACATTTATGAAATGGTTATGGATTGGCTCTTGCTAAATAATGTAGTATGCAAAAGTGTGTTCTATGCACAAGGTACTGATCAGAGAAGAGAGTAACATTAGTTTCACAAGGGTAAGGCTATTGCCTCAGAAAGTGTACCCATAATTAATGAATCTCAGTAGGTGGAATACACTTGTATTTAAATAACATTTCATTTTTCTCTAAGGAATCAATGTCTTATAAGGCTGGCATATTTTTAACATAAAGTACATTGTATAGTTTAGAAAAATATAATTGCTACATATTCATGCTAAAACAAACTCTAATAATTTTTTATCCACTCATGACTTCTCATTAGTTATTTGCTCTTTTGAAATACTATTTGATTTTTCTCCACATAATTGTTCTATAGACTGCCTCAGAGCAACAGAAGCTAGAGGTAGTAAAGGACATAGTGAAATTTAAGCTCTGTCCCAAAGTAGTTAACCAACCATGCCATGGAGGGGGGCTTGGAATTCTTTTTAAAAGCAGTGTTTTAGAAGTCTTCTGGGAAGCCTTGGAGCAACTTGTCACTAAATTAGCTTTTAGTTGTTCACTTTCTTGAGGATGTTTTAATATAATACTTTTCCTGGTTAGAATAAGCAGCAGAACCAGATTTCTGGAATTGTTTCATGTCCTACTGATCTCTAGACATGTGAAGAATTTATCCTATCAATTTTTCTAGCTGTAAGCCTAGGTTTAATAATGCTGGCTAACATTTACTGAGAACTCACTGTGTGTCAGCCTTATTTAATTCCCAAAACAACTCTAGGATATTACTACTACGATCATATACATTTTATAAGTAAAAATCTGAAGGTGTAGAAAGGTTCTTAGCTAGTAAATGTGTAGCCAGGACTCACAATCAGGAAATCTTGTCCAGGACTGTTAACCACTACCCTCTCTAATTACATAAGTCTCTGTACAAATAAAACTATTTCTAGGTTTCTCTAGGATATTCAAAAAAAAGTAATACATATGAAAATATACATTTTATCATTTATTTCTTGTTATTTCTGATATAGCATGAGTCATTTCTTTTAGCCACTTTTTTATAGCAGGTTAATTCCAGATGGAAAAGTATGCTTTACACTGTACCAACACATTCAGAAATACTGTAAGTAGAATTACTTAACCACATTGTATTCAGAAGAGACTAAAGCATTTATAGGCCAAGAGTTTCCCTTTATACCACTTGGTTCATACTAGCTTTTGCAAGCTGTCTTGTCCATTGAAAAACTATCTGTGAATAGTGCATAGTGAATAGAAAATATTTTTGCAGATGTTCAGTGGTATTCATAAGTTCCTGCAAACACCCTCAAACACCCACAAATTTTCCCCTGAGTCTTAGCTAATTTTCACTTCATAGATCTGTGAAATATTTTAAAAGAATCATGTCAAGAAATCTTCGGCGGTCTTCTTCCTTCCTTCTTGGCTCCTGTTATTTTTATCTTTTACCCTGTTTTGCCATATTTTGCTACACGAGGTATATGCATGCATTTGATCAATGTAATCAATGTATTCAATATTTCCTTATAAGTTTTCCAACACACAAGAAAGTCAAAAGAATTTTAGAGAGAATATCCTTAAATTCTTCATCTATGTTCTCCATTAACATTTTACAATGTTTATTTCATCATTTATTCATTTGTCCATCTATCCATTGATCTTATTTTTTTAAGCAAAGGGCAGGTATATGTAGCTTGTCTCTAAATATTTCAGCATGTATATTATTAACTATAATTCAATATTATTTATTTAAATTTTTTTTTTTTTTTTTTTTTTGCTTTTTAGGGCCACACTTGCAGCATAGAGAGGCTACCAGGCTAGGTGTCAAATCATAGCTACAGCTGCCGGCCTATAATACAGCAATGCCAGATCTGAGCCATATCTGCGATCTACACCACAGCTCACAGAAATGCCAGATCCTTAACCCACTGAGCAAGGACCAGGGATCAAACCTGCAATCTCAACGTTCCTAGTTGGATTCATTTCCACTGTGGCATGACGGGAAATCCTCAATATTAGTTTTTCATTTTAAGTAAAATTTATACCCAATAAATGCAGAAATCTGAATTGCAATATTCACTTAAGTTTTGACAATATATATATATTCCAAAATTTTATCGAGACATCACTGTCCTACAGTTAATAGTGTTTTAAACAATTTTAATCCATGTCCTTTTTTTCTGACCTGTAGGGCCTATATCTAATAACAAATAATCTATGATCCTCTTTTGTTAACTTCAGAAAGTTAATCACTAAGAGAATAGGATTTGTGTAGCAAGAGGGGGACCTACATAAATAATGAGGCACCAGGAATCTTCAGGGGGCTTCCCATCAAGCATTTGGTAGAGTACTAATGTGCTCATAAGAGAAAAATACTCAAGATTGGGAAAAGAACCAACCAAAAATAATAAGCTGAATAATTCTAGGAATTATCTAGAGTAGGTAATGACTTGTTTTCCCACCAGCAAGAATAGAAAGATTTTCTAATATACGAAGGGTGAATGAAGTAGTCTGAGAAGGGCAGCTAAATATACTAGCCCAGCTAAATATACCTCAGACTAAAGGCTGCTCTAGGATCATCTCAACAAAGATCAAAGTCAATTCGTGAAAAGGTCAAGCCAATCTCAAGTAAATTAACTGTTTCCCAGGGGAAAAAATCAAAAATTATTTAAAAATTAAAATCCAGTATCTCCTAACATCTTAAATTTACAATGTTTTTGACATGCAGTGAAAATCACCATGTAGGTGCAGAAACATAACCAAGAGGAAACAGCTCAACCAATCAAGATAAACCAGAAATGACAAAGATGATGGACACAGGAGAAAAACACATTAGAACCATTATTATAAATATGTACCATATGATCAAGAAGTTTGAATAAATTCTAGAAATGATGATAGAAGAAATGAAATATATAAAAAAAGTCCAAATAACACTTATGGAAATAGACACAATATGTGAAAAATGTACTGGATCTAATTAAGAGCAGATTAAAATACTGCAGAAAGATCAGATCTGTGAATTTAAAGACACTGTCAGGGCAACTATTCAAAGATAAAAAGTCTGAAGAGAAAAATGAACAGTACATCAGAGACCTGTAAGCTAGTATCAAGTGTAGGATAATTAATACCTATAACTGAACTTCTAGGACAAGAGTACAACAAAAAATATTTGAAGAAATGAAGACCAAAAGTTTGCTAATTTGTAGAAAATTTTAAACCTGCATTTTCAAAAGCACAACAAGGGAGTTTCCGAACTGGCTCAGTGGTAACGCACCTGACTAATATCCATGAGGACGTGGGTTTGATCCCTGGCCTCACTCAGTGGGTTAAGGATCTCGCATTGCTGCAAGCTGCAGTATAGGTTGCAGAGGCAGCTCCCTTTTGTGTTGCTGGGGCTGTGGCATAGGCCAGCAGCCGCAGGTTCAATTTAACCCCTAGCATGGGAATTTCCATGTTTCATAGGTACAGCACTAAAAATCAAAACAAACAAAGAAAACCCAAGTGGAATACCCCAACAACTCTGAAGACTATCATAGTTAAATCACAGAAAACCAGTGATACAGACAACATCTGTAAAGCTCCCATAGACTAAAGACACGTTAGAGAGGGGGGAACAAAGAGAAAAACTACAGAAGACTTCTTGCCAGAAAAAAAAAGTTATATCTTTAAATAAATGAAAGGAAAATCTATCAAATTAGAAATCTATATTCAGCAAAAGCAAATCATTTGAAAATTTAGGTTAAACAAATACTTTGACCCAAAAAAACTGAGAAAACTTATATATAGTAGACGTATTAAAAAGATGTTTTTAAAAGTTACTTAAGTAGAAGGAATGTAGTATCAGATGGAAATTTAGATTTATTCAGAGAAATGAAGACCACCAGAAAAGGCAAATATATGGGTATCTATAAAAGACTTTTCATGGGTTTAAATTTCAGTAAAGATGACAAATAGTTTAGAATAAATTAAAAACTGATTGTATAGCTTTTAACAGGTGAGATGTCAATATCTGCTAATAGCACAAAGGACAGGAAGGGAGAGCATATGTGAGGTGGTGTAATATTATTTGAAAGTAGATCAAGTGACAATGTATACTGTAAGCTTAGAACAAACGACAAGTAACAAACGATAGAGTAACACCAAGTAAAATGAAATAAATAAATTCAAATACGGAGCTGCCAGCATAAGGATGGTATTTAAATACACGGGACTGGACAAAAACACATGCTAAAAACCCAGGGACATATCTATGGAACACTCCAATATTAAGAATTTAAGAATCTAATACAAATGATACAAAAAAACTTAGAAACAAACCAACAGATTTCAAAATCTAACTTGTGGTTACAGGGGGAAACCAATGCGGGTAGGGATAAATTGAGAGGATGGGGTTAATACACAGGCACTGATATAGTAGAACAGAAAACTAACAAGGACTTGCTATAGAGTACAGAACTAGTCAATGTTCTATAAAATCCTATATGGGAAAAAAATGGATGTATGTACATGCATAACTGATTCACTGGGCTGTACAGCTGAAACTAATACAACATTGTAAATAAACTATGCCTCAATATTATTTTTTAAAAAAGAATTTAGGGGAGGTGAGGAGAAGCAGGTAATGGGAAAAAAATAAGGAAAAAGACAAAGCCAAACTCAAGCAAGATTCATCTCTTTACAAATCCTGGATTTTAGCATTTGGTTCTATGAAAACACTTTCCTAGTTACTCTCTCACAAATGGAAGGTCTGCACTCTTCTATTTTTTTATAATATTATTCGTTTAATTAAATATTTATAGATATAATATTTATATGTCTTTGATGTTTCAACACGAGTGAAAGTTACTCTTAAAACTTAGAATTAAGTGTTTAAAGTATAGACATTGTCCTATCAGTACACCAATTGCACCATCATCTCTCATGTAAAAAAATAGGAGCATCATTTCTGTAGGTATTATATAGTAAGTGTACTTTCAAGATATATTATTTCAATATCGGTTTGGATAATGCTTCAACAGATATCACCAAAGGCACTCAGTTTTCGTTTTAACAACTATTGATTTTAAACACAATTATAAAGAATACATTCAAGAGTTCATTGGGCACTAGTAGACTTTTAAATATATAATGGATGCAATTCCATCCTAATTGCAAACTATGCATAAGCTTCATGAAATGAAATCTAAAATATACTGAATAATCTGTCTTTGACTGAATAATCTGTCTTTGACTGAGCCCATTGTGGCTCAGCAGGTTAAGAACCCAATTAGTATCCGTGAAGATGCGGGTTTGATCACTGTCAGCACACAGTGGGTCAAGGATCCAGCTTTGCCATGAGTATGGTGTAGGTCGCAGATGCAGCACAGATCCCACGTTGTAGTAGCTGTGGTTGTGGCACAGGCTGGCAGCTGCAGCTTGGATTCAACCCCTAGCCTGTGAACTTCCATATGCTATAGGTGTGGCTCTAAAAAGAAAAAAATATAATAATTTATGAAATTTGAAATATTCAAATAGTGACAATAAATCCAGGATAAGCCTTGTTTGTATAACTGTCTTTATATTCAATAGATATGACAGTACCTGATAAATTATATGACTTTGACCACACATGAATGTCAGAAACTTTTATATATATGAGTATATATATTCATTTTAAGATTTTTTCCATTACAGATTTCTACAAGATGTTGAATATAGATCCCTATGCTATATAAGTCCTTGTCATTTACTTTATATATAGTACTGTGTATGTTAATCCCAAATTCTTAATATATCTCTCCCCTCCCTCCCAATATCCCCTTTGATAACGAAAAATTTGTTTTCCATGTCTGTGCATCTATTTGTTTTGTAAATAAGTTAATTTTTAGCATTTTTTAGGTTGCATGTGTTAACCATACAGTATTTCTCTTTGATTTATTTCACTTAGTATGATAATCACTAGGTCCATCTATATTGCTGCAAATAGCAGTAGTTAATTTTTATGATTGTGTAATATTCTATTGTACATATACGTTATATTTTTTTCATCCATATAGTCATTATGTGTTGATGGACATTTAGCTTGCATCTATATCTTGGCTATTGTAATTACTGCTGCCATCAACACTATGTTCACTTTTTTATAGAGTTTTCTCCAGATATGTGCCCAGGAATGGGATTGCTGAATCATATGGCAACTTTAGTTTTTTTTAAGGAAATTTCTTAAATAATCTCCATAGTGGCTGCAACAGTTTACATTTCCACAAATAATGTAGCAGAGTTCCTTTTACTCAACATCCTCTCCAGCATTTATTATGTGTAGATTTTTAATGATGGCCATTCTGATTGATAACAGCACATTGTAGTTTTGATTTGCATTTCTCTACTAATTAGTGATATTGAGCATATTTGCATAAGCCTGTTGGCCATTCGTGCATCTTCTTTGGACAAATATCTATTTAGGTCTACTGTCAATTTTTTAAAAAAATTTTTTAATTGAGTTGTAAAAGTAATTTGTATAATAGGAACTTCAACCATTATTGGTCACATCATTTGCAAATGTTTCTCCCAGTTTGCAGGTTGTTTTTCTTTGGTTGATTGATTTTTAACAAAGCACGAAAGCAGTTCAAAATGAGGAAAGTCTTTACAATGAACAGCATTAAAAAATTGTCTAGCTACATGGTGAAAAAAAACAACTTTCATTGACTTTTTAACCTTCACACCATACAAACAATTAAGTTTTGACAGGTCAAAGACCTAAATGTAAAAGTCAAAATTATATAGCTTATAGAAGAAAGCATGATATTATCTTTTCATTTATACTAGGCAACTATTTCTTAGATACAGAAAGCAGTAGTTACAGAAGAGGAAAATAATACATTAGACTTAATCGATATTAAACCCTCCTATTTAAGAAAATAGGCAAGCCACATAGTGAGAAAAAGCACTTGCAAAACACATTTGACAAAATAATTGTATATAAAAAGAAGGGAATTTCATAATTCAGTAAGAAAACACCTTAATATAATGGACAAAAGACTTGGAATATGTTTCACAAAGATATATGAATAGTAATAAGCATATTAAATATGCTCAACATCACTAGTAAACAGATAAATGAAAACTAAGCTACAATGAGAGTGTCCTATATAGTCATTAGAATTGCTAAAATACAACAAAATACAAAGAAAAGCTGATAATACCAAGTGCTGGTGAGGATGTAGATCAAGTGAAACTCTATTAATAGTAGGAATAAGAAATAGTACAACCTATTTGACAAAAGTTTTGGCAATTTCTTATAAAAATATACATAACAGACCCTTTATCTAGGAATTCAACTCCAAGTTATTTATCCAAGAGATGTAAAAATATAGATCTATAGAAACCATTTATAATGTTCATATTAGATGTATTCATAATGTAAAAGCTGGAAACAACCTAGTTGTCTATCAACAGGAAAACATATAAACAGAAATTGGGGAATATTCACATAATGGAATACTACTTGGCAATGAAAAGGAATAAATAGCTAAAAAAATGATACAGATATTAACTGCCTAGAGTTAATACTACTGTATTGTAAACTTGAAAACTGCTAAGAGAGCAAATATAAAAAGTTCTCATCAGAAAAAAAAGGTAACTATGTGAGGTAATGTATGCGTTAACATTTTGTAAAAATCATTTTGCAACATACATATGCATCAAATAATCACATTGTATACACAATGTTATGTGTCAACTATATCTCAATAAACCTTGATAAAATTGCATTAAAGAGTTAAAAAGACACAGATGAAATTAACATATATTATACTGGCAGAAAGAAACCAGATATAAAATGATTCCTTTTTTAAATTTTATTTTATTTTTCCTAGAGTATAGTTGATTTATAGTGACCTAGTCATATATACATACATATATCACACACACACACACATACACACACACACACACACACACTATTTTTTCTCATACTATCTTCCATCAGGTTCAACCCCAAGAGATTGGATATGGTTCCCTGTGCTGTACAGTACAACCTCATTGCTTACCCATTCTAAATATATGATTGTCTTTGTATGAAGTTCTAGAATGAGAAGATAACCTAGGGGGAGAAAAAAGAAAAGAGAACAGCAAAAGAGCCTTAGAAGTGATAGAACAGTTCTATCTCAGAGCAAGCAGTGTAGGATATGTCAAGAGATGAAGAAAACTTCTAAGGTGAGAAAAATTCTGTACCTTGATAGATTTGTGTTTTATATTTCAGTGTGTTGTGTGTCTATGACTTATAAATAACTTTATATAAATACATATAAATTACCTTAAATACTACAAAAATAATACAGTGGGTAGAGATAAAGTGAGGGATGATATAGATAACACAAGAATGCACAATACTGATAGTTGTTCAAATTGGGTGATTGAAACACAGGGTTTCCTTATTCTGTTTTTTATCTTTGTATTCAAAAGCTCTACAGTCCGAAGCAATTCTATATTCTACTTTTTTTTTTTGTCTTTTTAGGGCCATACCCACGGCAAATGGAGTTTCCCAGGCCAGGGGTCAAATCAGAGCTGTAGCCACCGGCCTACACCACAGCCACAGCAACACGATATCCAAGCCATGTCTGCAATCTACACCAAAGTTTGCAGCAATGCCACATTATTAACCCACTGAATGAGGCCAGGGATTGAAACTGCGTCCTTGTGGATACTATTCAGATTCGTTTCCACTGAACCATGATGGGAACACCTATTTTAATATATATGTACCAAAAGTTAAGGCTGAAGATATCCTTGCAATTACAAATGAAGTCTGTCAAATTTTGACTCAGAGGCTGAATTTTTAGTTATTCAAACTCCATTTAGATCACTTTATTTTATACATAATTTTCATAGCAACTTAATAATAGCTAATACCATTATTTACATTTTTAAAGAATGAATGATGTTTGTTAAAGAGTTTTGATACATTCACCATACCATGGAAGAAATTGGGGTTTTCTGCCAGGCAATTATTTATTTTACTATTTTATTTTATTTTTTTTTGCTTTTTAGAGCCGCACTTATGGCATATGGAGGTTCCCAGGCTAGAGGTCAGCTGCTGGCCTACACCACGGCCACAGCGATGCCAGATCCTGGCCATGTCTGTGACCTACACCACATCTCAAGGCAACGCCAGCTCCTAAATCCACTGTGCAAGGCCAGGGACTGAACCAAAAAAACTCATGTGCAGTGAAACGAATCCGACTAGCTACCTACAATGGGGACTCTCTGTCAGACAACTTTTAATCCTCATTGACTAGTGACCTCAGATAAAGCCACCTCGTGGCTCTGAGTATCAGTTTCCCTATTTGAGTTGGGACTATCATTAATGATCCGAGTTAATCTTCACAAATAACCTTGCATCAAGTAAACTTACATTAAGTGAAATAAATGTTCCCTTGGTTGGGAAGTATAGGTTATTCAAAATTACCAGTATTTCCATCACTAAGTTATTTTCAACAGTATCAATTATGCTCAAATACATTAAGTATTATACTTTTGAAATGGCAAATTCCTGAAAGTATAGAGACCTAAAGTACTGTAATTTATTACTTGACCATCATATTTCCTGGCATTTCACTGCTTAAGTTACCCAACATTTTATCTTTTGTCTTTTAATTGCTATTACTAAATGATTTTCTTTGCAAGGACATTTTTTCAGAAAATAACATATACTTCGTAATTTCAACAGTTGTAGCAATATCAATAAATTGTAGAAAGCTTCTAAAATGGCCCCAAAGATCTCTGCTTCCTGGTGCTAATACTTTATGTGATTTCTAGACTTTGCGTGTGGGCTGGACCTAGTGGATCTCTCCTAAGGAATTCAGAAGCGAGGGGATGCTATTTTTGAGATAGCGTTACAAAAATGACTGGGACTTTTATCTCGTTTGCTCACTCCCTAGCCATCTATCCATCTTTTATAATCCTCTCTTTGGGGAAAGTCTATTATAAATATGTAGTCTTATGAAGTTCATAGAGGTATTTCTGGAGAGCAGTCATTAAGGACCTCAGGACTGCCATCAGCCACATGAATGACTAGACCCATTGCAGACACTTTGATTGCAGGCTTATAGAGACCCTGAGACAGAGGCAGCCAGCCAAGTCATGCTATTTCCTAAACCACAGAAATTTGGGGATAATGATGTTTGATGTTTTAATTGGCTAAATTTCAGGGTAACTTGTTATAAGTCAATAGGTAACAAAGGCAAAGGACAAGAGAATTGTATTGACAAGCCTTGGTGGCAAATCAGCTAGGCCCAATCACCTAGCGGTGATTAATATCTAGCATTAGCTCCCTGTATTTTCCACAAAAAGGTAAGTTTGAAAAAATATTTTAAATAAATTTGAGTAAATTTATAAATTACTCCAATTGTTAAACTTCAGAAGACAAAAGAATACTATTAATATTAAATTTCTATTCCCTTTCTTTTTTCTTTTTTAATTTAAATGATTTTTATTTTTTCCATTATAGCTGGGTTACAATGTTGTTAATTTTCTACCATTCAGAAAAGTGACCCAGTCACACATACATGGATACATTATTTTTCTCACATTATTGTCCATCATGCTCCATCATAAGTGACTAGATATAGTTCCCAGGGCTATATAGCAGGACCTCATTGCTTATCCATTCCAAAGGCAAGATTATCACAAGTTACCTTATTCAAAAACTGATTCTTTTCTAATATTTCATAATTTTTAGAATATTAAATTCTAAAAATAAAAATGGTGCACAAATAATTTTCTTATATCCATTAAAGGCTTAATTTCAACTATGATGGATTTAAACTGCAATGCCACATACTAGGATTAAACTTTTTATTAAGATTTACTGGATAAGAGAGGTGAATTATGATATTCTGTTCAATCTCATTTGCCTGTGCTTAGCTCAGTCATGGACACTGGTTACTAGTCATTCCAAGCATTGAACTCCATGCTCCATGTAGTACTTCTGATGTGCTTGGCTTTAAACAAGAACCACCCCACTATGCAGCTGTTCAATAATGAATGAGGAAATCTATTTCAGTGCTTGCTTCTCACACTATCTATCCCTAGAAATATCCTCCCATGTAATAATTTGATACAAGTGACCTGAACTCGGGCTTTACCATTTTCCAGGACAACTATAATTTTATAATTGTACAAATTTATTTTAAAGTCAAAACAAAAACTGGAAAACAAATTACAAAAAAACATTGAAAACTGAAGTGTTTTTAATTTTAAAATTATTATAAGGTTTTCTTATTGTTCTAAAAAATAAATAACAGGTCTTGGAATAAATACAATTTTTCTACCAAGCAAATTGCAAAGGAGACAGCTCTGTATGGAATTGCCACCTAGTGGTCATTTCAGTGGGGCTATACAATAATCACAGTCAACTTGATAAGCCAAGCCAGTTTCCACCATAAATATTTATTAAGCACCTGCTACAGAAGGAATAGCAATGCCATATCCAAGCTCCATCTGCAACTTACACCACATCTCAAGGCAACACTATATCCTTAACCCACTAAATAAGGCCAGGGCTTGAACCTGCATCCTTATGGATGCTAGTCAGATGCGTTTCCACTGAGCCACAACAGGAACTCCTGATCAGTTGTTTTTAACCAAGCCAGAGCTTCAGAAAATCATTGTTTAATGTAAATGTTATAAATAGTATACTTTCTCCTGGAATCTTTTGTGAATGATTAGCAAATTTCCTCAAGAAAAGTTAATTTTTCCTAAGCAACAAAATCATATGTAACATTTTGTGGTGTCAAGATTAATTTTCTCAATTGAGCTTAAATAGTATTTTAAAGAAAACTTAAGAAAATACATCAACTCTGTAAGTTTAGTAAAAGCTAAAATGTAAAAGAGATGTATAAAGGAATTCCACATACATAGACAATAATAATGTTGAAGAAATGTTAAAAAGCTTTTGTTTAAGCTAATATAATTGAGAAAGCAGTATCACTAGTGGTTTTAATTGTATTTTGCTATAATTTTAAAAATAAAATTTAGAAGAGGCATAGACATTCTATAGTTAAGCTAATTGTGAAGAGTATGACATATTTATTCATTTAAATGTTATTTGTTGTGGAATCTTTGGTCTGGAAATTGTTAAAAGAAAAAAAACTCTTCAAAACCAAAAATAAGAACACTGTAAACCTACCTAAAGAGGCAAAAGACCTGTAGTCTGCAAACCATAAGACACTGATAAAGAAAATTGAAGGTGACACAAACAGATGGAAAGATATACCATGATCTTGGGTTGGAAGAATCATTACTGTCAACATACTTACAGAATCAACACAACCCCTATCAAATTATCAAAGGCACTTTTCATAGAAATAGGACGAAAAAAATAAAATTTGTATGGAAACCCAAAGGACCCCAAATAGCCAAAGCAATTTGGGGAAAGAAAAGCAGAGTGGAGGAGTTCCCATTGTGGCTCAAAGGGTTAAAACTGTACATAGTGACCATGAGGATTCAGGTTCCATCCCTGGCCTCACTCAGTGGATTAAGGATCTGTCATTGACACAAGCTGCAGTGTAGGTCGCAGATGTAGATCACTAGCCCAGTAAATTCCATATGTCCCAAGAGTGGGAAAGAAAGAAGGAAAGAAAGAAAAGAGAGAGGGGTAGAGGACAAAAAAAGGAAAGGAAGGAAAAACAGGAAGGAAAGAAAAGAAAAAGAGAGAAAGGAAGGAAGGGAGAAAGGAAGGAAGGGAAAAAGGAAGGGAGAGAAAGGAAGGGAGAGAAAGGAAGGGAGAGAAAGGAAGGGAGAGAAAGGAAGGGAGAGAAAGGAAGGGAGAGAAAGGAAGGGAGAGAAAGGAAGGGAGAGAAAGAGAGGGGGAAAGGAAGAAAAAAAAACAGCTGGAACAATCAGGCTTCCTGACTTCACGCTATTCTACAAGGTTACAGTCATCAAAACAATATGGTACTAGCACAAAAACAGAACTACAGATCAGTGGAAGAGCATAGAAATCCCAGAAATGGACCCACATACTATGGCCAATTAACCTACGACAAAGGAGGCAAGTATATGCAATGGAAAATGGCAGTCTCTTCAATAAGCGGTGCTAGAAAAATTGAACAGCTATGGGTTTAAAAAAAATGAAATCAGACCATTCTCTTACACTAAGCAAAAAAATAAACTCAAAATGGATTAAAGGACTTAATGTAAGGCCAGATACTATAAAACTCTTAGAGGAAAATATAGGCAGAACCTTCTTTGACATAAAGTGAAACAATATTTTTTGGATCTAGCTACCAGAGTAATGAAAATAAAAATAAACAAATGGAACCTAATTATACTTAAAGATTATTGCATAGCACAGGAGACCATAAACAAAATGAAAAGACAACCCACAGAATGGGATAAAATCTTTGCATATGAAGTGACCAACAAGGGATTAATCTCCAGAACATATAAACATTAGATACAGCTTTATAATTTAAAAAAAAATAAAAAAAATGGTGAGAAGATCTAAATAGGCATTTCTCCACAGAAGATAGATAGATGGCTGGTAGGCACCTGAAAAGATGCCCAACATCACTAATACTAAGAGAAATGAAAATCAAAACTACAATGAGGTATTACCTCACACTAGTCTGGTCATAACCTAAAAGTCTACAAACAATAAATGCTAGAGAGCTATGGAGAAAAGGGAACCCTCCTATACTGTTGGTTGGAACGTAAGCTAGTACAACCACAACAGAAAACAGTACAGAGGTTCCTTAAAAACTAAATGTAGAACTACTACATGATATAGCAATACCACTCCTTGGCATATATCCAGAAAAAAAAAACACAATTCATGAACATACATGCACCTCAATGTTCATCACTATTTATAATAGCCAAGATATAGAGACAACCTAAGGGTCCATTAACAGAGGAATGGATAATGCATATATACAGTGGAATATTACTGAGACATAAAAAAGAACAAAATAATGCCATTTTGGACCTAGAAATTATCACACTAAGTGAAGTCAGAGGAAAACAAATATCATATGAGATCACTAATAAGTGGACTCTAATAAAAATTATACAACTTATTTACAACACAGAAACATTACTCAAAGATTTTTTTAGGCTAAACTTATGGTTACCAAAGGTGAAACACTGAAGGGAAGAATAAATTGGGAGTGGCATATACACATTACTATATGCAAAATCAATAAGTAACAAGGATTTACTGTATAGAACAGGGAAATCTACACTGTGAAAGCCTATAAGGGAAAAGAATCTGGAAAAGAATGGATATATGTATAATTGATTCACTTTGATTCACACCTGAAGCTAACAAAATATCCTAACTATTCTTCAATAAAATAAAAAAAGGAGGTCCTGTTGTGGCTCAGTGGTAATGAACCCGACTAGCATCCATGAGGATTTGGGTTCAATCCCTGGCCTTGATCAGGTGGTTAAGGATCTGGCACTGCTGTGAGCTGAAGTATAGGTCACAGACAAGGCTCAGACCTGGTACTGATGTGGCTGTGGCTGGCAGCTGCAGCTCCAATTCCATCCCCAGCCTGGGAACTTCCATATGTATTCAGTGTGGTCCTAAAAATAAAAATAAATAATAAAAAAAAAAAGAATACATAGTGAACTCAGAATGAATAACTTGTCTTATAATTTTTATAATATTATAATGATACATTTCTGAGGTCATTAGATAAACCCTAATTTCTATTATCTTCCCATGTCATAATTAACTAAAATAACAGTTGTGATTGCAGGAATTCGCAGTTCCAAAAAGATTTGATTCTATAGACCTTATTTTACTGACACACTTATAAGCAGATGTTTGTCTCCCATTTGACCAATGAAATATTTATATTTCACAAAGTGGGCAGACCACTACTTCTGTCTAGGCAATCACAGACTTTTATCTGGAAAACTGTTGGGGGATTTTCTGTTACTAGAAGATGTGATTAATCCTGTCTAGTGTAGTCAATGAACTTAAGAATCAGAGGGAAAATTCCAAAACTCATCTTAATTGTATTTTTCTATGATATATTTGATAAAAGACCAAATTTTATTGACCTAAATTAATATATATTGTACAGAAAAGGAAAGCTAACTTTAGGGATGATTTACAAGCTAACTTTAGGGATGATTTACTTCTTATCGTAAAGTCCTCTTTCATCTGTCCTTAGTTTGTTATGTGTGCCAAATGATTTTTATAAATGCATTTTACGTGAATTTCCTGATATAACTAGTCATTTCAAATGTACTATTTTTTGAAAGGCTTCATGTTGGCAATGCAAGTTCATACACTTAAATCCAGCACATCAAGTAGCATCAATTTTTGAACATATGCCTACATTTGTCTGTTTTTGGGGGGGAGTTTGGGGGTTTTCGTTTGTTTTTTGGGGGTTTTGTTTCAGTTCTCTGCGTGTCCCAGCAAGAAGTTCAGGTGGTACCTGAATGTGCACTCTTTTGCTAATATCCTGGCAGTTACCTTTTCCTCATCACTACCTCTATCACTAGAAGAACTACAAGTTCTATGGGAACATCATAAAAGACCTGTTTGTGCTAAAGCCCTTTAAGATTTGAGTATAGTGACAATAATGCAGTTTTTTTCATTTAAAATATCTTGGCACAGTTTAATCAAGTTAACTAAGTTTGATGTCTGGAAACATTCTAATTGTCTCTGTGGTTTCTTCTAAGTCACTTTTATCTCTTCTAGTCAAAGGGTCCTCATTTACAAATAGAAGACAGAACATTGGATTTAGGAGATCAAACTGAAATTATGTTTCAATGCATTTAAGCAAGCATAAAATAGTATACAAAACTCACTCTTGGAGTTCCCTTTGTGGCTCAGTGGTTAACGAATCCGACTAAGAACCATGAGGTTGCGGGTTCGATCCCTGGCCTAGCTCAGTGGGTTAAGGATCCGGCGTTCCCGTGAGCTGTGGTGTAGGTTGCAGACGCGGCTCGGATCCCGCGTTGCTGTGCCTGTGGCGAAGGCCGGCGGCTACAGCTCCTGTTAGACCCCTAGCCTGGGAACCTCCATATGCCGCGGGTGCGGCTCTACATAAAGGCAAAAAGACAGAAAAGAAAAAAAAACCTCACTCTTAGAAAATAAATTTGTATAAAGTATATCATGTATCTTTCAGATTATTTGGGACATATATCAGTTTATGGCAGCTTATGTTACCCTTCAAGACAATTTAAAAAAAAATAAACACTACAATTTTTGAAAATATTTATGACGCAAGTTGTGATTTGGGGAAGCAATGGTGAGTTTCAAGCTTATGTATGTGCAGCCTTTATTCTGGTTCTATTGAATTACTATTAAGGTGTAATGTTTTCTTCTTAATAATCAAGCATTCCTTTGTCCTTGCTTAAAAATTATAGAGTCTATTGTGAAAGTAAAGATTTGTACAGCAGACTCCTCATGTAAACCTTACATAAAGAAAAAAATCTTTTTTGTCTTTTTGCCTTTTCTAGGGCTGCACCTGTGGCATATGGAGGTTCCCAGGCTAGGGGTCTAACAGGGGCTGTAGCCGCCGGCCTTCGCCACAGCCACAGCAACGCGGGATCCGAGCCACCTCTGCAACCTACACCACAGCTCACGGCAACGCCGGATCCTTAACCCACTGAGCAAGGCCAGGGATCGAACCCGCCACCTCATGGTTCTTAGATTCATTAACCACTGAGCCACGATGGGAACTCCAAGAGAAATAAAACCTTTATGTCTACGCATTTTGAAGTTCTACCTTCATGCATTTATTGTGTGTTACATTTCCCGGCTTTTTCATACTCAATACTGTGCTGTATGGCTGGTTTCCAAATTCAGGTAGTAAAGGTTAGAAGTTACATTTAAATAGACACATGGGCTGCAGAAATATATTTTAATTAAAAATAGCTTGGCATAGAAATCTCCCAGTTTCCAAATAGGTTGCACCAAAAGCTAACAAATAGGAGATGTGATCTGTTCTCCAGTGAAGCCTAGTATTGTATGCACGTGCTATTGCACTTCGGCCTAAAATTCCGAAACTCAGCTAAGTTCAGCCAAGACTGTCTAATCAACGATTAGCCAGTTTTCATTTACATAAAGATAAGCCATGGAAGCAAAATCCAACTCAAGACAATATGTTTGGAGGAATAAAGTGAGAATGAACATTTGAAAAAAAATTCTAAGAAATCTTCAGCAGCAGTTGTAAGTTGGATTAGTGTATTATCTCCTTTAACATACTAGCCTTCTTCTCTCAAGTATCTTTTGGCAAGTTTCACAGGTGACTGCACAAACTAGAAATGTATCTCAGCAAGAGTGTAAGATCAGACAGTTTATGTTCCCTGGCACACAATGATGTCTGTTAGGTCTTTAAGACCAAAATATCAGGTACTTACATGTTCCTGCCTCAAGCCCATAGCCATTCATCTACTGATAAAATATGAATTTTCAGTCTCCTCAATAATCATTTAGGGCTGTCTAGTATATGGAAAAAAAAGCTATTTTAGTACGAAACATTATCACACTTTAGGTAATTCCCGCAAGGCTTCTCCTGTCCTGAAATATGGATTGGTGACTCCCTCATGGGAGATTAGAAGGCCAGCAAGTTCAAGTAGAGTATCTAACGGGACTTGTTCCTGGTGTAGTGGAGATATAAAAACTTGGGTTTTGGGGACAGTCATTTTCTGCCCTGTGAGCCAAGTAATAGAGAAAACTCATCTGCAGAGAGAAAGTTAATCTAATCAGCAATGGGAAAAGAGGAGTATAGAGGTGAGTCAGAGGGTTTACACATTATGTTCCATGTGGGTTTTTTTGCTCTTGGTTCCACGTCCTGTCAATTATGCCCAGTTCCTCTTCTGCACCAGAGTTCCATTTAAAAACTACAAATACGGTCTCTACATCTTTAAAGGAATTTTTTTTGTGTGGTTTGTTTGTGTAAGCTAGCTTGAGTTGGTCTCTTACATTTCGACCCATTTTGACCAAAAGAACCTTTAGACACCATATCATGAGATGAAATTGTGAAGGGCTGGGGAATGAAGTAATCTGTGTTAGAATTTAAAGTATCTTTGTAAAAGTAAATCATCTGTAACATAAGGAATTTTTAAAACCACAAGATTTTCTTAGAAAATTGATAGTAACTTCAGATCTTTCTTACTGAGCACTTAAAACATGTCTAGTATGATTAGTAAACTGACATTTTAATTTCACATAATTTAAATATAAAGCTAAATAGCTACAATCTAATGGGAATTGGGAACATGAAAAGAATACAGAAAATATGACCAATAATACTAGATCATTCAAAGACAAATAAAAAGATCAGAAAGAACTTTGAAAGGAAGGTAGGCCCATGGTCTATAAAATATATGTGTATATGAAAAATAATCATTTGTTATGTTCAGAATAATTGAAAGGAATCCATTGAAAAAAATAAAAATTTTATGTAGAAAAGGCCATCTCTGATGTGGCAAAAATCTAGAGTTGCCAAAAAGAAGAAACCTGCAGTAAAATAAAAGATTTTCCCTTGGAATCACCTGAAATCTTCTTCCTTAATGCATGAAGAATGAGAAAAAGAAGATCACAGCATGTACTTTTTAAGGTAGAGGGAAGGTAGTGGAGGAGAACTAATGTTGGAAACATTTAAGTTCTAAAAGGGAGGAAACTAAGACTGGCATTAACAATTTAAGAATTGCATTCAATAAACCTGTTAGTGTCTATATTTTAGGGATTGTAGCCAGATATGGAAGAAAAAGAAAGCCTTCTTACTGCTGTTCAGGACTCATGGTCCAATGATGAGATAGACACGCAGCAAAATACATTAAGAATCACTATAATAAAGGCACATATAAAAGTGGGATATGGGCATGGAGGAAGATGCAACTTTCTTTTCAAGAGATGAAAATAAGTTGATGGTTAGGATTAAGAAGGTTTGACCTAGGAGGTGACATAAAAGTTCCTTGAGAGACAAATCAATAACTATTCTTCTAATAGCATTAAATAACATGTGCAAAGACATGGTACAAAGATTCTTAATTTTTATGTAGTAAGAAATGCTGTATAGGTTGTGCCCAAATATAACACATATATAAAATTTCATAAAAGAAGAGAGGTCAACTATGGGTCTGAATATTCACCGTGGAGAAAAGTTGGACTTGAGGAAGACCTTTAAAAAATGTATCAACAGACATTAGGTAGGCTGATAAACATGGAGAGGTCATTTTATTCATTGAAAGTAATTATGATAATGACAGCCATAAAGAAAAATGGCTTAGTAAAAATAACTGCTTAATTAGAAGAAAAATATACAGAAAACAGAAGAAAATTAGGGGTTGATAGTTTGAGCCCAGATTGAGAGATGCCTTGAAGAATTATGATACCTTCTAATCACACATAAGCCAGAATCACAAAGCTACTGTTAAAATTTTTCAAAAAGTGTCAGTTTGAGATAACTAAATATTAGGGATAAACAACTACTACTGGAAGTATATACTAACTTCGGCGCACTAACTTCGGTATATACTAACTTCCTATATATCTGCAATCAGCCTATCTTCTAAGCCTTCTACCTGCCTACTGCAAGAACCTATGACAGAGGACTTTTTCTGACAACCCCTCTTTTCTGGCCTTCACATGGAGGCGGCTAGGATGTCAGAGTAAACTCTCAATCAGTTACAGGAAGAAATTAGTAGATGAGTATCCCAGCTTTTTCAACCCTCAGAAAGAACAATTCTGAGCTGCACTCAGTATATTTTCAACACAAGCACCCAGCTCAATGGATACTTTAATACTCACAGTAGTAACTGGATCAATAACGTATTCTGTGTTGGATTGCAAACCTCTTCTGTTGCATTTCCCCAACCCCCTCCAAGTGCCTTCTGGGACCACCTACCAGATGAATGGTTTTCTCTTCAACTCCTGTCTCATGGCCTGCTTCTAGGAGAACTAAGGCTACGATAGTTATTACCAGAAGTAGTTCTAAAGCAGATCCTAAGGAATTGGACCACTTGTTAGTTATACACCAGTATCACTTGCTCATGATAATTGGGATAGAAAACACAGAATTTGTTTTAACCATCTTTATTAAGTAATTGAAGATTTCATACCATTGTTTTTGTATATAACCTTATATATTAGCAGTTAGGCTATATTTTGCTATGGTAACAGGTGATCCCAAATCACAGTGGCTGAAAATAACAAAAGCTTATTTTCCACTCAGGCCACATCTATAGCAAGACATCCTCTTGGAAATAGAGGGATAGGCCATCAGCATCACAAGGTTTCTGTCACCATGACAGAGGGAACGAGAGTGGAAAAATATTTGGTGGCTCTTTAGCCTTTCTTTCAGAAATAAGAAGTGTCAGTTGTACTCACGTTTCATTAACCAAATTAATTCATTTATGAATACCTAACTTCAAGAAACTATAAAAGTAAAATTCTACTCTGTGCCCAATGCAACAACTAAAACTATTTTTTGGATGGCACCAGTGACTATCATGTCTGACTCTTGACTTTATGTTTTTTCTTCAGTTTAATCCCCTTTGCTTCTATTTAATCATCTATTTTTATCTATCATTAATAATTTAAAAGTCTATATATATATATTAATGTATTTTGGCTATTTTCCAATTGGAATTTAATTCTTCCCAAAATGACACTTGGTGAGAAAAAAAAAATAGAGATATCAAACATATCACTTAAATATTCATCAATTTTCCCAGGCATTTACAAGCCAAGATATATTTACTTCTCGCTCTATACATTTCATTTCAAAAATTTTTTCCAAGTCCAATCTGGAGGAGCAAACATAAGAGGTTATCTTTCTCCTTGGAATTGACCTTCTCAGTAAGAAGGTGTCAAGCAGCATTGCTGGTACAATGGTTGTATCATTGTAGTAGGGCTCACATCTTTTGACAGTCTCATATTATATATATTATATATATTATATATGTTATATATATTATATATGTTATATATATTATATATGTTATATATATATCATATATTATATATGTTATATATATTATATATTTATACATTTTATTATACATATTGAGCACTATTAACCAGCAACTTTTCATTTACTGACGTTTCTCAATATAGAAGCAAATTACTTTTAGAGATATGCCTCTAAGCATTAACACAATGATTCACATTTATATCATTAACACAATTTCTGAGAGAAAGAGACAGGCATTCTTCCTGGTTTTGCTTTAATATTTTACTTTCATTTTATCATTCACTTGGACTCTGTTTTATTCATCTTTACTAAAGGAATTCAAATGCATTTTTTTTTTTTTGGTCTTTTTAGGGCCACACCGACAGCCTATGGAAGTTCCCAGGCTAGGTGTCGAACTGGAGCTGTAACGACTGGCCTACACCACAGCAACAGCAATACCAGATCTGGGTTACATCTGCGGACTACACCACAGCTCACAGCAACAACGGATACTTAACCCACTAAGCAAGGTCAAGGATCGAACCTGCATCCTCATGGATACTAGTCAGATTCGTTTCTGCTGAACCGTGACAGGCACTCCTCAAATGCAAATTTTAAATTGAAGCTATCTCTATTAAAAGCTGACTCCATGCTTAGGTGAATAAAGGACTTAGGACGATAAAAATTTGGAGTACTCACTATGATGGGTATGAATTGATTATCTCATTTTAGCAATAAGACACATGAGGTGCTTACTGGTAAATGTTGGAACCAGGATTCAAATAAATGTTATGACTCTTCTTTCGGAAATTCACAATACTTACGCTCACACATTTAGGTACTTCTCAAGGCAGTATGTAATTTGTTGGCCATACACTACTAGGGTAATATCATCATACTCTATTCTTTAGCAAAGCATTTCTAATAATAAATCATAGTAGGAAGAGAAGCAAAAACAGTATAGAAAAGCACATTATAATTTGCCAAAGTTATCCTTAGTTTAAGATTTAAATGATGAAGTAGAGAAAATTTTGCTCTACAGATGTTCTATATGTTTTATAATTTTATTACTGCTCTATGCTAACAGGATGATTTCAAGGACTGTAGTTATCACTCAAAAGATAGACACATATGATATGATTGAATGTATATAGTGACAATTACAAAAAGTCTGTGTTGGGTAGGGGTGAAGCTGGGGAGTTAGAAATAAGCAATCAAGGAACCAATACATTATGTTGATGTAATGGCAAGACTTTGAAGTTTAAAAAGAACGCATTTTGCCAGAACTTACACATACACATAAGGACTAATGTTTACCAATCAGCTTATTAAACAATAAGCACATGAAGAGAAGTGATGGAGAAAGGTGAGCTCCTGAACTCTGACAAGGCTCTGAGACATAAAAGAAAGGTAAGCATTCCAGAAAACTATTTTGAAATTATATTTTAGTATTTTATTTTTGATCCATAGTTTTGTTCTCAGCCGTGATCTGAAAATTGCATAGGGATTTTCAGTTCACCCACCATTGGATAAAATTATATTCAGCTGGAATATAATTCCAGTAAAAAACAAATGAAAACGGCTGTTGGGAATTTCACAGGCAAGTTCAAGGTCCAAACGGAACCAGCTCTGTAACAGGAACATTATGTTCTCAAGAGAATGGAACTTCTACTCCATTTAGGTGTCCAAGTAGTGAGCATAACATTTAACTCAAAAAAGAAATCAAAAAGAAACCACATAAGGCTAAGTGTTCACGATATTCTATTTTTCGTTGATGATGTCAAGAATCCCTTCATGTCTTCAGAGTAGTTTCACAACAGAGTAGTTTCATATCATGTTTCATTATTGACTAAAATGAGTCTTCAAAAGAGCAACTTATTTTTTATCAACATTTTATGTTAATCTTATAACTTTCATAGCATCTCATCTTTCCTTTGTGAACTGGCACATATGGAAACTCAAATGTAAGTAATTATTTAAATGACATACATTATTCATTATTGTCTTAACTATTATGCATAACATTTCTTTATGGGCTGATTATACTTCCTATCTTTTAGATTCACACATACTTAATTTCTAATGAAGATGTTTAACACATATGGCAATCTGTCTACTGTACTTAGGGACTTTCCAGGCCTCTTTCCAGGCCTCTGAAGAAATTTTAATAAAGATATATTTAAATTAAAATTTATGTCATAAATATTCTGCAATATTTTTAGAAAGACAGGATATCTACTGAGTTGACGAATACTCTTCCAAAGTCTGAGTGAGGCAATTATGTGAATTCCAACTATACCAATCAAAAGTCAAACACACAGAGAGTTTCAGGGTCAATCGTGTGTGTGTATGTGTATGAGTGTGTTCTTAGTTTATGAAAAGCTAATGGAGAACTTTGAATGCATGCATGGAGGGCATTAACTCTGTTCTGATTTGGTTTGGCCTGGCTATCTCCCCATCTGTATTTCTTCAATGAAATCCCATGGACTTACATCCTGTACCTTCAGACATTTAAACTCAAGTGGTGACAAAGGCTCTGCTGCTCACTACAAAAATAGAAAAGATCTTCAGTTTGCTCCTTCCTGCTGAAAAACTATGCGCAGATCAAGGACCGAAAACATTCTCTTTGCATCTCAAGTGACACGCAGATTCACAGCTATAAAATGTAAAGCACTCAAAAAATGCTTGGTGCATTACTAGTAAACATTTTGTCTATAGTTATAAAATCACTGTACTCAGTTCACAGAAATAAATCCTTTTGAAAATTAAACTGGTGAATTTCTCTCCAATAGACAAAGATCTATTTTGAGTCATGATTGTGTATTATCTGTATTACAAGCTGTCTCTACATTGAGGCAGGTGCACTCCCAAGAAATCCTCGTGGATGTTAATAGTGATGATTCATGGCAATATCATGTTTTTCTCACGTCAACCTTTGCCATAAGGTGGTGAGAAGAAATTCCTTTGTTGCTCTCCAGATTGTTCTGGGTATGCAAGGCAAAACTAGTGGCCATTTCCTCAGGCCTATCCCAAGTTCATGGCAATGTCTAGCAAAAAAGGACACCTTTGTATTACTGTATGAGTCCCCCGATGAAATGTCTAAAAACAGGTTAAAGGAATGCCTTTTTTTTTCAGTGATGTATACATAGATGTTAAAGTATGTAAAAAATAAAATGATTTCTTTAAGAGTCAGTGTAAGAGTTGGGATCCTAAAGACTTTTGAGGTTCTTTTAAGTTTTTTAAGTTTTGGTGGTAGATAGGTGTTTTCTTTATAATTATTCTTTTAAGTGTACATGTATGTTCCATGAGATCATAAACTATGCTATATTTCATTGTAACAAAAAAAAGTAATAATGTGGAGAAAATGTGTTAGCCAATCATTACTTCTTTCCCACACTCTATTTGCTACAAAGATTAGCCAGTCTTTCTCTGTTCACATACTCTATCCACACCCCACCACAAAACTTTCACCTTACACTATAATTCATTCCTTTTTCATTAGACTGTGAGCTTCTCTTAGGAAATAATTCTATTTGGGCATCTTTCTAACTTTGCCCTTGAGGGGAGAGAATGGTGTATCATAGCCCCTAAACGAATGCTTCCTGTTAAGAACATTAATCCATCAAGCAATCATTCAGTTTAAAGGACAGAATGATCATGGATTAATGGAAGGATTTTAGAAACTACCCCATCACAAACACCAAATTCTGTGCAGGTTTCGGCAAGTTATGTATCTTCTCTGAGGCTAAATTTTCTCACAAGTAAAATCTATGTAGTAATGATTGCCTCATCAAATCTAGCATTTCAAGTGATTATGTAATCACCTATTTTTATATATTATTTCTTATCTGTATCAGGACACTTTTGATGGCAATTGTAGAAGAGGGCAATTAACAAATATTTCAAAATACTATAATTGTTTTATCAAAAAATGTAATGCAGTAACTATTAAAAATATTTAGTTATATTCTGAAACTATTTTTAAAAATAGTATATATCCATGCACAGTAAATTTTAAAATACTATTCTTATTATCATAAAATAATGTAAGGAGAACAGTTATTCCTTTGTAACGAGAACAGTTATTCCTTTGTAACATATCTATGTATTTTAATGTTTCTTAGCCACTTGCCTTTAATACTATCATTAGTATTATTTTGGAGAATGGATAACGTCCTAGTAGAAGTGTCATTTTTATCAGATAATAGGTATGCATTTTTAATTTAACGGTTATTAAGCATTTAGTATTTTCTTTTTATGCATGATAATTTGCACACAGGAAAATATGCAAGTATTAATTGCAGAGGTCAATACTGACTTATGTATATACCATTCATGTACCCTCCTCCAAATCAAGATATAGAATATTCTCTTCACTCCCTTTGCCTCTCTGCATTTGACTTCCCTCTCAAGCCAGAGGTAAATACTATTCTGATCTATTTAGATAATCACAGATGTGTGCTTTTTACAGGCTGGGGCCCTAGGATATTGGACCCTTTGTTTCAGTGGTTGTGATGCTTGCACCTACACAAACATCTCCTGGAGCAACAACAACAACAAAATAGAAAGAAAAGAAAAAAAACTATAAGGGTCTAAAATAGCTGTGTACATGAGCATGTGGGGCAAATTATGGGCAAGGAGTTACCAAAAACCTAAAAATCTTGCTATT
This sequence comes from Catagonus wagneri, assembly GCA_004024745.2. Classification (NCBI taxonomy): domain Eukaryota; kingdom Metazoa; phylum Chordata; class Mammalia; order Artiodactyla; family Tayassuidae; genus Catagonus; species Catagonus wagneri. The sequence goes on from PVHT020000256.1 coordinate 10,999,079, forward strand.
TCTAAGAACAGAGAGCAAAAGCAGGATTGTGTCTATGATATTTACCCACATGATTATTTCTACCACTCACCCAGCATTTTTTTAACTTGCAGAAAGGAATTTCTATGTCTGATGTGCCACATTTTAATTTTTACCCACTCTCTTGCTGACGGATATTTAGCTTGCTTGCAGTGTTAGTTCTTTAGAATAAAGCTTTTATAAATATTATCTGAGTCTTTTGGGTAACATATTACACTTCTTTTAGATATGCAATCAGAATAGAATTGCTGAGGTGTAGTGTAGGTGTTAAACATTAGAAATTTAAAAAAAAAATTTCAGAGTGGTTGGTTCACTTTGTACTTCCCAAAAAATATGAGGGTCTGTTGCTCCACCTTTTTTTTTTTCCCCCGTTTCTGGCCACCCCACAGTATATGGAGTTCCTGGGCCAGGGATCAGATCTGAGCCACAGTTGAGACCTTGGCTACAGCTGCAGTAATACTAAAATCTTAAACCACTGTGCTAAGCCAGGGATTGAACTTACATCCCAGAACTGCAGAGACACCTTGATCCCATTGTGCCACAGTGGGAATTCTGTGTTTCTCCACATTTTTCAAACAACTGTGCTTACCAAAATCATATTTAGTCTGAATATTTATACAACATTTAGGCATTTTGACGAGTATTTGACTGGTAGAATATTATAACTTGTTTGGCAAAAATTATGAATTATAGGCTCACCCAAACCAACTCTAAGTTTTCTAGTTTAGTAGGAATAGGATTTTTACTATAGTGCCATGCTCTGCCCTATATGTATATGTACTATCACTGAAAACACACATAATTTATACTAATGTGAGATCTTTAATTGAATTTATAATGGTACACACAAGAATGTCTGATGTTTTACCTTCAGTAGAATGATACTATAAAAGTGAAGCTCTAATTTTATATTTTGAAATGGAAAAATTTTAATTGTGTTGGAATTACCTGATTTTCCACTGGGAAAGCATCTAATGGAGATATGAAACTATTTGGAAGTTTCTAAGTTCACAATTTTTAAATCAATTTCTTACATCTATATACACAAAAAAACTGAATAGAAAATGAGTAAAATTTAGGAAAATAGTCACTTGCTCTACACCAAAAATCATGCAGACACAATGCAGTTTAAATATCTCCTCTACAGCAGGCCACATCAAATTATTGCTATGATCTTCTAAAAGTAATTACTAACATTTAAAGTATTGGCTGATAAAATTGACAGAACACTGTAAACCAACTATAAATGGAAAAAATAAAAGTCATTAATAAAATAAAACTTCCTCTTTTTTTGGGAAAAAAATTAACTATTGGCTGATGTTTCTTTGGCACTACACTGTTCTTTATGTTGTCTATGCAACCCTATGCTTATAGATTAAAATCAACAAATATTTCACCAAGCTACACAAATCAACTCCTTTGAAAAACCGAATTTCAACTGTTTCATTAAATGTGCACTTTTGATTTTGTGCATTTTATTATGGAAAGAATGTATTACAACATTAGAAAATATTTCATACAATTGAAATGAAAACATACAGACAATTCTAGGTTTACCATATTCAGTGACCACATGACTACAGCAAGCATGCTCAAAGTACTCTGTAAGCTCCACAACAGTACTGCTCAGCCTGTATGTATCATACGTATTTTATACATAACTTATAATCTCCCATGTTTCCCTATCACACTGATTACTAGTAAACTGACAGATTCTCTTATCTGAGGGCACATACTCATACTGAGGAAATGCCTTTACACTATAGTCTGTACAAATTGAAAACTGAATCTTGACAGCACAGGTCCTTTAATCTTGGGTCCTTAGTTACCGAGGAGTGTACTGGCTTCTTCTCCCCAGAAATCTGCTGGGACCTTGCTCACGTTCTTCATCTTCCCCCATTCCTTCAATATGATCCTCAGCCTCAAGATTAAGAACTGTTTATAATGATCACAAAGGCCTCACCATTGCTTTGGCCCAGAGAGTTAACACTTTGCTGGGGTAGAGTGGTGGGAATTGAGGTGGATAATCATGTCCAGGTTGTCCCTTTCTCTCCTGGAGTCACAATGGATGAAAGAACTACCAGTCTGGTTTCCCATCTTCTGATAATAGCACAAATTCTAAGATACCTCAACCTGTGTTGCTCCCTCTATACAACTCACTGATGAGGGGCTTAACTGAGGCTGCCTCCCTCCCCTCCAGCCTGCCAACGGGTGTATATAGTTTGGTAGATGTTGGACAAATTTTTTAGGTTCAACCATTGTTACAGGAAAACACAGTTCTAGGGATCTTTTTTCCTTGTTTTCTCTCATCTCTCCATCACCATACCTCGTTGATTTTCAATTTTTTTGTAGCAAATGCTCCCTCCCCATACTTTATGGACCTCCCTGTTGCAGCAAATAGCTTAAGACTCCCTGTATCTGGAGGTATGTGGAAATACTGTTTGAGCATATGTCTTGCTTGGCTATCAGTATGGTACATTATTTGGTGATGGGATAAAAACCAGCAGCACAATGGAGTTTATTTCTGCAGTCTAAGAAGAAAGGGCTCTACAGGTCAGGGTTGGATAGGATTTCTGGCATTTTCCCACCTGTAGTGCCTAAGAGCTAGATGGGGTCCTTGGTTGTCTCCTTTCTAATAAAATTTTAAGAAGTCATCAGACATAACACCCCCCACTGCAATCTTACAGCTACACTGTAATCTGTACTTGTGTAGCTGAGAGTACTTCATTTTATCAGCAAGTATTCTATATTCCCTTTAAAAGAAAGCCTTTTTAGATACAAGGTAACAAAACCTATGTCTGGGGTTGGGTTAGGGTGAGGAGAATGGTCAATTTATACATTTAACTACATGTTAAAATAACTGCATCTCACATACCCAGTTGAAACTAGAACAGAAACTCAAGGCACTGTATGGGAGTTGCCAAGCTCATCCAAGCTTATTTTAATACAAATAATTAAAACTGAAAAATCTGGGACAAATGATGAATTAAATACCAGGGTAACTGGCAAAAACAGAGAAGACCAGGGCACATATACCTGTAAAGTTACCCTACACATACAGCCTCAGGCATCTGTCTGATAAAAATCTCGTAGTGCTCTTAATAGTGCTCTTCTTCTGTATTCTACAGGTGAGTAACAGTTAAAATAGGCTTTCGTTATGAGGACTCTCTCCCCTATTATCCCAAAGAAAAAATGTACTAGTATGTTAAATATTTTAGAATATCATTTTTGAAAAACAAGGTCCTATTATATAGCAAAGGGAACTACTCAATAGCCTGTGATAAACCACAATAGAAAAGAATATGAAAAAAGAATATATGTAACTGAATCACTTTGCTGTATAGCAGGAATTAATACAACACTGTAAATCAACTATACTTCAATAATTTTTTAAAAAATAAAACATGTTTTGAATTAACGTAACTAAGAGGCTTAGTTACAAACCTAAATGGCCAGTACAACGGCTGACCATTCTAATGGGAGGGAGGGATAGGTGCATGGATGAACAGTCTGAAAGATCAAAACTAATGATAAATAGGTTGTTGCTTTGCTTTAAAATAGCCCAGACACAGAACATGGACTGTCCAGAAAGGTGAGGTCCATAAGGACCAAAAGTGGAAAGATCTCTGGCAATTTTTAACATTAGCCTGGATTGCATAACCCTTTTCTGTTGAACAGAGCTACAAAGCAAAGTTCGCCATTTGCCAGAAGTTAAACCAGTTGAGTATCATTTTGAATGTTCTAATGTTGCAAGGAATCTGTTATATTTTTTAAAGTTATTTTCAACTAATCCTTCCAACGAGCCAAGATCTGTGATGCATCAAAGCTGCCCCATCAAGCCTGGGATGTGAAGACAGCTCTCTGCAAGTCTTTTGGCAGCAGCCTGTGAATCTGTGCCGAAGGGGGGTTGTTGTAAGAGTAGGCTTCTCTTTATGATTGTTGTTGTTTCTCCAAATACTCAGTTTGCAGCAGCATCTGCTATCTCAGCTCAGACTGTCCAAACAGATGTGCCATTACCTCATATGATGAGCAAGCCCCTTGAACAAAGCGCCTGCTCTTCCTTGGCAGGTAGTACTAGACGCTCTGTTTAAACCCAGTTGTAATAGCCTGAATCAACCAGGGAATAGGAACAAATGAGATGCTATTTCTCTGCAAACTTGAGGAGGATAGTGTACTCCTTCTGAGTCCCTCATTTTACTAGTATTTCCACTTCAGCAAAATGTGCTTTTGACACAGCTTTCAAATTATCACTGAATTTATCAAGCCCATTTTACTTGATGTTGATGCTATTGGTGAAGCAGATCAGGAGATGATTTCAATGTTTCTAAATACACAGCGAGTGTGAAGTGTGGGCAGTCGAACCTTGGTGTTTTCAATCTCCGTGTGCTATTGTGTAAAAATAAGCAAGCAAGCAAACAGGGCCCAAGACACATGCACGGGTCACAGGAAGCAACTTGACCCTTCTTTATAAAGTGCTGTATTGCTCATGGAAGTCTCTGTCTTATCCCAGAGAAGGGTACAGTCAATGAACACAGTGATAGTTTTTCAGCTGCACTAACCATTGAAGAAATAAATATATTATCACCACATTCTCTTATCTGAGTGTGAGTCTTTCTCGCAAAATTCCTCAATGTACTAACAGAAACATATTAGCTCATCATTTTGGAGATAGAGTAGTTGGTCTCAGGCAACATGGGAAGACGGTTTACTCTGTGTAGGCAGTGTATGCTGCAGCGTTACATACATTTTTCTCACTTAGATCTTATATAACCTCATTTATATATTACAACCTGAACTTTTACTAATATGAAAACTGATGTTAAGTATCATCTAGAAGGTCAAATCTAGAAACTGGCAGACACATATTAAAATTCAGTTACATCTAACTCCAAGTTTTATTTTCTTTCCAGTGAGCCAGGCAAATAACTTTTAGCATATCACTTATTAATTCTGAGGCTTAGTTTTGTTTCTCCCTAAACTGGTTATTTTACAGACTAAAAGAAAAGCAAACACACACAGACACATGCTCACAGAAATGCCAAAACCACAGGCTTACACTCATACATATGCTTGGGTGGCTGATTAACAGAGCATAGTAAGTTATCAATATATGGTAGCTAGTTTCATTTCTATGATATTTATAAAGTGTTAATAATTAACCACCTAAAACTTAGCCATACTCAGGGTTATCTGAATCCAAAACAAGTAGCCTAGAAAGAGTATTATCTACCCTAAATGATATCTTAGTGATGGTCTCTAACCATTTGGCTATTGAATATGGTTTTGGAACTGGGAAGCCTCCCTCTTGAGAATATATTCCTACGAAGACTTTCACATTGACACAAGACTATCAAAGGCCTTACTTACTGAAGCTTATTCTAGTTGTGTTAATAGAGGCTGTTTCTAGTTGATCATATGGTATACAAGTTATTTTCCATTCTGTCTAACATGATGATTTTGAGCATGGATTCTAAAGCAATTTTATTGCTGTATCATCTTGAACAGGCTATTTAACCATGCTTACTCAAAATTCCTTTTTAAATGGACTAAAATTACTTGACCATACTGTCTAACATAACAGTACTTCAAACATTTAAGTAATAAATAAATATTTAATAAGTTAATATTAGTATTTGTGAACAAAAATAGCTATTGTTACTATTATTGCTACTACTACTACTAATGATAAAACTATTATTTTGATTTCAATATTTGTTCCTCCTACATCTGTGAAAATTTCAGAGGAGGTCAAATATTCATAATAGTTAATGTGAAATTGCCTTAAAAAGACAGAAATGAAGTTTTTTGTTATAGTAGGCATAATTGAGACATAATTGCTTGTTTTAAAATTATGTATCACATGGCAAAAGGCTAAACATTGTTGGAAACAGGTAAGTTATATAGTAGCACATACATTCAAGAGTGAGGATTTTTTTTCAATTAAAATTCTATGCAGGCATTTTCCCCTTCAGTTGATCTATTTCACAGAGGGAAAAGGAGGAAAGAGGTCAACAAACGAAGAAAAAATCTACAAATAAACTTCACTCTTTTTATTTCTTTGATGTCTGCTTGACAATGTGTTTTGAATGATTTGCAGCTGTGTCTTCAACTTTAGAGCTGGAAGGTGTCTGCATAATAACTCAGTTAAAGACAGTTTTTTTCAAAATATGATGCAACTGAAGCCCAAGGAACAAACTAATTCTACAAAGCTATTTGCTTAAGGGATGGAGAAGAGAAAAAGACATGTAGAAGAGATCTGGGGTGAGTCTAATTTTTTAGATTACTTCCAAAGCCTTATGTGGATTTTGTGTCTTCATTATCAGAGCAAAGTAAGACACACATAACCAGTTCAAATGTAAACTGTCATACAGACAGTACTGAGATCATTGGTGCTTAATTAAGAAAAATACTTTTTCAGATTAACATAATACAATACTTATTTCCCTGCCAGTAATTCCATTTAGTGCAAGAATAGAGCAAAGCCAATGTTTTGAGTTTTGTACTATAACATCTCTGGGGCAGGTTTTCTTTCACATTACAGTAATCAGGAATACTGTCAAAATATGTCAGTAGCCTGCAGGCAATTTCACACTTCAAAAATATTTTTTAGTGAGTTCCCATTGTGGTTCAGCAGCAACGAACCCAAGTAATATCCATAATGGTGTGGGTTCGATCCCTGGCCTTGACCAATGGATTGAGGATCCCGTGTTGCCGTAAGCTGAAGTATAGGCTGCAAGTGTGGTTCAGATCCCGCGTTACTGTGGCTGTGGTGTAGGCCAGTATCGATAGCTCCTATTCAACCCCTAGCCTGGGAACTTCCATATGCCAGGGGTGTGACCCTCCAAAGACAGGGAAAAAAAAAAGAATTTTTAGTTAAAGGGCAAAAAACGCTTAATAACATTTTCTCCCATTGAATGTACTGTTATCCTTTTTCTAGCCACACTGGTATGCTGATTAATGACCATAATGACAGTTTAAAAAAAAAAATGATTGGGTTCAATGGGTCAAGACAATGAAGCACCTGTTTTCCTTCACTGTGGTATGCAAAGAAAAACTGCCAGTCCCCTCAGAAACTACTAAGAGAAAAATTGACCAGTAATATGGCTTTTACAAAGAATATGAACATTAAAAGAATTTCACCAATCTCTATTTCATGATGAATTTTTTGTCTTTTTTAAATTTGAATCACATTCCTGTAATCACAGGTACAGTTATTAAAGTGAGGCACTTGTTTCAACAGTACAGCATTTTCTTAGATTTCAGTACAAAGACTGATTGATTGTATTTTGGTTCATCATAAGTTCTTCCCCTGATAATTTTTTTTTTTTTTGCTTTTTAGGGCCTCATCTGCTGCATATTGAGGTCCCAGGCTAGGGGTCAAATCAGAGCTCTAACTGCCACCCTACACCACAGCCACAGCAACACCAGATCCAAGCCTTGTCTGTGACCTACCCTACAGCTCACAGCAATGCCAGGTCCTTAATCCACTGAACAAGGCCAGGGATCAAACCCGCAACCTCATGGTTCCTAGTCAGATTCGTTTTCACTGTGCCATCACAGTAACTCCACCCCTGATAAACATTTTTTTAATGTCTGTATTCATATTTGTACAAACATTCATCTTCTCAGGAATACACAGAATTTCAAAATTTTGATTGGTTATGGATCTTCCTCCCTATGAGCAAAAGCTGAAAAGCCAAACTTGCACTCAGTTCAAAACAAAGAGATATTTAGCATTAAGTAAGTGTTTAAAAGAGAAAAAATAGACTAAGATAACAAAAAGGATAAACACAGTAGGAATGAAAAAGTGAGGAAATTTAAACCTTAAAGTCAGAGTTAAGAAAGGGAAAAGGCCTGGCTGATGTTGTGGTGGCAAATGCATATAGGACAAATTTTCTAAACAGTCTATATTACAAGGAATAATAAACCTTAAAGGAAACATTAACTGTTGAGAATTTTCTATTTTAGCATTTGGTGGTGGCAGGAAGTTTTCCCTCTCCTAGCAGTTTGATGATACGATCATGAAAATAATTAGTTACCAGTCATCATGTAGAGTAGTTTCTTTGTGAAAGAGAAAGCAAGACTCTCCAGCCCATTTTACCAGCATACTTAGACTTTTCTCTTTCACAGATCCTCCCTAAGACTCTGAATGTGGCCGTCTGGTCCTTCTAGTTCCTCTTCTCCCCACTGCTCTGCCATCCACAGATGAGCACCCTCCTCCAGTGAGCAAGGATTCCTTCCTAACATTACAACATTTTTTTCAAATATAGTAGCCTGCAATAAACTACCAAGATTTTCCTTTAGAAAGTAAACAGTGGCTCAAACAAACTTGTTATGATGTCATAGAAAGTCAGCAAGAACTTTGTTCAAATTCCGGTACTAGAAGTCACAATCTGTGGGCCTGTGGGCTTGCTAACTGAGTTTTATCTTTCTTAGCTGAAAATGAAGGACTCTACCTGAAAACACACCTAAAGGCCTAAAACAGTATGTATCATGGAGTGTACATCATAACCATTTCTCAATCAGCAGTAATTGCTACTAATATTGCTCTTACTACTACCAACACAAACACTACCAGTAATAACCAAATTTCATTTTCTACTGTGAAGAAAGTAAAATAATATATTCCTGGCTTTTGACTGTATTACTAATTTCTGCCTTTTCACATGAACTTCTCCAAGTCTCGATTTTTTTCTCTTCTATCTCTTACAAGGACACTTGTCATGGGTTATGGACCTTCCTGGATAAAACAGGATAATCCCAGCTCAAGATACTCATTCTATATGAAAAGACCTTATTTTCAAGTAAGGGCATATTCAGACACTCAGCAAATTAAGACATAGATATGTTGGTGGGCATAGGGAGCAATACTCAACTCATTACAGCAGATCCAGTAACACTGCAAAGGAGCAAAACTGAGCCTCACCCAAGTGTCACAAGTTTTTAATAGTTTTAGGTAACATAGTAAGTGATGAAAATGAGGTTAGAATCCAGATTATAACTCATATGCTGGGAAAGGGCCTTGATATATACATCAATAAATAGATGCTGATTGTTGATTCAATTTCCCCAAGGTGGCATTTTCTAACAGAACTCTTCTGTAAGGTGTTATAGAAAAGTCACAAAGAAGGAGCCTTAAGTTCTGACTAGCTTGTAAAATGGCAGGTTAAATGAGGTTAGGCAAATTTCTTTAATTCAGAATATAGAGCCTTTGACATATTAAAGTTCACTTTTTATTAAGAAGCAAAGAAAATGCTACTAGATAGTGCTAACACTTCCCAAACCTATTGAATCCTAGTTTTTTTTCTTTTTCCTCGGAATATCTAAGACTAGCTTTTGCAACACATTTTGGAGTCTAACATAAAAAAAAAAAAAATAGGACCATTATGTCGGAAAGTTGGTGTCAGATAGCAGAGAATTCCCCAGTGAGAAAAGCTGTGTTAGGGGAAAGCACCCACAAGACACAGTACAACAAAGCTGGTTGATCTGGTTTGTAAGGTGCTGAATACAACTGATGTGCTCCCTGCCTTCTGTGGTTTATGACATAGGTAAGAAAAACAGTCATTAAGCAATTGATTTGAAGGAACTATGGTGAACTTTATGCCAGCAAAAATGCTTTGCACTATGGATTTATGTAACAGGGAGCATCACCTACTCTAGGAATTGAGGGAGTGACATTTAAGCTGATCCTTGGAAAAAGGATGGGATATAACAAAGTCAAAGGGAAGAAGAATCCAGTTCCTTTTTGCCAATATTCAGAGCTAAGAAATGTATCTATACTCTTGGTCAAGTCCATGAGAAATTAATTTCGTATTACTCTATTGATTTGGGAGATAATTTCAGTTTTTTAAAAGATGTATCAAGTTCAGTTTTAAGTAACAATTGAGACAGAATCTTCATCCTTGGCCCATCACCCCTTCCTGACTGCCATGTAATCTATCTCCCCACTTCTGTGCTTCAGAGTATCCTACACCATATTTCTAAATCTTGCCCTTCCTTCTCAACTACCATCGCTTTTGTATTGTTGTAGGCTACAGTTGCTGAACTAAAACAAGATGTTTCTATAAAAGTACTAAGAATTTACACTCAAACTTCACGACTGCAGAGTTCCTATTGTGGCTCAGCAGTAACAAACCTGGCTAGTAACCATGAGGATGCAGGTTCAATCCCTGGCCTCACTCAGTGGGTTTAGGATCTGGCATTGCCATGAGCTGTAGGTGGCAGATGCCGCCCGGATCCCATGTTGCTATGGCTGTAGTGTAGGCCTGAAGCTGTAGCTCTGATTCAACCCCTAGCCTGGGAAATTCCGTATGTCACAAGTGTAAGTGTAGCCCTAAAAAAACAAACAAACAAAAACCTTCACCACTGCAATATTAATTGTTATAAACACAAAGACAAGGCCTACTTTTCTGGAAACCATAAAGTTATAAGCATTGTTAGTATGTTTTACTTAGGTATCGCTAAGTTGAAAAATAATTAGGAGGTAAAAAACTTGAGAACTCCCAACTAACTCAGAAGGAGATTGAGTGAATTATTTCTAAGTAAAATTACACTAAGTCAAAAATCAGATTTAAGACTAACCTATTATGATTTAATGATTTAAAAAAAAATTGTAAGATAGCCCAGTATGTCTTTCTTAAAATAGTCTTTCACTGTACTCTGCTTACTCTATTTTCTACTCAGTCTGGTTTATCATACGACCATGGTTTACTGCCTATATTTTTTTTCCTCCTAGATTCATATATACTGCTGCTGAACAATTTTGACTTTCCCACTTTTAATATAAGCCAAGAATTGACATCAGTAAGAACTCCAGGCCAAAAATATTATTCCCTAATGAAAGTACACACTCAAATGTTATTTTTCCAAAAATTCTCAGCTTGGAAAACCAAGGAAAATGCAAAGTAATTTATGTAAAGAAGAATCTCCTGTACTTGACATTGAACATTTTAATTAGAAATGCATATGGACTGTATGTTAAGACTGTATTTCATTATCTATCCAGAGAAACCACGGTACCTACCAGGATTTAAGTTGAAAAGAGGGATAAGTGAAGTTTGGATCTTTTAAAAAAATTCTTTATAATCTCCAGAGGATATATACAGTCCAAATAGATTTGGGTTGGACTTTTATGTCTATTTATTATCTCTAGCTTTCTTATTGCAAGTAAGTCATTTCTATTCATATCTCCTGGAGGTTATGAAAGAATGTACAGAACAAGGTTCTTCACATGCAAAGCTTTTATAGAGACATGTAATGTTATTTATGCCTGTCAAAGCATCATTAAGCATCATTCAGAATACTAAGAATTATGTTAATATAATTATGTCAACATAGTCACACGGTAACCATTTAAAGTACAAAAGATTTGGCTTTTTCTTGAGCATTGTAGTAAACATTACATAATTCAGTAAGGTTCTGAATTCTGTCAAAGCAACCTTGCATCTATATGATAACATGCTATATAGGAGGTCATGATGGAGAGAGTATTGGCTTGGGTTCTGACAGCGACTTCAAGGTGGACAAATTTGAGATAAACTAGAATTTTAATTTAAAGATCAAGATTATGATGTTATAAATAGTGGTTTGGCAAAATTCCTTCTAATAATTTCAACTTTTATGAACATAAAAGCTTTCCGTCATAACTCTCTAATGACTGCTCACTACTTGCACCAGAATTTGAGCATGATTGCTAAAAATGCCAATTCTTGAGCCCCATCCAAACCTACCAAATTGGAGTCTTAAGAAGTAAGTTCAAGATATCTACAATTTATATAAACACTCTCAAAGATTCTTCTACAGTTTGCCAACCTCTAATATATAGTGGGTTATTTTGATAGTTATATAGCTTTCCATTATCAGTATTGTTTATTTTATAAATTGAATTAATCAAGAAAAATGTTAGTTTTCATTTGTGTAGAGGTTTATAATCACAACTTCAAAAAAGAAAGAACTTCAGTTCTTTTCTCCAGGCCAGATACTCTTTCACTTCACTCAAAAGAGAAGTTTCAAAGAAGAAACAGTCCACATACCTTCCTGAAGTCCATCAGTGATATCTGCATTAGCGAATTAGAAACAGATGGTATTAGGATAGAAACTCAGGTGAGAAAGATTTTGTTCTTAGAGTCTAATCTTGAAGTAGGCATGGAAACTTCAGAGAAAGTAAGTTTTCGCAGGTAGTAAAAAATTTTCAGTTTCATTGAATATCCCATTCTGGTGCAAGCCAGCATAGATTACAGTGCAGTATGAGACAGAAAATAATACATTATGGCCATGAAAAAAGGGAGTGGAACACAACCAAGCACAAAACAGATACACTTCCCTGCATCTTACTTGGTTGAAGGTTGAAACTTTTACTCATTTTACAGCGAAACACTACCTTCCTAAAACATAGCTTTTATTAATGATAGATGGCACTGTATGCATTTTATGACTAGCATGTGGATAAAATTGCAATATCCTCATCTGCAAAATTAAGCAATAGTTCCCTTTCATGATCTTACCTTTCTACTCAATAGAAGCGTCTATTATGTGCCAAAAAATCTTTTAGGACTTATCTCTCATGAAATATTGGTGAGCACATAACTCAGGTGTATCTGGTCATCATATTTGATTATCAGTTTTGAAATAAAGTTTAAAAAATAATAAACACGAACCCACAAATGGGGGTGGGTATATATACAACAAACATGGTAGAACATAGTGGTATGTGTGCCTGCTGGGGAGATGGCAGAAAAGCAGTTTGAGGTCAGACTACCCATGGGTAGTCACATTCAGAGGGGACAACTGAGAGAAACCAGAGAGATTTGGTTCAGCTGGTAGATGGGCTAGGCCAGGATGTCCAAGTAAGCTATACATGGCTGTATGAAATGTGACACTGGCTTACCCCTCACGCACAAGCACACACAGTAACACACACTCAAGTCCACCAGCATATGCTAAAAAGGAACCTGTGCACTCCACCACTCAACATGTTGAGAAGGCTGGGGTCAAGACTTGTGCCGCAACAAATCCACTTCTTTCCTCTGTACCTCCCCCTGGGCCCCAAAAGGGAAAGCTAGGTCCTTTCTTGATGGAGAGAGAGTGTCAAGGATATCAAGGACTCAGGGCCCAGATTAAGATATGAAAGATATCAGTGGTGATGTGAGCAGTAGCTCAAGCCCCCAAAATGCACACTTCAGCCTCTGGTGATGACGAGGAATAGAGGTCCATGGGCTAAAGCCACATGCCTTACCCAATGTCCCCACCCCAGGATGAGCTCTTACATCTGAGCTGAGTGCTATCAGCATGAATTCCCAGACCTGAAGTAGCCCTCCTCCTGGTCCTGAGGGCAGGGAGCCCAGCGGGATGTAGTTAGACCTGGAGCTCCCACTTCCTCACTACTACACCTGGACCAGGAGTAGGGGAAGCACTGCGCCCAGCAGTGGTGGGAGCTGGCCAGGCACTAGCATGCTTTAAGAGGAGCCAGCCCTCCAGTATCACAAAGTTCAGTAAGAGCAGGTGTGCTTCTGGCTCCAAGGGCACCACACTCTGCACACAGGTGAGGGCCCCTCCCAGTGTTCTGAGGGTGAGAAGTGCTAGAGCTGACAGGAGTACCTGAGCCACTACCTGCAGCTCCACCAGGTAGAAGCCCTTCCTCTGTGCCGAGTGCAGCCTCAGCTTCATGCTCCAGAAAAGTTCTGTCAAGAACCAGCAGAAGCACACTAGGAAGGTGGAGAAGCACACTGTTGCCCCCCCCCCACCCCAGCCTCCTGGGCCACAGGCAAAATCTGACCAAGGAGAGAGGCGTGGAGATCTCTGCGCAAAAGTCACTTGGCAGTGCCTCCTGATCCCCAAGGACCTCCAGGAGGGAGGTGCCTAGCCCCTAGGCCTGTCACCAGAAGCCACCAGGAGCATAACAAAGCACCCAAAGAACCACACCATTTCCCTTACGGAATCTCCACACCTCATGCCAGGATCAGAAGTACTGGGTCCCCCGATAATGACAAAGGTGTGGTTACCCATGATGTAAGGCCTATGCCAGCTAGACTGAAAACCCGAGGGTCACTGAGTCATCCGTGTTTTGTTTCTTGTACCAGTTGTTCATGAACATGACTGATGTAAAGATGAAAACAATAACTCTTCCCACTCAGAAGTATTCACTGGTAACCTATGATAATCAATGATAGTGGTTTTGATGGACATAGAGATGCACTTCCCAAATCTCATTTTAAGGAAGTATTTGTTGCCCTGGCTGCTGGGAGCGCTATCAGCAGATGGTTTTTAGCTGTCAACTGCTTTAGGGATTGCCTCAGCTGTAGAGAGTTGTCTTACCCAGAGTAACTCCACTGCCAGAGTATATTATATTCAATGCCATGGAGGCAAGCACAAAAATGCCCAGTAATTTAAACTGGTTGTTCATTATAATGACTGATGTGAAGATCAAACAAATAAACCTCCACTAACCTAGAAGTACCCAGTAGTAACTCATGATATTCAATGCTATCTGCTTTTTGAATGACAATCTTTATCTTCAGAGCTCCCTGTGACAGTACTAAGCTATCAGACCTATGTTACTGATCTTCTTCCTCTGCCTAACTCTACTTCTTTCACCTCCGTTCCATAAGTATAATTTCTAGGACTCTAGAAACATCTGCACATTTAATTTCATCTCAGAGTCAGCTTCCTGGAGATCCAAACTGTGACGACTTCTGTCAAGAGTGGTCCAAGAAAGCAGGCAGGAGATGAGTCTTGCAGCTGGATCAGTCATTGCCAGTTGGCATGGAGGACCCCATCACCTGTGGTTAGGTAGGCACAGAATATTCCCTGACACAAGGTGTTGGTCCAGTTAAAAATTCACTTTGAATCAGAATCATCTATCAGTGGAAAGGAATGTGCAATTTACCAAGTTGTTTGCAACATATGGAAGAAGTAGTAAATAGCATTTAATGGGCTAAACTCAATGTATGCTTTACAAGAAAATAACAAAAAGCTGGGATTAACTCACCCAAAAGCCAAGCAGCCCCCCCAAAACCCACCCATCAGCCATTAGAGTACATCAAAAACAGTGTGGCCTTGGAGGAGGAGTGTGATGGAAATCTGTGTCACAATTATGTATTTTAAAAATGCAGGAGTGCGGGTTCTTACATATCTCTATTTCACCAGTTTCTTTCCTACATAAATTAGATCCTCGAGGATGAAAGCAGACTACTGCAAACTCTATTATTTTGGCTGCACCCTTGGTATATGGAAGTTCCTGAGCCAGGAATTAAATCTGAGCAGCAGCTGTGAACCTACACCACAGCTGTGGCAACGCCAACGCCAGAGCCTTAACCTGATGCACCACAGCTGGAACTCTGACCACTGCAAGCTTAACAAAGTTAATAGCTCCAATTGCTGCCACCTTGTCAGGTACAATATCTTTTTTTTTTTTTAGAGTGTTCTGGATATGGCATCCAGCCATTGACTTGGTGAATATGTTACTTTCTTCCTATAATGGTACCAATAAAAAAAGCCTTACTAAAATTTTGCAAGTATATGAAAAAGACAACAGAATGCATTTATAGTTTTGCCCCAAGGTCACAAGGTTGCCTTACCTTCTTTATGGTGTATCATAAATGATGATCAACTCTCTGGACATTTGGCAGAACATCTCCTTGATCCACTATGTGGGGGTGGGGGCTTCATGGAGATACTTGTCTTACAGACCTGAAAAAAATAAACCGTGAGGATTCAGGGATCTGCCACGTAAATCTTACCTTTAAGGATCCAGTGGTCATGAGCATGCCATGTAAAAAGCTATTTCGTCTTGCACCTCTCTGTTTAAAGTAATATTTTATATCCCCACAGCACTAAGAATAAAACCCAAATTCCTTCCTCTGACTTCAATAAAGACCCGTGATCGAAAGCCTGTGTTTCCTTTGATTTTCTCTTAAAACTCCTTCTTGTTTCAGGATACTGTATTACTTTTCTACTTCTGTGTAACACATTACCGCAAACTTAGTTACATAAAACAATATCCATTTATTAACTTACAGTTTCTGCAGGTCAGAAGTCTTGACATGGCAAAACTAGGTTCACTGTTCAGGGCCTCGCAAAGCTGAAGTCAGGGAACTAGCAGGGGCTGCTTTCATCTGGAGCTTAGGCCCTCTCTCAAAAATCATTCAAATTGTTGGCAGAATTTAGACTCTAAGACTGTAAGACTTGAAGTCTCCACTTCTCCGATGGCTGGTGTTTGGGGTTGCTCTCAGTTCCCGTCCATGCGTAGGAAACTCACAGCATAACGGTATACGTCCTTTCACGTCGATAGCAGAGCCACGACTGCTTACACTCTCGCTGGCCCCTTTTAAGAGCCCATTGAATTAGTTCACGCCCACCTAGGACGCTCTGCTTCTAATAGAGTCTACTGATTAGGGAGTTCACAGCAGCATCCACTTTAGTGTTTGATTGAATAGCTGGGAGCAGTTGTGTGTATGCCTTGGGGTAGAATCTCGGGGGATATCTTAGAATTTTGTCTATTACGTTACCAAGAACAATGTGTGCCTGAGACTGTCTTCATTTTAGACCTTAAAAAAATCTCACATTCCAGGAACCCCTTCCATCCCAGGAAGACCTTGCCCTACTAAACTCCCATCATGCTAGCCTGCTGTGGTTCCTCAGAAACATCGATTCTGTTTCTCCCTAGGAATCTGACATTACCACTTCTGCTAGGAATGCTTTTTTCTTCTTGTCATTCACATTTTATGTTAAACATCATCTTTAGAGCTTACATTCTCTTGAGAGGACAGAGTGAAAAAAAGAATAATTGAAATGAATTAGGAAAGCACATTAGTGTGTGAGAAGATGAGAAGTCTTATGGGAAAAAGATGAAACAAACTAATGATAGGAGTTCTAAATGGAGTATTAGAGTACAACTTTTTGAAAAGGGGACACTCGAGCAAATATTTGAAGGGAGTGAGGGCATTAGCCAGGTGAATATCTGAGGGGAGGGTATTGTCTCTGCTAATTCCTTAAAGTGGAACATGCCTGGCATGTTCAAGAATATGATACCACTTTTAAGTGGAATCTAATATATAGCACAAATGAACCTATCTACAAAAAAAAAAAAACCTCATGGACTTGGAAAACAGACTTGTGGTTGCAAAGGGGGAAGGGAAGGGATTGGAACGGACTGGGAGTTTGGGGTTAATAGATGCAAATGCTGTTTTTGGAGTGGATAAGCAATGAGATCCTGCTGTATAGCACAGGGATATATATCTAGTCACTTGGGATGAAACATGATAGAGGATAATGTGAAAAAAAGAATGTGTGTGTATATATATATATATATATATATATATATACATATGCATATATACACATATATACAAACACATATGTATAACAGGGTCACTTTGCTGTATAGCAGAAATTGACAGAACATTGTAAATCATGTACAATTTAAAAATTAAAAAAGAATATGCAAATAAAATGCAACAGAAATAGAGGGAAAGTGCCTAGGACATGAGTTCAGGGATGGAATGAGCAACCAGATCATGTAAGTCCTTACAGAGCATTGTAAGACTTTGGCTACTAAGATAGGAAAACACTGGGGAATTTCAAGCAGGTGAGAGACATTATCTGACTAAAGTTTTATAGGATCCCCTCTGGGTGTTGTGTCAAGAATAGATTGGGGATGGGGAAAGGAGAAGTAGGGAGAACCTATAGAAAGCTGTAAGTGGGCTGTGTGAGTGATTACGGTGGCTGAGTATAGTCTGTTAACAGTATAAGCGGTGAAAAGTGATGAATGTGGTTATATTGACAAGGTGATGATGGGATAGACAAGGAAAAATTGATGGAGTAACACATTTAAGTAAGAGGGGATAAAATCTAGTACAAAATGAAGGGATTGACTTTAATTAGAAGCACTGAGAACTCCTACATTAAAAAAGGCAGAAAGACAGTATATAAATGTGCAGATATGAATAGATATATAAAGGTCATGGTAGGAGCTTGGGAAAATAGAGAGCAGGCAGTTAGGATGGAGATTGGAACTGGCCCATTCACCACTCAGCAGATGAGGATTCCATGCTGGTTGGTAGGTGGGGCATAGAGAGTACCAAGCAAAGGTTTCCTTTCATTGGCTAAAGATTTCATATGGATCAGCAGAAATAGCTGAGAGGCAGGCCGAATAAATAGTTTTAACACTTAGAGTCCAAAGACTATTTCATGTTCAGCATCATGGTTACTTTTATGTGTCAACTTGACTGACCAAGGGATGCCTGGATTACATGTGATTTCTGAGTGCCTCTGGAAAAGTGTTTCTGGGTGGGACTGGGACTTAAATGGATGAACTGCCCTCCCCACGTGGATGTGGGTGAGCAGTGACCCAGCTGTTGGGAGCCCGAATAGAACCAAATGTGCAGGAAGGAGGTATTCGCTCCTTTGCCTTGCTGCCTCAGCTGGGACACTGATCTCCTGCCCTTGGCTTTCTTGGTTCTCAGAATTAAACAACTTTCCTGGGTCTCGGGCCTGTAGAGAGGATACAGTGAGACTTTACTTCCTTCATAATTGTGAGTCAGCTTGTCCTAAAATCTCTCTCTCTCTCTCCAGATTCTGTTTCCCTAGAAAACACTAATAGTCTCTGCCAAGGTAGATGTGTTATGCAGAGGTCAAGGATTTGGTAAGGAAAATGTGGGCTCCTGCAACATGAGATGGGGAGATCTGGATGTGTGCACTGGGGTTGTTGGCTCTGCAGACCCACAAACCCCTCTAGGTTAATAGAGGTAGCCCACCCTCCCCTCCTAAGAACCAGCCTTTCTGCCAGGCTGGATTCCTGTCACTGGCCTTGTTAGATGAAGCCTTTAGGAGCTACTCTCATTACTTTTCTGGCTGCTACCAGTATAACATGCCCTCTAACCTGTCTGTGGAAATGCTGTGCCTCACAAGTGCTGAAACAGACTGTACAACCAGAATTTTAAGAATTAACTAGCGACTACAAGTAGGAACAAGGAAAGCATACCTAGGGTGGGAATTTAAGGATGCTTAATTAAGGGGGCTACAATGTAAGACTCGACAAGTAAGAATTTATTCACTTGGGCCGATTGTTTGCAGGGCACAGGCTTTAACACCCTGGTCCTAGAAAGAACCCCAAGGAACGGAGCAAATTCTCTTCTAGGGTGGACCTCAGAGTCACGGAAAAAATAAAGGCCTGTGCTGAGCAAAGTAGAAATGCTCTAACTGAGCTAAGAGATGGCAGAGAAGGGAGTGAAGGTCTGAGGCCAGCAGATGTGCTGGAATGGATAGAGATGAAAGGAGACCCACGTGAGGCTGGTTCCACAGGAGGGATGCAGGAATGCACCATTCATCAAGGACATTAGGCCTGTTCCAGTGAGAGGTGAAATTCACCTCTGATTGCCAATGCTCAGGATCATCAAGAAGTTCACCAGTAGCTCATCTCTAAAGGCTGGGACTGAAGACAGTTACACATGCCATGGAGAGGAGCTCATTAATTCTATGGGGTTGATGCCCCATCAATAGAAGCCAGGTGGCACTGTTCAATCACCAGAAGCCAGGAGGCTGCAATTACAATAATTGCAAGGCAAGGTCAGGGGAGCAGCCAAGGGGGCGTTATCTTCATGGAGTTGTGGGGATGGTTAATAGAGCATAGCACCCCTAGGGGCAAAAGAGATGAGCTGTCAAGGAGGGTGCTGTTTAACATCTATAACCAAAAAAGGCAAAAATGCAGGAGCAGAGGCATGAGGGCAATTGCTCCAATAAAAAGTAACGAGCTCTTGTTCCTTTTCCTGAGCCAGTTTTCAAATCTGGAACCCATTGACTAACAAAGTGGCCGGGTCCCTGGAAGGGAGAACCTCGCAGCTATTTCAAGACTGTAATGATTCCCCCAGTCCTTCCCTCAGAGGGAGCTATGGCCATTTGCTCAGGTCACCGTATCCCAAGGCAAGAGGAACTTCAAAAGAGTAGGAGGACGATGGGGTCTGAGTTGACATTAAGGCATCATCATAGCCCTCGAGTAAAGTCAGGGCTTATTGGCTCCCTGTAACAAATGAATCCCTGGCTAAAGGCCAGCTTACAGTGGACAACTGGGACTGACTTGGTGTTCATTTCTCCAGGGCTCAGGTGTAAAATTTGAATTGTTACACTTTGCAGTTAGAAGGCTACCCCCTCATCCTTAGCCTAGAGGGAAAAGCACTTATATAGGGAAGGCCAAGTGGAAACCTATGAAATTAACCTTCCCCACAAGATAGTAAATGAAAAACACTATTACATCCTGGGGAAGAAAGGGGTAGTAGGATGGCAGGAATTAGCACCACTATTAATGACCTAGAGATTTCAGAAATGATGGTCCCAAATCTCCTCTATATTTGATTAGCCAGTCTGGTCCCTGGAAAAACTGGATATATTCTTGAGAATGATCTTAGATGGCTGGCTGCAGACTGAATCAAGTAACATCACTGGTAACTGATACTGTGTCAAACATAGTTTTCTTGCTAGAGAAGATGAATATGGCCCTCAGTTACATTGTATCTGACCAATTATCTGGTGAATATGTTTTTTTCATTTCAATGAAAAAAATGAATCAGAAAGAACTCATGTTTAAGTGGAATGAACAAAAATATACATTTTCCCCTTTCCTCAGTTGTTAACCTCCTGCCCTCTATTAAAAAATTGTACAAAGAGGTCTGAACCACATAAACATCCCCCATGTGTCATACTAATCACTTATATGGATGACATCATGCCAACAGGATAGGACAAGCAAGACAGACAGCTAGTGCACTGGAGACTTGGATGAGGTGTATTTCACAAATTGAATGTTAAGACCTATTAAGACTTGAGAGAGGAACACCAACTTAGAGAACATTTATGGATGCAATAGGCAAGGGCCTACTCGGGTATCTCCTCCAAAATGAGGCAAATTTATATTATTATCCCCTAGTGCGAAAGGAAAGCAGAATAATTTATATTATTATCCCCTAGTGCAAAAGGAAAGCAGAAATATCACATTCTGCACCTAGGAATACTGTGCCAGCCCTAGGTGAAACTGAGACTGCCTAATTTGAGCTGGTGGCAGAGTAGTAAAGGGCTCTAGGCTGGTCCATGACGCAGTGCAAGCAGCCCTGCCACTTGGGCCACAGAATTGAGAAGACCCATAGTGTAGATGTATCAGGGATGAGAAGATACAGACTGGAGCCTACGGCAAGTAGCAGCCAGAGAATGGTGATTTAGGCCCCTGGGAATCTGGAGCGAGGCCATAGATGAGAACTACCTACCTGTGAGAAACAGCTCCAGGTGTGCTACTGACCTGGGTAGAGATAGAACGCTTGACTATGGGAAAGCCTGCTCTGCCAAGTCTTATTGTCAAATGGACCCCGCAATTCATCATAAAATGGAAATGGTACATCTGAGATAAAGCCCAAATCATATTTAAGGTCAGATTTTCTTACAGGTTAAAAGCTTCAGTTTTTATATTTTTCTACATTATCAAATAGTGTAAGATTTTTCTTTATTAATAATGATCAGTTCATTCATTATCTTTTAGGAGATGATGTTAAACATAATTGTATTAATACTCTTAATGCATTTTTAAAATACCTTAAAAGTTATCTACATTGTCCAGAGGTACATTAGAAATATTTCAACATCAAGAATTAGAAGTTAAGGAGTTCCCGTCGTGGCTCAGTGCTTAACGAATCCAACTAGGAACCATGAGGTTGCGGGTTCGATCCCTGGCCTTGCTCAGTGGGTTAAGGATCCGGCGTTGCCGTGAGCTGTGGTGTCGGTTGCAGACGTGGCTCGGATCCCGAGTTGCTGTGGCTGTGGCAGAGGCCGGCGGCTACAGCTCCTGTTTGACCCCTAGCCTGGGAACCTCCATATGCCACAGGTGCGACTCTAGATAAAGGCAAAAAGACAAAAAAAAAAAAAAAGAATTAGAAGTTAAGAATTTCCTTAAAATTTTGAACATGATTTTTAATTTTTTTGGTTTTAACTTTTAATCTTATTTTCCCAATAATATTCTCAAATTCTATTCAAATAAAATTATCTCTAACATATAAGGTTTTCTTGTATGCAGTGCAAAATACACTAGAAAAATTTGCAGAGATATTTGTCAACACAAAATAGGTAACATTAACAGTAATAATACGGAGAGTTCTTCTTGTGGCTCAGCTGGTTAAGAACCTGGTTAGTAGGATCCATAAGGATGCAGGTATGATCCCTGGCTTCGCTCAGTGGGTTAAGGATCCAGTGTTACCACAAGCTGTGGTTTAGGTCAGATGTAGCTCAGATCTGGCTTTGCTTTGACTTGGGTGTAGCTGGCACCTGCAGCTCCTATTCAACCCCTAGCCTGGGAACTTCCATATGTCATGGTTGTGGTCCTACAAAAAAAAGGAATAAAATATATATACACTTTAGGATAGCTTATACAATGAAATATTATGTAACCATTTGAAAATATGTTTCTAAAGAAAATTAAATGACATGAATAATTATCACGTGACCACATCAAATTAAAACAACCTAAACACAATTTATAAAGTTGTGTTTAAGTATCTTTCTTTTTCATGTATTTTAAAATATAATTTTATAATGTGAGACATATATTATGTAAATATAAAATGAACAATTTCTTTAAAACTACTACAGAATATTGAGACTGTAGCATATCATTTCATATTCACATATCATAAAGTTTTTTTCGTCTATAATGACATCGTAACTTTCTCCATGTTTTTTTTTACCACTTATCCATTTTGCTCAAATGATCTTCCTGATAACAATATATAATATATAATAATAACACTGTATATATTTATTCAAACTGGAAGCACTGAGCTAAGGACACTCAAAGCATTGTCATCATAGAAAAGACAGCACCAGGAGTCTATTGCTAAGTGATATGCACTTTCTTCCCCAAACAAAATAATGAAATGCTACAAATGATGCAAATATCCAGAGAATAAAATAAATATATTCCTCACATATAAGTATATGTATAGATATAGTATATATTACAAAGCTCTACTTAACATGTTCAGTCTTCCAGGTTTCTGCACTTGTGTAATATAATCATCACACCCATTTTAATATTTTTGTCCATTAGTTGTAATGCCTGGGTCCGTTCTGCATTGGTATCAAATGTTTAATTTTTCTTCTTAGTGTGGTTCATATTTTCCTGCCTTTTTGCCTGATAATTCAGACTGGATGCCAAACATTGTAAATTTTACCCTGGTTGGTACTGATATTTTCTATTTCCCTATACAGATGCTTGAGTTTTATTCTGGGAAACCATTACATTATTTGGAAACAGTTGGATTCTTTTGATATTTCCTTTAAGCTTTGTTAGGCAGAACTAGAGCAGCATTTATTCTAAAGCTAATTATTACCTCTTACTAAGGTGTTATGGGTTTGTGTCCCTTCCAAAAACAGAGAAAAAGAGAGATATGTTGAAGTCCTAACCATTATTTGGAAATACACTTATTGCAGATTTAAGCAATTTAAGATGAGGTCACTTGTGGGCCCTAATACGACTGGTGTCATTATAAAAAGAGGAAGTTTGTATAGACACACACAGGAATAAAAGGGCCATAGGAAAATAGAGCAGAGGTTTGGAGTTAAGCTGCCAAAAGCCAAGGAACACCAGGAGTTAGGAGAGAGCTGTGAACATTCTTCCTCACAACCCTCAAGGAACCAGCTCTGCCCAATCAACCTTGATTTCAGATTACTAGCCTCCAAAACTGTGAGGCCCTAGGAGCTGTGAGGCTTTCCAGTCAGACCGTGGTGACAGGCTTAGCTCTCCATGAGACTAGACTCCTGTTATCTCAAATCCTTTGACGTGATTTTTTTCTATAGCCTTGGGTATTTTCCTTCCTTGCATACACCGATCAGCATTCTGAGGAACACTCAGGGGTACCCTCGGCAGACCTCCAGATTCTGTGCCATTTTTTTTTTTCCCTTAGATATTCTGTCCTCTAATTTACCACAAGTTTACTTTCCCCCTAACTCTTATCTCTGTCCCTCTATTAATGAAATCCACTGTGCCCTGCCTGGCTGTCCTTGTTGCAGCCTACAAACTCTCTCAAGATGGGCAATTACAGAGCCCACCCCATTGTCTCTCGGGGATTAATGCCCTTCAATACCTCATGCCCAATGTCGTGAAAACCAGAGTTTCACAGTTTTTTGTTCTTTCATTGTGTAAGGTGTAAGGGTAAACCTGCTTTCAAGTGCTCCATCTTGGGCAAAGTGGAAGTCTATTCTCACATATGTATTATTTGTTTTTATTACTGGCATGTTTTTTATAGTTTCTCTGCACTAATGCCTCCCACAGTATTGAGAATGAAACTTTATAAAGATATACTTTAGGACATATCACTGCTCGACTTTAAGAGACTTGAGATAAAATCTGAAATCTATCCCAGTGTGTAAGCGCTCTCTCTTGGTCTGGACCGTGCTTATTATTCGACCTCATCTCCACCTCACTTTCCATGCATCACTCATTGGCCTTCTTTGATTTCCTCACATGCCCAAGGATGTTTATCCTCAGAGCATTTACATTGGCTGTTCTCTGTTCCCAGAAAGCATTTCCCATGGATTTTCTCATAACCGCCTGTCTTTCATCATTCGGGTTTCATCCCAAATATCTCTTCCTCAGAAAGGCTTTCCCTAATTCTATCTAAATTAGCAAGCCTACCCAGTGGCTCTATTACCCTGTTTTATTTTCTTTATACCACTTTTCTCTATACGCAATACCTTAGCTGGCCATACATCTTTAGGATATACGTTGTAGGAGAAACATGAATTTTACTTTATTGTGCATAGTTACATCTTCAGCGTATACTTTAGTGTCTGTGGAATGGTAGTGCTCATTAAATGCTTTTGGACACCGGGTAAGTTGATTTGAGACTGTAAGCAGCTAAAATAGAAAATATAATGTATTCATCTTCTGTTCCCCAGAGCGATTAATAATTTAATGACGGTTTGCTTTATATCTTATTTGTAGTTTAGAGAGGTAGCACATGCTTATAAAGTATTCTACATTGCACACTCTCACACAAAATTATATGATGCTATCATAAAACAGTTATGTTTATGTTATCTGATCATGTTATGGTAGAAAATAAGTTAACATGCATATTCTATAAGGACTAAAAATGCACTACTTAGAAATGTGTCCCTGGCATTAAAAAGTGGGACAGCCAGAAACTTCACATTTCTTTAAAGTATTTATTATTCCCCATCATCTCTCATTTCCATAACTATGATTTCTACTATTGCTCTGAGGACAAACTAATCTTCAAATGTGATACCTGAGAAGGAAATGGAACTATACGCTTTTATTACTTTAAAAATTATAAGGATTAAAAAATGCCAAGCAGTCTATTCATCCAATGAAATTCTCAGTGTTATGTAAAAGTTGTAGGCTGTGAGAAATAATGTTCTTATCTTGCAGAAACAAGGGAAAGTGAAACAAGAAAATAGAGGTATATAGGTCAATGTGTGCTTTTAGCTGAAATTTTGAGTTAGAAAATCTCTCCTAATATAGACCATGGTTTTTAGATTGGAGGAGGGGAGCACTGTCATATCATTTTATACAAATCAGATTCTGTAATGTATATAGGCATCAATTTAATGTGTTCTTTCAACGCTTTCCATAAACATTAATAGGGTCATAAAAAAGTAACTTCAGATACCACAGAAGGCAAAGTTTCCATCACAACCAGCAAGGGTTGTCTCAGTCCTCAGGTTTTGCTAAGAATTAGCCCTATATTTAATGTATAAAGCATAATTTTCTATATATTGAGTTTTACCTTTTCCATGTTTAGCAAAAAGCTTATGCATGTTCATGACAAATTCACTGTATGTATTTACATTTGATTATATTTTCAAAAGCACTATTTACTTTTCCAGAGGAGGAAAATGATGCAGACAGAAATATTTCTCATAGACAGATAATGACGTCCATACTTAGACAAATATTGCATCTGGAGTTTCAGAAAGGGGCAACCAACATCTAAACGTATTAATTGTATGAACAACCTAGTTTCTGAGGAGGAGGCTTATTGCTGTGGGCATTTATTTCTAAATACTGCTAAATAACCAAGGCTGGAAAACCACTGTCTTCCTAAGCTAAATAATTAGGACTAACAACAACATTACCTCTGTGGGCAAACCCACTCCCAACACGCAAGAAGAGGAAAGGGCTATGCTACATGAACATAAAGGTCTGAGCTGGTGAACAGTCCCAGTGGTAGGTCAATCACTATATATATCCTATTTCATGAGGATTTTATATATATATATAATATATATATACATATTCATGAGGCTACACCACAGAAATTTAAATTGAAATCAAAATCCTGTTTGATGATTGTAAATTGTGACTAGGGAAGATTGGTATATGATTTAAATTGCTAAGTGTCATCAGGTTTAAACAATCTTATGCCTTGGTCTCTATGTTAAGGGACAAAGACCATCAGGACAGATTTGGTTCTTGGACTTGATAAGACTAGTTTCTTCCCAGACAGTGTAAAGAAAAGATAGGGCATACCAGTACTTATAACTATACTCATTTAAAAGGCTCTCCTCCTAAACAGACGTCCTCTTTCTAATTTTGTATATATGTTCTATTCTTCCCTTACCTGTGCTAAAATCCTTCACTCAGATTACATTCTAGTCTTTCTGGTATGGAAGCTACTTTTTCCTAAGTACTTTAGAGATTCTGTTTATCTCTATGCTCTTTCAAAATGGGTTGCTTCTAAGTTTTCGCTCAATTTCTAAGAACAAAAAAGCAGAGAGAGACTACTTTTCATCAGTTTTTGTTGTTGTTCTTCATTGTTTCCAGTTTTTCACTGATGTATTCGGAAGGGTAAGCCAGGGCCTCTTCCAGCAGCAGAGTTTATAGTCTGGGTAGAGAACAAGAGAGACAGGTTAAGAGGCAAATAATTCCAGGAGATGAATGTCCATGAATGTGTCTTTCAAAACAAAAATACCTTTTATACAAATCTGTAACTAAATACTGACTCCATGGTGTTTTATTTATATCTAAAAGAGCTTTGAGAAAATAAGAAATCCTGTTACCAGATAAAACTATATGGCCTATTTAGCCAAGTGTCTTTTCCAGCAGCCCAAAAGGAAGTTACAAGGATAACAGAGGAAATTATCAGATAGCTTTTAATATTTAAATATAGCCAAAGTTTGAAAATGCCATGAGTAATTTTAGGAATCCCTGTAATCAGTGAATGGGCTATCCATATATGCATCATGTGAATAGAGGTCATACACATCCACTAGGAATGCTTCTTAGAACAGGGGTATCTGAGAAGTTTAGTGATCCTCCTTATGTCCAGCCTCCTCCTTCTTCACCTATCCCTCTTATATCTTCAGTCACCTGAACACAGATAAGTAGTTAGGAAGTATTAAACTCTGATAGCAAAGCAAAGTTAGAGTTAAAGGCAAATGTTGAGTGAAATATATTCATACACAAGCTGGTAAATGAAGAACATTAGATTCAAAGAGCAAAATATTCTGTATTCATGAGAAATCTCAACCAGTTTCTCAACATGGTACATATTTTCACATTGCACTTTGCTGCCTCAAAACAGGCAGGTATACTTTTTTGAGTGTTGATCCATCACTAAAATATTAAAATTAGGAGACTAAACATTTTCTTTCTATGTATTTTTTTTTAACCTCCATCCATGCACAAAGAGCCAGGCATCAGTTTCCTATGAGGGGAATGTTCTCATGGTATTGTAAGGCTAGATTAATCCACTTTTTTCTTGTTCTTTAACAGATTCTCTGGTGCCAACATTGTCCTGTTCAGGTTTAAAGAGATTCTTCAGGGGTGTTGCAGCATCCTTGTCTCCTTGCCAAGCAACATCAGTTAAACCCAGGACCCTTCCATTTCTCTACCTCACTGCCCATTCGCCTGTAACTTTGGTCTTGCCAGATCAGCACCCAGCCAAGTACTGGACCCACTTTTGCCAGACCACAGCCTCAGAATCACCCTATTTTCCATTTTTTAATATAAAATGTATAATTAAAATCTTAACCAAAAATCCCAACCAATTTCCAAAATGTAGCTAAAATTCTATGGGGCAGTATTGTGTTAGAATGTTAAATGCTTCAATACTTCTAAACAATTAAGGACAAACATCATATGATATCACTTATATGTGGAATCTTAAAAAGAAAATACAAATGAACTTATTTGCAGGTCATAAACAGACTCACAGTCTTTGAAAAATTTATGGTTACCAAAGGTACAGGTGATGTAGGTGCGAG
Source organism: Catagonus wagneri (assembly GCA_004024745.2). Taxonomy (NCBI): domain Eukaryota; kingdom Metazoa; phylum Chordata; class Mammalia; order Artiodactyla; family Tayassuidae; genus Catagonus; species Catagonus wagneri. Next base: position 11,027,360 of record PVHT020000256.1, read on the forward strand.
GGAGGGACTGGCATATGCACATAGAGGTGTATGGAATGACTGGCCAATGAATGGGGACCTGCTGTATAGCACAGGGAACTCTACCCAATATTCTGTGATGATCTATGTGGGAAAATAATCTGAAAGAGAATGGATATATGCACATGTATGACTGAATCACTTTGCTGTACAGCAGAAAATTTCACAACCTTATAAATCAACTTTACTTCAATAAAACTTTGAAAAAAAAAGACTTTCAGCAGCTAAGATCTCTAAAATACTTTCCTACACTTTCCTAAGCTTAGTAGATCGACTCCTCCTCAGACTCTAACTTCACTTACTGTGATAGTTTCAAGGTCTATCCATGTAGCTGCAGATGGTATTATTTCACTCCTTTTTATGGCTGAATAATATTCCCCCGCACATATGTACCACATATTTATCTATTCCTCTGTTGATGGACATTTAGGTTGAAAGTCTTATACTTTCTCTTAAAGTCTTATACATGTGTTATACATTTCTCTTAGATGGGTCATAAGTCTGATTTAGCCAGGATTTATACCCTGAAATGGGTGAGCAGATCAAAATGCCAATCTCATGGTAAAAAGAAAAATCTTACTGGCTGTGCCTGATTCAGGTGTCCACAACTGGCCAAAGCAACTTGGGCTGGGAAGGAACAATGTTGGTACCAGAGAATCTGTTACAGAACAAGAAGTGAAGTTGACCAACTTAGCCTTATAGATCAGCCATATGGATCAGGGGGATAGTTCTTAGATTCAGTAAATTTAGAATAAAAATGCTAAAAATATTATCTATTATTTTCATTTCATTCATCTATAAATCTCTACTGAAGCTAGCCTAGTGCAATTTTAAATAGTAGTCATGCTGAATTCATTTTGTGTCCCTTGCTTCCGTTTTTTCCCCCTAAAGATCACCTATAATATACCACACAGTCACTACCCAAGCATAGAACATGGAAACATTTATTGTGCTGTTTCATCATGAAAAATTTTAAAAATCAAATTTAAGTCAATCTAATGTACTCTGATATCATGGTTATTCAAAAAACTGATGAGTTTATTTTTCAAGTTAAAGTAAGCTGAAGTTGTCAGAGTAAGCTTCTTATGAAATTATTAAAATAATACTATTCTGAGTGACAGGCTGTGAAATTTACCGTAACTGTTATGAAAAGAGTTTGTTCTTTGTTTGTTTTGTATTCCGTTTTGAAAGATTCTAATTATACCCTCAGTTCTCTTTGTCTGCCTCTTTGTAGGAATCTCATAAGTTATGTGAAATATGGATGAGACACATTACATGTGACTTAAAATACACAATTGAAAAAAATTTTGAAGTAGCTTTATTTCTTTGGCTTTTATGCTTTTAAAAAATCTAAATTTGTTCAGAAATACATTTTCTAAACACTGAGGGATTATATCACGGTAAGCTTAATATTAAATATAAAATTTAACCACATCAGAAAATCGTCTTTTTAATATTCTCTAAGTATTATACAAAATATATAGCTAAACTTCCATGAACACCGACCACAACGTTATTACTAAAGGTAAATCTGAAACCTTACTCTGGCCTTCCCTGTCTGTTTTCCCCAACTCACAACACTATATTTTCAATGTGAGATGGTTTGATTTGAATTGCAAATCTTATCACATATATAGTTTTATTCTTCTCTATCTGGATGAATGACAGTGGTATATAAGACTTAACAAACCTTATCCAGTTTTAAATACATTTCTGGTATTGAAAGCTAACAGAGCTGAAAGTTGAATGGGAGAAGGCTTAGCTCCTGTATTCATTCTTTTATTTGTGTTCTGAAAGGGCCTTGTGGAGAAAACCTGATAGAAATGTCATGGCATTACTAAATAGATCCAAGTCCAAGGTGGGAAAATAAAAGGTTGGCTTTGCTGCTTCTTTTGTCATTTTATAAGGAATGGATAGTGCTTTCAAAATAGGGGCCTGCGGCTATGCTTGTCCTTTAATTTCTCAGACCCTGAGAAGAAGCGAGTCCATTCCTCAATGGCCTACTGAAAGAAGCCTTTAAAGAGACTTGGGGTTCTAAGAGCACACATCCGTTGTAAGGATAACACCCATATGGGGGAGGGGGATCCCACTTAAGGAGGCACATATCCCTGTGTACAGAAATATCCAACATCCACTTGAGAGCTGATCTAGGAAGATTATCAACATGACTGCACTGGAAGTCATTTTCTGTGATTTGCCGTGCTTCGTTTCACTGGATTATGGGGTTCATCTTTAAATTTTGTGTGAAGCAGAGTGATAATCTGAGTGTCACGGGAGCTTACAGCTAGCTACCATGTTAACGTACAGCCATCAAACAAGTAAAAATACTACACTCTAAGTTCCCTGAAAACTAAGCAATTGGTTTCCCATTTGAGGCCAGAGTATTATAGAAAAGCAATGTCTTTGGAGTGATGCATTCTTGAGTTTATATCCTCATTTCTAACTCTCTACTTCAGATAGATTAGTTAATTTTGGTCCTTAGTGCCTGCCCTTGTTAAATGAGGATAATAATATCGGGTATATTGAGCTCTCTGGAGGATTAATTGAAATAACCTAGGGAAAACATCAGCACAATTAAACTCACAGTAGGGTTTAATTTTCTTCTTCCCATTGAAATTAATTTGGCTCTAATGTGGATGGTTGCATTTCCTTTTTATTTTTCAAACTGATGATTATAACTATAAAAGAGTTTCAAGAAGTATACACAATTTCTACCATCTAGAATAACTGATGATGATTAATCATTTCTCTTTACAGAGCATTAATTATTAATGATTAAGTAAAAATAAGACCTGGAACTTAACTCTAAAGTGGTATAAGTAAATATGCCTGATCCTTTCTTTAATCAATGAAGCTTTAAGGGGCAGAATATGCTTAATGTATATTTGTCCTACAATGTGACAGTACTTGAAAATACAGCATTCCTTTGCCTACTAGCATAATACTGCCATTGATAATAAAATGATAATACATTTAGGTTGACAAAACAGAACAGCTATAGCTTTCATCTAAAATTACATAAGAGGAGTTCCCATGGTGGCTCAGTGGTAACGAACCTGACCAGTAGCCACAGGATGTGGTTTGATCCCTGGCCTTGATCAGTGGGTTAAGGGTCTGGGGTTGCCATGAGCTGTAGTGCAGGTACAGCCCTAAAAAGACAAAATAAATAAATATGTATATACATACATAAATAAAATTATATAAGAAAATAAATGATGCAGATGTTAGCTATATAGCTTAAATGAGATAATAGTTATATACAAGTAACTATATGTCCCTATTTCCCTGGGTTATATTCAAAATACCAATGTTATTATTAATAGGGCCCGCTGCAGTTTTAAAAGAGAATTATTAGCATAATTATTAGATTTTTTTTGTTTGTTTTTTCAGGGCTGCACCTGCAGCATATGGAAGTTGCCAGGCTACGGGTCAAATCAAAGCTACAGCTGCCAGCCTACACCACAGCCACAGCAATGTGGGATCTGAGCCACATCTGTGACCTACACCACAGCTCTTGGCAAAGCTGAATCCCTGACTCACTAAGCAAGGCCAAGTATCAAACCAGCATCCTCAGTCAGATTTGTTTCCACTGAGCCATGATGGGAACTCCAAAAATAACTTTTTTATGAGCTGGTTTTGGAAAAACCTATGACTCAAAGTCCAGATGCGATTAAATAAAATATTGATAAATTCAAACACATAAAAACTACTTTATGGAAAGATACCATGAGCAAAGTCAAAAGAAAATAATAAACTAGAAAAAATATTTGCAACATATAACCTAGGTAAAGGAATAGTATATAAAAGACTCTTAAAAACTGAAGAAAAAACCCAAATCTTGAATTGATTAAAAGAACAAAGTAATGAACAGTTTATGGAAGAAAAAAATATATACAACATCCTTAGATATGTTTAAGCATGCTCATTTTCACTTATTAAGAGAAATGCAAATAAAAACTACCACAGATACTACGTTTCACCTATGAAATGTGCAAAAGTTCAAAAGTTGTGGGGAAAGAGACCCTTTCACATTCTAAGTGAAAGGGCCAGTTGGCACAATCCTGCTTCTGGGATTTATTTGAAGATACAACTCCACAAATATGAAATACGAACAAACATATTCACTGAAGCATTATCTGTAATAAAACACCAGAAACAACCTAACACATTGGATTTCTATGGAAGCATAAACAAACAAGGGTGGAGAAATCTCTATAAACCACTATGGAAAGGTTTCTGTGATTTATTAAGCAAAAACATAAGGTGCAAGTAATGTTTCATACTTCACTATTTTGCAAGAAAGAAAAATAAATCAGAAGGTAATGTATTACTTGTTGTTTCTATGGAAAGAAACCTTTGAAGAAAAACTCAGGATAATAAAAATCATTACCCAGAAAGAGTAAGAGGTAATGACATTAATGTGATAGGTCTGAGAGTGAGATTTCAGCAATTTCAACTCTATATGGTTTGATTTTTGAAACATTAATGCCTGGGATATTCAAAAATGAAATCACAAAGAATAAAATAGGTCAACTCCAAATTGCATCTAAACAGAAACAAACAATTGCATTTCAGATTAATAATATACACAACAAATAGTATGAATTCGTAATTTTTTGGACACAGTCTTCTGACAGAACATGCTTGTTTATTGTGGAATAAATGGAGTTAAATCCAGAACTCCTTTGTATCTGATGTAGGAAGAGCACATAGGCAAATACACTGTTATTCTCAGGAATCAAAGAACTCAGCATGGAAGAAAGAATATACAAATATCTAATGTAAAAGGTGAGGAAGAACTCTGTGGAAGAGTGTGTGTGTGTGTCTGTGTGTGTTTTATAGCTCTTTGGAAAGAAACAGAATAGCCTGAAAGTGCCTAGAATCAATGCCACATCCTTAGCCATATGTACATTTTGAGCTCAAATCTTGATTATTAAGTATCATTTCCCATTAAAAATCAATAATAAGATTCCTTGAAGAAATGGCTGATTTCAGCTTAATAAGTAAATAGTCTATTAGCTTCACTCTTTATTTTAGGTAAACATTTGAATGTGTGATATTGAGCAAGTTACATAGCATATATCTGCCATGATTTCCTCCATTATGAAAGTGAGAATCATTGTAACAGCTAATACTTAAATAGCCTTTTACTATTTGCCAGGAAGAATTCTAAGATGATTTCCATTGTATTAGCTTCTTGTGAGAAAGCTGGTAACATGAAATGCATAATTACATATTAAAATGATATATTTTACTTATATATTTAAATATATTACAAATAGAATTTAAAGAAAAAACATATAATCATGAAAGATAATATATTTATTTTCTTATACTTCAAAAGGATTTTGCAAATCAGGTAAATACTATTAATGTCACAGAAGGAATATAGCAAAGGAGATGAAAGGAACTTTACATAAAATAAAATGACCAATATAAGTAGGGGGGAAGTTTAAACTAAAAACAAAGAACTACAATTAAAAATGAGTTATAATGTGTCACTTCTACTTAATAAATCTTAAAACAAAATAATAAAAATTAAATGCTAGTCAGTGTTAACGACAATTCTTGCTAAATGTTAGGCAGGTCTCTAAATTGGTACAAATTTTCAAGCAATGTATACAGGGACCTCAAAAACATGGATATAACTTTGACTAAGTTTCCATTTCTTAGAATTTATCCTGATAGTCACGGTTTGTACAGAGGCATATTCACAATGCATCTTCCCCAGCCCTGTTTATATTATTAGAAAACTGTAAGCAACATAAAGTTCCACAATGAAGACAAATAATGATTAATCACCTATACAGTGGAACATGCAACCATTACCAATTACATTTAAGAATTTATACTTATTGTGCACTTTCACATTTTAAAATACTATATTAAATTAAAAAACATAATCCCAGGAGTTCCTGCCATGGCTCAGCAGTAACGAACCCAACTAGTATCCACGAGGATGCAGATTCGATCCCTGGACTCAGTCAGTGAGTCAAGGATCCCGCATTTCTGTGAGCTGTGGTAGAGGTCACAGACGCGGCTCAGATCCTGTGTTGCTGTGGCTGTGGTGCAGGCCAGTGGCTCCAGCTCCAATCAACCCCTAACCTGGGTACTTCCATATGCCACAGGTGTGGCTCTAAAAAAGCAAAACAAGCAAACAAACAAACAAAAACCCATAATCCCATGTTAAAACATGTTTTATAATTGAACAACAATAGAAATATGTCCATCGCAAAGTGAAAAAGTGACTATAGTTCTCTGTGCTATACAGCATGATCTCATTGCTTATCCAACCCAGATGCAATAGTTTGCATGACTAACCCCAAACTCCCAATCCATTCCACTCCCTACCCTCCCCACTGGCAACCACAAGTCTGTTCTCCAAGTCCATGAGTTTGTTTCTTCTCTGTCTATAGGTTCATCTGTGCCATATATTAGATTCCAAGAATGTGTGTGTGTATACATATATATATATATATATATTTATTCTTGTATATCTATATGTATGTATATAAATTGTGTGTGTGTGTGTGTGTGAGACTGGGTCACTTTGCTGTACAGCAGAAATTGACAGAACATTGTAATTCAACTATAAATAGAAACAATAAAAATCTTTTAAAAATGTCAAAAAGCACTTATCTCTAGATCATAGTTTTAAAATGACTTCTCCTTTTGAGTATGTGCATTTTGAAAACATTTACCTTATTCCTTTTCTACTGTAATGGATGTATAACTTTTTATGTGCAGAAGAAGATACAAAAATAGGTTCAAATTATTGATGTTCTAGAAACAAGAGTCTTCGGAAAAAAGTTTGCAATTCTAACATTTTCTCTTCTTTGAACACAATTAACTTGCTCAATCAACTTAAAATTGTATTAAAACATCTTTTTCGAGATCTACTTTAATTGAGGAAAAGGAACAGTAGTTAGAAATCAACTGTCAGGTATTTTAAGAAGAACTCGGTCTGTTTCAGTGTTTTGAGCCAAACAAAACTGTTCCTGAAGATTAGGGAAACAATTCTGGAGTTGATATTTTCTAAAACCTATAATCTGACTAGTATCCTCGTGGATACTAGTCAGATTCATTTCCACCGAGCCATGATGGGAACTCCTAGTGATATTTTCTGACTAAAAAAGTTAAAGCTACGGTGACATAAACTGGGAATGTAAAGTGGAACACCACTATGGAGAACAATATGGAGGTTTCTGAAAAAACTAAAAATTGTTGCCATATGATCCTACAAGCCCACTCCTGGGCATATATCTGAAGAAATCCTTAATTCGAAAAGATACATAGACCTCAGTGTTTATGGTAGCACTGTTTACAATAGCCAAGACATGGAAGCAACCTAAATGTCCATCAACAGATGAATGGATTAAGACGTGTTATATATAAACAACAGAATATTAGTTATAAAAAATGAAATAACACCATTTGTAGCAACATGGATTGACTTGAGATTATCATACTAAGTGAAGTAAGCCAGACAATGACAAATATCAAATGATACTGCTTGTATGTGGAATCTAAAAAGAAATGATGCAAATGAACTTATATATGAAACAGAAATAGACTCAGAGACATAGAAAACAAATTTAGGGTTACCAAAGGGGAAACTCCTGCAAGGAGGGATAAATTAGAAGGGTAGGATTAACACATAAATACCTCTCTATATAAAATACATAACCAAAAAGAACCTACCATATAGCACAAGGTATTCTACTCAATATTCTGTAATAACTTAGATGGGAAAATAATCTGAACAAGAATGGATATATGTATATGTATCACTTTGCTGTGTACCTGAAACAACCACAACAATGTAAATCAATTATCTTACAAATTTAAAATAATTAATTAAGTAAAGCTTGGGTGAACTTTTATATTATCTCAGAGAAGCAAAAAGGCTACAGCCTAGAAAACTGACACCTCTTTGTCTCTGAAAAATAATTTCATCATTAAAAGTTGATGATGACAACAAGAATGCAACATCCATATAAGGAAATACTCATGGGTTCTGGGCACACTGCTCAGTCCTGATTCCATACCTAATCCTCCCAACACAAAGACTGGGAACAATTAATCTCATTTTGAAGATAAATAAACCAAGTAGAGATTATAAAATTCACTCAAGTATGGAGGGGAGACAGGTAAGAAATCTGGACATGTTAATTCCAAAGCCCATATCCCTTCTCTCTTTATCCCTCCAGAGGAATTAAGAACATGAAATGAATGGTACCGCTACTTGCAAGTTTCTGAAAAATCTACAACAATAAAATAATATCTAAAAATAAATTAAGGGGAATTAATACTTTCAGTCAGATTAAGTTCTACTGCATGCATTTTGATTCAGTTTAGGATATAGTTCTGTATTTTTTGAGAAGATAAACTAGATATCTAGTTTCCTGTAGTGAAATCACATATATTTTGATTTGGGAACATCCTGATCTCAGAAATAATGATTATTTTTAGCTTATTTATATAATCTTTATTTTCAGTAATTAAATGAGAAATCTTTTTAAAAGGTTTTGTCTAAATAACTCTTAAAGTTGTCCATATAGACTTGTAGTCAATAATCTTGACTCTACAATAGTTTATGCAGCTACTGATTAATAATTACAATTAATAGTATGCAAAATTATCTTTAAAACTTCTGTATACTATTTGTTACATGCATCCATGGCAAATAAAAAGATTATTTCATGTAATTTGTAGATGCGTCTTCCTAAATATTGAAAATTAGTTTTTAAAGATGTCAAAATAGAGATGGTAGTCATATCTTGAAAAAAAGTTAAACTTTATGAAATAAAATATTATTCTTTCAAAACTAACAAGGCTCTATTGTCTTATACTTTCCCATAACCTGGGACTATGTTTATTACAGTAAAATTAGAATTTATTATTAACTAGGAAAGAAAAGCAAACCAAGTCATCTTGTGTGAGTTTTTTTTGTTTATTTATTTATTTTTGTTTTGCACCTGTGGCATGTGGAAGTTCCCAGGCTAGGGTCGAATTGGAGCTCCAGCTGCCAGCCTACACCACAGCCACAGCAACACGGGACACAGGCTACATCTGCAGTCTACACCACAGCTCAGGACAACGCTGGATCCTTAACCCAATGAGAAAGGCCAGGGATCAAACCTGCAGCCTCATGGATACTAGTCGGATATGTTTCTACTGCACCACATGGGAACTCCGTGAGTTTTTAATTTACATCCTCATGTCCATTTTGGTAAAATGTTGCTGAATCAAACCTCTAAAGTCAGTCACATTGTCATCTCTTCCAACAAATATAAATATAGGAAGCATAACAATTCATTAAAGAACTAGCCGTTGGTAGAAATTTTTAAGCTTTTGATGAATTGTCAACATTTGGCTATAATTACGAACTCGTAATTTGCTTTAGATTTTGAATTAGCATTCAATACTGAACTCACACTATGATCAGTTGGTTTACAATTTCCCAGGCTTAGGAAATTTTGAGTAAAAGTCCCTTTACAAAATAGATGAACAGCATCCAAATGATGCTTCTGATAAATTATGGACAGAGAGTTGTCTTCTGTAAACACAGGTGTAATGCACTGAGGAAGACTCTCCAGGAAGTTCCTTCCAACTTTTGATTAGCCTGCAAGCAACCAGACGTTGCCAGGATAGAATCTCTAACTTCCTCTACATACTCCTCTGGTTAATAACAAAGCAGTTCTAAACTAGAGAGCCATGTGGTGTCACATTCTAAATAAAGATTTTTTTTTCTAGTTTCATTAGCTCTTGAGTAGCTCCATTGCCTCTAGAGTAAATATAAACATTTGTTACTGTTCTTAATGCAATAAAAATCTTCCAACCCAAAGAACTGGCTCCAACTTTTTAATAATGTACTTTAACTTGACTTTATTGTTAATTTTAATAAACTCCAGAAAGAAAAAAGTATCATCATTATAAACTTTCTGATGATTTTATGGCCATATTCTGGATTTCTGATTCATCTGTTTTGTTCCTATATTTGAGAGTTTACAGTGACACAGGTTTGTACTTTCAGCTTTCTGCTGTCCTAAATGACGAACAGGTCAGCTTGCTTGTGCATACCACATCTTACTTTAAAAGGGTGATATGGCCAACGACTTGTTCCAAAGAAATGATCTTGTAATAAGGCAGAACACAAGCAATATTTTTTAAATGATGTTTGCTTCTTCTAACAATAAATATGATGATTTTTGATCAATTTTCCAGATGAAAAAAAATTGAAATATACTCCAACATTTCCTTTTTCATGTTAAATGTAAACTGATAATTTACATTTTACATTTTAACTTGTTTCAGAATCTAATCCAATTGGGTGAAAACAAAAATAACATCTTAGAAATACAGATCCCTGTTATGGGATAGGAAATCAACCTGGCAGAGATTTTCCCTAGAACCACCAAAATACTCCCAAAAGTTTAGAAGAAGGTATTTAAAGCACAGAATCTGTCGATTTTTCACTTGTGACACATTGGGAAAATTATTTAATCTCTTGGTGCCTCAAGTTCTTTTTGAATAAAACAGGAATTCCTACTCAATTAGGTTTTTTTTTTAATTTTGTGGTTTTTCTTTTTGGCTACATCCATGGCACATTGAAGTTCCCAGGCCAGGGATTGAACCCATGCCACAGCAGTGACCCAAGTCACTGCAGAAACAACATCAGATCCTAAACCTGCTGCACCCCAGGGGAACTCCCCTATTTGATTAGTTTTATATTGCATAATGTATTACTACAAACTTAGCAGCTTAAACAATACCCATTTCAGTACATTATCTGGAATATATTAGGTGATAAATAAATATAGGCAGTTACTATTTCTATTATTATCAAAGGTTTATTTGGATTTAGGTACTGAAAAAAGATGTAAAAACAGAATTAAACAGTCACAGTACTTAAGCATGATTCATGTAATCAGTGATGTGGTATGAGATTTATTTTCTGAAACGGGAGTTTGGAAACTTGTTCTCTACAGGGCCAGATAGTATAGTAAATATTTTAGGCCTTGTGGGCCATATGGTCTTTATTGTAACTCTTTAACTCTTCTACGATTGAAGCATGAAAGCAGCCTTAGTAAATATATAAATGAATAGGGGTGGCTGTGTTCCAACAAAACTTTATTTACAAAAGCAGGCAGACCCAATTTTGCCCTAGGACTCTAGTCTGTCCATCCCTCTTCCAAAAAGAAAGGATAATAGTGGAATGTCTTGACTAGTTCCTGATTTTATCTGCACAAATTGATCTTTTACGGGAAGATTATTTTACTGATACATCTTCATAACATCTTTACCAATTATCTAAAGCATCACAGGCTTTGTAACTCATGTTTCTATCACAATTAGTTTGGAGGAAATAGTTTTTGAGGAGAAAAAAAGAACATGAGAATCTAAGAGATGTTAGTTTTTGTTCCTTTTTCTGGGCCAGAAATAAATTACTAAATTCCAATAAGGCATTTTTTACCACCTAGAGGCTGTAGATAAAATTTTGTCTGGAGTTCCCAGTTGTGGAGGAGCAGAAACGAATCCTACTAGTGTCCATGAGGTTGCAGGTTCGATCCCTCACTCAGTGGGTTAAGGATCCAGCATTGCCATGAGCTGTGGTGTTGGTAACAGACACGGGTTCGATCTGCATTGCTATGGCTGTAATGTAGGCTGGTGGCTAAAGTTCCGATTCCACCCCTAGCCTGGGAACTTCCATATACCATGGCTGCACCCCTAAAAATAAATTTGTCCCTTTTATTTCTTCTAAGGTGATGAGACAACAAACCATCGGGACTGTCTGATATCGAAAGAAGAACAAAATTACACCAAAAAAAGAACAAAAGCCATGCTCTCAGTCTATATTAGAAGCCTTTGCACAAACACAAAAATGTTCTGTGGTTTCCAGGCCACTTTTCCTTGAATGATATTGTTGATTACGAACCATAATTGGATGATGCTGTTCAAATTAAAAGTAGTAAACCAGAGAAAGAACCATTTCAAACTGTATTATTCAAATTATATTGACATTGATATATGTATATTCACTGCTTTTATAAATTTGATTTGACTAATTGAAACTATTTAATTAGAACTTTTTCCAGCTTCTTTTTTAGGATTTAGCAAAGTCCAAGGCAGAATGGGGGTAATGAAAAATGAAGTGAGCATTAAACTTAAATTTTTTCAGATGTTTGCAATAGTTAAGTTTGTGTTTATAGCACAGGCAAATTGGGGATAAATTCTATCATGTTTAAAACCACTTAAAAGATTATATTAGTTTTTTCTTTAGGAAAGTATAACTTTTAATTGATAGGGAATTAAAAGTAATACTCTCAGGATTCCTTATGTGATCAGTTAAATGAAGAAAAAAGGACGTTTTTTGAAAAACTGCGAGATTTTTTTTTACAATACATACGTCTATTGGTAGATAAATTGTTAAAATATAATTGTAAACATTTAAATCACAGACACAGAGATTTTTACTTACCTTCTTCTACCAGCTAGTCTTACAAGAGCTAATGTAATTAAAATGATCTTCTGTTAATCATACATAAAATAGTAGTTACCTAAGCATCCAGGCCTCAAAATGGGAAACAGTTTTTTGGTGAAAGCACATAACAATCTAGAACAATGACAAAAAGGAATTAAAAATAAACCTAAAAAGTGAGACTTCGTAAGCAAAAATCAAAGATCTATTTTCATTAATTTTTCTAACAAACAGAAATGAGGATATATGGACAATGGTGTTGTAAGGGATCAGGGATCTGGAAAAGAAAAGGGAAGACCTAGATCAGGTCCAAAAAAGCTACATGCTTTATAGAAAAATTTAGGCATGATTCTTTTTCTCCTTTTTTTTAACCTCTGACACAAATAAAATGCATTATATTCAACCCCTCTAGCCCTTTAGCCACATATCCAAATACTGTAGTGATACTTTGAAAAATGATATGGAGTGTCCTATGCAATCCACCCACTTGGATGGACTGTTATTTCAAAATGTCTTCACTTATTCTAAGCTAAAAATAATAAAATAATGGGCTGAGCACAGTTTAAAATTGAACTGAACCATCGGGAGACTGTTTCAAATTAAACATGAACCGCTCCAAATGCAGCCAGCATGAAGAGATAAGAATTTGTGCACCTCTGTGAGAACGTTCACACACAACAAACCCCTTCTTGTTTACATGCTTATTAAGAGTTCCCAGCAGCTGAAATTATTTCACTCAATTTGATTCCATCCTCATTCTCCATGGCTCATTTACCAATTCCTATACAAGGCTATTCATGTTCCTTGGGAGAAAGTGAAGGTGGATATTGTATTTACAAAGGCTAAAGCCAGACAAAAAGGATTCCAACAATTGCTGCTACAATTCAGATTCCACAATTCCCCTTAAGACTATCTTCTGTATCTGAAGCTAAGCACTTGAGTCCTGTTTCAAACTCCCAATGACCAATGTCAAAGTGGGTCGAGGGTGAAGCTTCAACCAGGGCAAAGAGGCCAGATTCCCAGGTTCCATTATCAGAAGTAAGGCCAGTGAAGAATTGCAGTAGTGTTTTCAGTTATATATGATTAGAATATTGAGCTTATTTAGTATTGTTTCCAACTTTTATAATCTAGTCTTTGCTTATTTGTTAGCTACTTATGGATTCTAACTGGTTTTGATGAACAGTTTGCTTTATTACTAAAGCAAACATTTCCTTATCACAAGAACTAAATGTAGTTAAATCCATAGTTGCTTTTGGCAAAAATAATATATACTGTTAAAAACCAGGATAATGTATAACCTTTGGGGTGAGGAGTATTTGCGAGAGAACACCAGAAAGACTTCTGAGGACCTGGACAGAGTGCTGACATCACGGATGTACTCTAAGAAAATGTGTCATTCTGGACACTTGGATTTCTGCACTTTCTGCGTTTATGTTTTACCTTAAAAAGTTCACTTAAAAATTAATAGATCTTTTTGACTTATGTCAGAACAGGTTATATACCACGTGAGGGAATAAAAAGTACAACTGTAATTTACATCACCTACAGTCCACTGCCAGACTATGATGGTGACAGAAAACATGTCTGTCCCTTCACGAGAGTCCTTCCAATATTTGCCTTTTGCAGGATGTAGTTTTCTGGATTAAGATAGATAGATTGAAGAATTACTCTTTTGTTCTTGCTTTTTAAAATGATATATATGTAGTCCAGGATATTCCAAGTAAATCATATAACATACATAAAATGTTCATATACAAGCAAATATTTAAATTTTCTATTAAATATACATGTTTATATATATAACATACACATGAATATATATTTAAATATATACTCTACATGCAGACATATATATATATATATATATATACACAATGTTATTGTTTCTCTCACACACACTTCTCTACACATAGGCAAATCCCTGTAACTCTGTTTTTGTGTGTATATATACATACATGTATATATATGAGATAGCACAGTACATCTTATATATATACATAATGATCATATCTAAGTTAGGGATTATAAATTGTCTCAAAATAAAGTTACCCATCTGTCTCAAAGCTAACAATCTTCAATTTTGCTTAACTTTCATTCAGTCAGAACTGAACTCCAGTTAGAACTGGAGGTATTAAATAGAACAGAAGCAAACATTACCACTGAAGTCATTACTGAACTGGAACAGTGATGAGAGACTGTTGATGTACAGAAGGCTCTTGAAAAGGCCTTTCTATACATTTCAAGGAAATATTCCAAAATATACAACTTTTCTCCCATAAAAATAGTTACAGAAGTGTGATTTGCAAAGAATGTTTAACTCCCAGATAATAAAAAGTTATATTGTTATATTGTTAATTGTGAATCCTGTGTAACCCTATATTCTATTACACTTCTATAACATTTAACATTTTTTAAAAGATGACAAAATTATTCAGATCTTGTAATTCATTATTTTCTGAACTACAACAAAAAGAAATTTGTGAAACATGCCATATTAATTGAAACAATGCTTGAGGTTAAAACAAAAAAATCCTTTCTTTATTATTTAATTTATACCATTGAATGTGTAATATTCAGAATCATTGTGACAAAAATGCTATAAATGTGCTAGCTAATTGAATACATTTATTCATTTAACATGAGAATGAAATATAATGAAACCATCATGGAAGGAAGTGTGAGTGAAAAGTGAAATTACAGCTCTAAAATTTTATATATTTAGTTTGGGAAAAAAGGCAAACCATATTAACCCAGGCTTTAACAAAGAGTGCTGTTGTACTAAATAAATATTCTACAGTAGAACTTTGCTTCTAAAATTCTCATTCATATTGAAGGTTAATTTGTTTTTTTCATGACACTAAGCCTAAGCACCCATTAGTCTCCAATATTTGCTGAGAAAACTCCTAGGCTACCCAAAAGAAGCTCAGTATTGTACAGAGTAGAAAAATATATTTTGCTTTTGTTAGGAAAAATAAAGCATGATAACGGGGGTAGGTGGTAACAACTATTTACTACCATTGAGTAAAATTCAGTTAAAATGTGTTTTAAATCAGTCTATGAAGATAGTATGGATTGAATCATAATTTAAATAAACACTAAGGAAACTTAAAAAAAAATATTGAGTGCTCACAACTTATCAGGAACCTTGCTGGCCATTTTGCACGCATGATTTGTCCTTATAATGAACCATTAATTAGTTTGGCACTATTATTTTTTTCCATATTCTACATAAGAAAACTGAGTGTTACAGAGATGAGGCATTTTACTCATATTTATAATGCTAGTAAATTTTAGTGTCTGGATTTGAACACAGGCAGTCTAAGTTGCTTTCAACTCTATTTCAAGATATATTCAGACTTGACAAGATCAAGCACCCTTTGGATTACCTGACTGTATTTACACACTCAGCAATAAAAATGCTCTAGAACAAGTTTGTTGGATTAAGTTTGTTCAAATAAATATTTAATCACGAAGGAATCTGGAGATATAGAATTTAAGATCTGTCTTGAATAAACTGTGCAAAAAAACCAAAAGTATTTTTTCTACAAAATTAAAATTTACAGACTGTGTACTTTGAGTTATTTATTTTTCTTTTTTAATACATTACTTTAAAAAGTGAAACTTATATAGAGTTAAAATAAAGAATGAAGATATTTAAAAATACAACTTATACTGTGATTCCATGAGAGCTAATTTATGGAGAAAAACAACACATGGAAGATTCCTACTTAAGAAAAAAAGAGGACTTAAAAGAAGTACTTATAATTGTTGTCAAAAATAACTTAATATTTCAGTTAGTGAAAAAAATAAATTAATGGAAGAGGGGGAAAATTAGTAAAACTCTTTGCATCACGTTATTTTCCAATTACTAAATTTTTATCTTTCCATTGTCCTGTCTTTTTATGCACAGCTTAGATGGACTCTGACCCAGAAAAACAAAAGCAGAAAGTACCAAAAATGAATAAAAACAATTTTAGACTTTAACTTGTATGTAGCATTACAGTCCCCTTTTACCTTATTTGGTAAAATTCACGTATTTTTATTTACAAGCTACATATTTTTGCATTTATTTTTCTGCAGAAATTTTTTTCTTAAAAAAACTGATATACATCATAGTTCTCTCCTACATGCTGAATACTTACATTTGTCTTTCACACTGTAATGAACTGACTAGACGGTAGAGTGAAAATGCAAGTCATGTAAGTAATGGTAATCTGAATTTGACAAAGAATCAAGCATTCATGCATTGATGTTTATTCCTGTTAAACACTCCCTGGCAATTTTCATTATTAAACATTGGGAAAGGATAAAGCATTTTTATTTCAAAACTAAGTATAGAAGCCAGGCTCTAGCTCATCAGTAACACTTTCCAGATTATTTAATTGGTATTTTGTTTTTGAAGGCAAAGTTGTGCTGTGCAATTTTTTTTTTTTACTTAGTATTAGCAGTACAAAGATTGAGGTATGAAATAGGAACTTTTCATCGCATTCTGGACACAGATGTTTCTGATTTGGTTTAATTAAAAAATAATGGCTTACAAATGTAAGCATTTTAGAAAAGAAGACTATTTAAGCAGATCCCATTAACAGATAATCCTGAAAACTTAGCTAATGTTTTACACATTTTATCCTGGTTTTTCATAATGTATGAGGTACAATTAAGAACTTTTTCAAATAATTAGGGTGCATTACCTATTTTCAAATTTGTGAACTTGTAAAAGTAAAATATGGCTTGCTGTTTCAAAATTTCTATATATATATATATACATATATATACATGTATATATACATATACACATATATATAAGATGGTTAAATTTTGTTTCCCATCTTCAAAAAAAAGAAAAAAAAGAATAGCCATATATATTGGTGGCTTCTCAGATTGATTCGTTTCCTTAGTAAATTACGTGAAAATTAACTTGGTACAACTGATTTAAAAATATAATAATAAGCCCTGGAGAATTAAGGGCTGAAAAACATTAATTTTTAGAAAGAGAGTGCAACATCAACAAAGTAAGATACATGAATGCAGAGATTTTTATATTCATCCAAATTAGAATGCTGTGTATAATAAAGTACAATCACAGAAATTGCTTTATGTCTCAAAAAATCAGTCCTATCTCATTTAGAAAAAGTTTGCTTGTCTTCTTACACTAAAAAAAATTTATGAAAGAGAGTAAACACTCAAATATTAGTTCTTCCTTTATAAAACTCAAATTAAACACTATAGACTATATTATACTCTTAGCCATGATTAAGAGTTGGTACTTATCTAGTAAACTCAAATTGAGAAATTAGGAACAAACTCAGGTGAAAGATGTCAAAGACAAAAAAAATCATACAGTAGAATTCTTGAAAAAGTTGTCAAAATACACATTTCATTTCCCTGGAAAATAAATAAAAATACATAACTAAAAAGTGAATATAGGAGTTCCATTCATGGCTCAGTGGTTAACGAACCCAACTAGGATCCATGAGGATGTGGGTTTGATCTCTGGCCTCTCTCAGTGGGTTAAGGATCAGCATTGTCTTGAGCTGTGGTGTAGGCTGCAGACAGGGCTCAGATCCCACGTTCCTTTGGCTGTGGCGTAGGCTGGCAGCTGTAGCTCTAATTCCACCCCTAGCCTGGGAACTTCCATATGTTGCAAGAACAGCCCTAAAAAGCAAAAAAAAAAAAAAAAAAAGTGCATATAGTGTGAACACAAAGAACCAACATTAAGCACTGAATTATTAAAAGTAAGAAAACATTTTAAATTTATTTATTTACACAAATGAAAATTCCAGTGGTAAGACAAACTCCAAGCATGGCTGAATCCATGTACTCCAAGAATACTCTGAATATTTACCCTCCATATATTCATATCCCCAATGCACTTCTGTTCTGTTGTCTTGATTTTCAGACAGGATTTCTTCACATGTTGGCTACCAGTACCTCAGGTCTTAACCTAAATGGTAGTAACCTCAGCAGAAAAGGAAATTCTCCCTAAAATTAAAAAAAAATCTAGGATTATGTATCATGTACCATTGAATGGCTTGGACCCTGGTTCTCATTCCTAAGCACTACATGTCAAACTGGCCGAAGCCTTGAAGCTATATGGATTATCTGGAACAATATGGAATGAGAGTGGGATAAATTGTTTCTCAAAGAAAGCAGGAGTGTTGTCATTTGTGGAAAGAGATGTGTTATAAGTAGACAAAAAACAAAAAATATTCACAGCAAGAACAAAGAATGTTTTTATTGAAATACATTTGAAGTACAATATTATATTAGTTTCAAGTGTATAATATAATGACTTGACATTTGCATATATTATGAAATGATTACCATGATGTCTACTAATCCTATGTCCTGATGCAAAGTTATTACAATATAATTAACCATATTCATATAATATATAATATATCCTCATGATTTATTTGTTTTCTAAATAGAGGTTTGCACCTCTTAATTCTCCTCACCTATTCAACCCACCAACCCACACTCTTCCTTCTGGCACTGACCAGTTTATTCTGTATATCTATACATCTGTTCAACTTTTTGTTTGTTTTGATTTTTAGATTCTACAGGTAAGTGAGATAATACAGTATTTGTTTTTCTGTATGATTTACTTCACTTAACATTATACCCCCTAGATCCACATATGTTGCACCAAATGGCAAATTTTCATTTCTTTGGTGGTGGAATATTCCATTGTTACATATATCTCATTTTTTTACCCATTCATCTAACAGTGAAGACTGAATTTGCTTCCGTATCTTTCTTGGCTATTTTCTTGTAAATAATACTGCCATAAACATTGGAGTGCATATGTCTTTTTCTTTAATTTAATTTTCTTTTTTTTAAACTTTTTGAAATTAAAGTATAGCTGATTTACAATGTTGTTCCGATTTCTGCTGCAGAGCGAAATGACTCTGTTTTACACACACACACACACACACACACACACGTTCTTTTTTATATTATTTTTCATCATGGTCTATCCCATGAGATTGAATATAGTTCTAAATGTTATATAAGTAGGATCTTGTTTTTTATCCATTCTAAATATAATAGTTTGCAACTATTACCCCCAAACTCCCAGTCCATCTCCCCAACCCCCTCAGCAACCACAAGTCTGTTCCCCTTGTCCATGCGTCTGTTTTGTAGATAGGTTCATTTGTGCTACATTTTATTTCATTTTTTACTTTAAAAGATTTATTGAAGCATAATTGATTAGCAGTACTGTGATAATTTATGCTATAAAACAGAGTGATTCAGTTATACATATACACACATTCATTCTTTTTCAGGTTCTTTTCCCCTGTAGATTATTACAGAATATTTAGTAGAGTTCCCTGTGCTATATAGCAAGTCCCTGTTGGCCAGCATTTCCATATACAGCAGTGTGCATAGCCAATGCCGAATCCCCCATTCATTCCACCCCCAAACCTGTCCCCTTTGGCAACCATAAGTTTGTTTTCAAAGACTGTCAGTATGTTCCTGTTCTATAAATGAGTTCGTCTTTATTTTATTTCATTTTTTTATGGCCACACCCACAACATATGGAAGTCCTAGGCCAGGAATTGAATCTGAGCTGCAGTTGTGACCCAAGTTGCAGTTGGCAGCAACGACTGATCCTTTAACCCACTGTGCCTGGGCAGGGATCAAACCTCCACCTCTGTAGCAATACAAGCTGTTGCAGAAGGATTACTAACCGACTACACTAGGGCGTGAACTCCTCTATGTATCCTTTTATTAGATTCTACATATAAGCATTATCATATGATGGTTGTCTTTCTGACTTACTTCACTTAGTATGATAATCTCTAGATGAAACTATGTTGCTGAAAATGGCATAATTTCCTTGTTTTATGGCCGAGTAGTATTCTGTTGCATATATGTACAACATCTTAATCCATTCATCTGTCAGTGGACTTTGAGGTTGTTTCCATGTCTTGCCTATTGTGAATAGTGCTGCAAGAACATAGGGGTGCATCTATCTCTTTGAATTATAGTTTTGTCTGGATATATTACCAGGAGTGGGATTTCGGGATCATATGGAATTCTATTTTTTGTTTTCTGAGGAACCTCCATACTGTTTTCCATAGTGGATGCACCAACTTACAGCCTCCAACAACAGTATAGAAGGGTTGTCTTTTCTCCACACCCTCTCCAGCATTTGTTATTTGTAGACTTATTAATGATGGCAATTCTGACCAGTATGAGGTGGTGCCTCATGGTATTTTTGATTTGCATTTCCCTAAAAATTAATAATGTTGAGCATTTTTTTTTTCATGTGTCTACTGACCATCTGTATGTGTTCTTTGAAGAAATGTCTATTTAGGTCTTCTGCCCATTTTTTTTACTGTTTTTTTTTTGTTGTTGTTGGGTTATATGAACTGTTTGTGAACTCAAGGTCTTTATACTCTATCATCACGGTCACATATCTCTGTTACTTCATAATAACAATTTAAAATAACATTTCTTTAGCCTCACCCCTAATCACTCTGCAAACATTCTAGCTCACATAACAACCCTCCAAGGCCCTAGGTTGAGAGAACTGATCACTAAGCCTCAGCATCATCTTGTATCATTGCCAAAGCCTTGGAATCCTCCCTCTCCAATGAAAGTAACACCAGTGGTGCTCCTGACATCTTTTAAGAAAGAGCAGCTATATCAAGCTCCTAACGTAGAACCAACCAGATTTGGATTCTTAGACAGACTGGGTTACTACTACAGAGATCCAACTCTTTCTGCCTAACCTTGTACAGTTTTTGGAACATAACTTTTGTGCCTCAACCATTGCTTCCTTTATGTTTGTTAAGTTCTTCCTTAAGAATCTATTTGGTTTTCCCTCAATCTTTGACATATACGATTTGAAACACTCAAAATCCCTATATCAGTCTCCATTCTTCTTCACCATAAGCTACATCTCAGTTTCTCTCCACTACTTTTTGCATCCTGAAAATGATCTACATCCAACTGCTATGACTGTTACTTTTATTTTTCTTAGGATCTGAAAAGCATGTTCTACTCACTCAACACTATATATGCCTTCACAAAGTTTATAAAATTTTAAGATTTTCAAAGACAAACAAAAACTTGGCCAATTAATTTGAGGAGTAAAATCTAAAATATCAGCTGTAAGTCTACTACACAGAATAGACTTATAGTTTTGTTGATGTTTGTCCTTTAATTTAGAAATCCTTGAAACAGTTTCAAAAACATTTTTCTTCTCTAACTTAAAAACAAAAATTTGATTACTCTTATTTTTAATCGAGAAATATTTCTATGGAGACATGAAATGTATCACAGTTATCATTACTTTTCTTGTCTTAATTGGAAAATAAATGTGAGGTCATGGTCATATAATATTTTACAATCTCTTCTCCTCTTTTGTTCTGAAATATTTTTGGATATAGTTGAAAGAAAATGGCAACATATGGTCCATTAGTTTAAATGAGGTGGGGGAAGAACAGGATGGATCATTAATGACAATAATTTATACTTCCTCTGTATCTATATGCTGTTGCCTTGATGAGAATTTGGCAGGCCTCAAAGTAAAATGAATTTTAAGTCTAAAGGTTGAAATGTGACAGAAGAATTTTTTCAGCAAAAAGGGAAAACTGTTCACATTAGATTTTTATGGACTTCCTATCTGTACTTCTGTAACAAATTTATCTTCTAGAAATTAACATTTCTAATGTAATTTTTCAAATATTAAACTGAAATTATGTTTTGGAGTTTCTTAACTTTATCTTATGCCAATTCATTGGTTGCTCCAAGATTTAATAATTTAAGATGAAAATATGGTATTTTCTTCTGGCTATTTAGAGTTGAATAATCTTTCGCCTATTGTGGGAACAGTTAAGGGTGACTTGCTATCTAGGTATCTACATATCTTGACAATTCTTGAAAATAATGACCAACTGGATGTTCACAGGTTTCCTTGAAGAATAGAAATTCCAGTGTCCTTATATATTCACATTATAAAGTACATGAAATAATATGTTCCTATCGCAAATTTTCAGCATTATTATTATTATTATTATTTGTCTTTTTGCCTTATCTAGGGCCACACCCACGGCATATGGAGGTTCCCAGGCTAGGGGTCTAACAGGAGCTGTAGCTGCCGGCCTTCGCCACAGCCACAGCAACGCGGGATCCGAGCTGCGTCTGCAACCTACACCACAGCTCACAGCAACGCCGGATCCTTAACCCACTGTGCGAGGCCAGGGATCGAACCCGCAACCTCATGGTTCCTAGTCGGATTCGTTAACCTCTGAACCACGACGGGAACTCCCAGTTTACTATTTTTTGAAAATTTTTACACCCTAGCAAAAGCTCTAAAAGTCCACAGTTAAGTCCCCACATTTATTTTTAATGTTTCCTGCCACAATATGCCTCAATATCAGTTCATTTTCAGTGTTGCACAAATATCACCCGCAAAAAACTAGAAGCCTTCAAACTCGTGTTGCTGTTTAGCAATGGAATCCTTATTTTTTTTCCTAATGTCAAAATATATGTTATTTAAAAAAAAAACAGTTTGAGATAGGAGTCAAAAAATCCATAAATATGCCACTCATTATTCCCTCTCCACAATTTTCTCCTGGCCCCCTGTGGCAGCCTTGAGACACTTCCCAGTGACCTTAGGAACCCTAAGAACTCATGTTGAAATCCACTGCTTCATGAAGTATGAGAACACATCCATCTTTTAGAGAATTAAAAACAGCTCTCAACAATTAGATGGAAAAAAAAATTACAGGATCTTACAGAAAGCTTTTTTTTCTCTTAAAATTTTTCATTGTAAATGGAAATACTAGAAAGTGTTTTGTAGAGCAAAAAAGACATGGCCAGTAATATGAAACTGTGGTCCTTGATTCAGCAAGCCTGAACAGCAGTTTAATTTGTCAGTTTACAGAGCTATGAAAAAAAATCTCTGTGTACTATAAAATAAAATGTATGTATTTAATACAACTGGGAAATAGAGTGTGTGTTCTCCAGAAGAGCTGGCAAAACAACTGAGTGTTTTAATTTTTAAAACCATGAATTTCTCTTTTTCCAGACTTGTGTTTAGGCAAGATGGAGAAGCCAAAAATATTAAAGTGCATTAGAATGCCTTACTGGAAAACCCAAAAGATATAAATTGTTCTTAGCTAAGTGTGACATTTGGAAAATACACTACAAATTTGTCAACTCTTTTCAGGTGTAATAGAAGTGTGACCAGTTTGACAGAATTCATACAAAGATATGGGCCCTACTTTCTCCTTGGCTTGCAGATTTGGTTTAGTGTTGCCGTTCCCCTGGATCAGAAACTAGCTCTCCTAGTAGCATGAGATTAAATGACCCATCCAGAGTTAGTCAATAATTTGAACAGTAGCAGTGTCCTGCTCTTAAAACATACAGTCAGTTTAAGTTATAAAAGTACTCATGAAAAAGTTTATGAAATGTAAAATAAATAGGTCATGGGACCCGCTATAATTTAACAACCTATTCCTTATTACATGTAATAATTAACTTCCTTTGTCAGGTTGGAAATCCATAATAGCGAGACGCTAACCTGTAGATTGATGGCAATACACATAGCAAAGCATTTGGTAACAAAAGCAGACATAAAATGTAGAATATTGTAAACTGTTCATAACAACATAGGCCTTGAAAATAAGCTCTAATTACAATTCACCACAGCTATGTATTAACTTCAATGTAACACTTGTGAAACCTTTACTGATTCCACGTAGCATGTACCAATTTAAAATGAAGTGAAAATTGGGACAATTACACAGTAGCTCAGTTTCCTTCAAAATATTCATCCGGATTTTCTGAGGTACTGTGAACAGAAATGCTGGTTAGACTTGCATTTTCCATATAATTACATCATTTTATAAATGCTGAGGCTTTTAAGGTGCAATTCAGCAGGAAAAAAACAAAAATAATTAAACCACATCTTTGCACAGAGAGCATTAAAAGAAGATTAAACATTAAAAGGAAAACAACTTTTCATCCTCATTTTCACTATTTTCTGTTAAATAAAATGGGATATCAATTAGACTACAACATGGATATGGTTCATTAAAATATGCTGAGGCAGACCAGGTTATGGAATAATAAACTACACTTAGAGTCAGAGGCATAGACTAGTTCAGCTTGGGCCTGGGGGCCAGGGACCCTTGTTTGGGGGTGCTGGAGGAAGGGGTGCGATCCATTACTACAGGCTTGTTCCCTGTATGCACTCTGAAGCAGCAGGACACCTCCTTCTCCAGCTCCAGTAGACTTAGCTTAAACAACTGCTGCCAAGCAATGTGAGGAGCAGCCAGTGCCCACATCAGAGCTAGAGAGAACAAGCCCATCAGCCATAGGGAAGGGGAGAGACTATGGGAGCAAAAACTGAGTAAGGGTGAAGATTAACTAAGCATCACTATCAATTGCCAAAACACATCCATTTACAGCCAAATAGGAATTCTTAACTTCACATGGAATCCTCCCCCAGACAGACCACATCCTGGGCTATAAAATGCACCTTAAGAAATCTAAAAGAATGGAAATTATGAAAAGTATGTTCTCATACCACAAAGGGAAATGCATCACAATCTCACAAAGTATTTATTTCAATATTTGGATTACTTTAATTTTATAAAATATCATTTTTAAACTAAAATTTCCCCATGCATTTCCTTTATTCTTAGTTCCCTCAAACTTCTGAAATTGTAAACAGTAGGTCTAATCTTCACTGCAAACTGCAGCCCTCCAGATATTTGAAGACATGCCTTCACAAGCAGTTTTATCAATAAGAAGTGTGTTTGGTTTCTTTGATTATTAAATATAATCTAGTCTCTAAATCCCTTAGTATCTTTGTTACTTTGCATACATTTTCAAGCTTGCTCATATCCCCTTAAAATATTATAAATATCTACAATACCTAATGGAGGAGATTTTCAATTAAAATGGCAATTGAAACTATGAGTCTACAACCCTCCCAAATTAAATAACAGAATTTTTTATTTTCTGTGCCCCATAGGCATGTTGAAGTTCCTGGGTCAGGGATCGAACCCATGCACCAGCAGGGACTAATGCCACAGCAGTAACAATGCCAGATCCCTAACATGCACGCCACAAAGGAACTCCATCAAAAATAACTTGATATCAGACACCTCTTGTCCAAAGAGATCATTTTTCTGCTAAATTTAAACTGAAAAAAATCCATATGGTTTCTTAGAAGCTGTATATGATTTAATGAAAGCCAAAGGAAAGCATGTTCGGCCATTTATTTACCCAATTACTCATCAAATTTTTTCCAGTTTATATATATATATTTTTTTTTATAAAATTTTAAGAGCCCACTTATGGTATACAGTATAGGTCATCAGAAGTTATTGCTTGAAAAGCCAAACCACTGGTGTGTGGCATCATTGTAGATTCACAAAGCATAATAAACGTATCCACTGGTGAGGTATGTCAATAATGGAGGAGGCTGTGTCTGTGTGAAGGCAAGGAGCAGATGGAAAAATCCTTGTACATTTTGCTCAGTTTTGCTGTGAACTTAAAACTGCTTTAAAAGCTAATAACAATGACCTCTTAAAAAGAAGGGGAAACAACTAAACTACTCTATGAACTTTGATTTCATTTACATATACAGTGAACCCTCTGTATCTCAGGGAGGTTGGTTCCAGGACCCCCTGCAGATACCAAAATCTGTGGATGTCCATTATATAAAATGGTATGGCATTTGCAGGGAACCCATGCACACACGTCCTCCCTTATACTTTAAATCATCTCTACATTTCTCATAATACCTAAGACAATGTAAAAGCTATGTAAATAGCTGCCAATACAATGTAAATGCGATGTCAGTAGTTATCAGTAGGAGACATATTCAAGTTTTGCCTTTTAGATCTTTCTGGATTTTTAAAAAACATTTTTGACCTAATACTGGTTGAATCCACGGGTGGGGAACATGAGGATACAGAGTGCTGACTGTACATTGTTTGAACACTTTGATTAAATTAGTAGACAAATAAACAGCAAGAAATTTTGAAAAAAAAAAACCCAGCATTTTTCCCTTCTCTTCCTAGGTCAGCTCAGTCAATATGGCTTCATTAACTATGCACATAAATACATGTACAATCTTGATTTTTCTGTCTAAATTGAAGACTGTAAGGGACAAAAAGGGCATAAGCTGTCTAGCTCTACTTTGTAACCACAGATTTGATGACAAAGAAGATTTTGGTTGCTTGTCCAAATTATTCTGAAATTCCAAGCATGTAAGTTTTTTTCCTGGTAATTTAATCATAATATCTTTGGAGAAATTTCCAGTTACTTTGTAGTTACTGAAAATTTTCATGCAGATACAATTCTTAAGATAACTTTAAGAAATTAACTTGTGGATGGAACTGGAATGTGTTTTGCAGGACTGCAGATGAAAAAACAAAACCTAAGAACTAATAGGTATTATATTTTATTTTAAGTTATATGTTTTCCCTTCCAAGTTCATATTTATCTGGATCATAAAACAGAATTATAGGAGTTCCCGTAGTGGCTCAGAGGAAACGAATCCAACCAGTAACCATGAGGTCCTGGGTTTGATCCCTGGCCTCACTCAGCAGGTAAAGGATCCGGTGTTGCCATGAGCTGTGGTGTGGGTTGCAGACACAGCTCGGATTGGATCTGGCGTTGCCAGCGGCTACAGCTCTGATTCAACCCTGACCCTGGGAACTTCTATATGCCATGAGTGTGGCACCAAAAAGCAAAAAACAAAACAAACAACAACAACAACAACAAAAAAAAACAGAATTATAGAATTTTTAAGAGCACCAAATTCAAATTAACAAAATAATCTGAATTTTTAAGCCCTCAAGTAATTGTCATTAATATCTACGTGGAAAAAAACCACATTTTTTTAAATATCTGTGTGCAAAAATAAACATTTGTCTCAAATATATCTAGCCACCAGAAAGACCAAAAGAGAAGCTTTAGTTGCATAATTGAACAATATGTGTTCTAGGTGATTTAACCATAGATAATATAAAAATACCTATGTGTGCATTTAAGTTCATATTGAAGGGGCATATTTTACTCTTGTTTTGCTTATCCCTTTGGCCTGAAAAAGGTTTAAAAGAAATTGTTTACATAAGAGTGATATTTTTTAAAAAGACTTAAGCTGGAATCCCCACTGACTTAATTACTTTGAGCCTATTCATCCTTCACCACACCACATCTGTCCACTTCTTTTAAGGTGTGATAATGGATATGCACACTTGTAATTTCCTCTCGTTGTTTGTTGCTTCTACTCATGTAAGTGAAAATAGCTCAACCCTAAAGCACAATGAGAACGCTGAACCAGGATGCTGAAAACCGCACCATTTCTATTTGCTCTGAGGTGGTAATGTCCCCTCTGGAGACACAAGTTTCTCCCCCTTCCTTGCCTACCATGTGTATTTGGGATTCCAGATGTTGCAGATTTCACATGTTGACCTTTGAAAAGTTACTTTGAAACCTCTGAAAGTCTAGTCTGGGGCTCTCTGAACAACTATCACTGTGACTTGGACACTGGATTAAGCAACAGGTATTTTACAAGTCAATATTGGGTATTTAGAAACAACAGAATCCTCAGATATTTAAGATCAGATAACTGTAAAAGGAAGTTAAGCCTGGAAATCGTAAGGGACATAATCATAACTTAAACATTTAATTTTAATTTAAATCATAGAAATGCTAGCTTATTCTCCATTGTAGGAATAGGGTCATTTCTTGAAGAATTGGTCTACAATTTGCAGTTTCTTATCATTTTTCATATGTCAATTATATACAAAATGTACCCTCTATTATTGTAATTTTAAAGAGGACTAGAATTTATGAAAATAAGTACAAGGTGATTTGAATGCAAAAGCCTTTTAGCACTTCATAATACTCATCCTCCAACAATCATAAGTTTTCAGGTACACACAAGTTTATTGCAACTAATCTTGATTTAAACTTTCAAACTATGCCACTTAATTTTCATAGATGTAATTATTTTTCTATTCTATTTCTGTTTCTATTTCACTGACTTATACAATATTCAATTGACAGAACAGGGGCGACTGGTACAAAGAGTTTTGAAAAGACACTAGTGACTCATACTCAGCATACATTAAAGTGGTAGGAGCAGAAAAGCTGATGTTTCAATATGCTGTGGACTCTAATCAGTATTTACAGAGAAAAGGGAGAACTTCGGTTAATCTAGCTGTTGGTTAACAATCATTTAAGTCAATTTCTATCACACTCATCAAAGTCATCAGTTTAGGTAAAGATTTGAAAAGGGCTTAAATTTTTTGCAATATGATCAGATCCCCTAGGACTGAACTTGATACATTTTTAAACCCCTGGATTGAAGGAACTGTTATCTTTTTGAGTTCCAAATTGAAGGAGAGGGAATGAAGTGTAATAGAAAGAAAACTAGAACAGAAAATAGAAAAAAATTTGAAATCATCTCCATCCCTTACCAGCATTGGGAATAGTATAACAAAAATAATGATCCATCTCATAAAGTTGATGTGAAAATATAAAGATATATATGCTATAGTGTTTTCTAATCTTCTAATATTGTTCATATACATTTAAAAATTATTATGCTATTTTGTCTGTTACTTAAGTTTCTTAGCAGATTATAGTAAATGGCTGGTTTAAAAATATTTATTATATCAATAAAGCTAACAAACAATTTGAAATATAGTATCCTATACATATGATAATCATTCAACAGTAGGGAAAATTTGAAACCAACTCTAAAAACATATTTAGTACAAACATGGCCACAAATATTTTAATAAACATTGTTATTACAATCAAATACAAGAAATGAGCAAAACTCATCATGCCACGTACCGTACATGGGTCTGATTTTTGGTTATTTGGAATTTATAATTGGATTAGCCATTCTGTATTTCAGTCATAACATTTACATTATTTCTTTGCCAACACTGAATTTATGCTCATTCCCCATAAGAGGGAACATTCATTTCCATAGCATTATATATGTTGGTAACCTCAAAAGCACAAAATTCAAGTTAACAGAGCTTCCATTGTAAGTTCTTTATCACATATCTGTACATCAGATTTCAAAAACCAAGGACTCATGTTGAAATTGGCTAATAACCAAAACACTCACTGTCAAATTAACTGTTCCCATCTGAGGTGATAAATGGAGAGTTCATAACTGTAAACCATGGCATATGAAAAATAGCTCATTGACATCTGTTCTTAACATCTGGCTTTTTAATCGATGCACCAAAGCAAACGGGATATGCAATTCTATTTTGCCCTCCAAAATTAGCCTTTGTGATCATTTACGACTGAATTTTATGCCCACATAGCACCACAAAATGAAAGGGTTTAGTAAATCAGCTATAACATAAAAAAGAAAGAAGAAACAGGATCAAATAATGGTAAATATATGGATAAATTTAAACAAAAAATGATTTTATAAAACATTCACAATCTCCAATATGTGAAGTTTAAAAAACCAAGAATTAAAATACTGAAAAATAACAAACAAATATCTGGAGGCAAATAATAATGAAAAAGAAAGGGTTTAGTGTTGTATTAACAATACTAATAAAACTGGTCCGTGCCAGTTTTACATCTGTCCTTTGTTCAACAGTAAATCTTTACCAGCAACATCATAAGACAATATTAATACAAGTCTTCTTTCTCAGGAAAAACAAAGCAAAGGCCACACTCTTTCTATCCCCTGTCTGCAGCTCCTCAGGAAAAATAACACCTGATTAATTTTAAAAAGAAAGGGAAACATCCATACATACACACACATATATAGTTCCTAAAGAGTTCTTTATAAGAAGACATCTTTAAATTAGTAATGTATTTGTTTCCAAAAAACACTAAGAAGTGAATTTTCCGTAAGGTTCTTCAAACTCATTTAATGTAAAATAGACACAAAATAAAAAAATATATTGGGAGTTCCCATCGTGGCGCAGCAGAAACAAATCTGACTAGGAACCAAGAGGTTGCGGGTTTGCTCCCTGGCCTTGCTCAGTGGGTTAAGTATGCGGCGTTGTCGTGAGCTGTGGTGTAGGTTGCAGACGCGGCTTGGATCTGGCGTTGCTGTGGCTGTGGTGTAGGCTGGCAGCTGCAGCTCTGATTAGACCCCTAGCCTGGGAACCTCCACATGCCGTGGGTGTGGCCCTAAAATGACAATGACAAAAAAAAAGAAAGAAAAGTATATTGGTTGGCTTTACTACAATATTTACTACAAATGCAATAACAAAGTGACATACAGATATCTGACAATAAAACCAAGTTTAAAAAAATGTTGAAAATGATATTGGTAACTAGTGTGCTTGTTCAGAGAAAACACTCAATGAAAAATGCTCAGTGAGTAAAGACACAATCCTGAAAGAACACACGTGGTTTGCATGGTTCATTAATAATGACTAATTCATCAAAAAAAATTATGTGAAATGTTGTAGAGTAGTTCAATGAATCAGATTGTCCAAAGTTTACATAATGACGTCTGTATCCTCAGGAAACAGACGACAGAACATTCAAATCGTAACCTTTGGTCTAACTCAGGTTCACAAGCCTGACTGAATGATCAAAATGGCTCATACCTTGTGGTCTTACCAGTCCTACTTTAGAAAAATTGATCTAAGTGAAGTTATTTTTTTTATTAGGAACTTGCAGTGGATTCAACTTGCCCATGGGAATACCTAAGAATGCAATAAGTGAATTTGCAGGGCACTTGGTCTCACAGAGTTAAGAAAACCAACAATTGCCTGAGTGTAACAACTCTCAGTAGGAGGAAGGAACCTGTGCTAAATGAAGGACTACCAAACTCAAACTAGGAAAGCATGGAAGGCTTCCAAAATGAACTGATTTCTTAGATGAAAATCAAAGGGTTTTTTTGTCTTTTTAGGACTGCCTCCCATGGCATATGGACGTTCCCAGACTAGGGGTCAAATCAAAGCTGTAGCCACTGGCCTATACCACAGCCACAGCAATGTCAGATCCAAGCTGCGTCTGTGACCTACACCACAGTTCATGGCAATGCCAGATCCTTAACCCACAGAGAAAGGCCAGGGATGGAACCTGCATCCTTGTGGATGCTAGTCAGATTTGTTTCAGCTGAGCCATGACGGGAATTCCAAAAAATGGAAAGTTTTTTAATTAGGCATGTGTCATAGGTGGAGGGACAGTGTGCATGAGGGCACAGGCATCAAAAAGAGAAGAGTTAGTAAGAAAGAAAGGAAGAGAAGTATGGCTTGGCAGAAACAGAGCACAAAAAAAGAGGAGGAAGTGTGGCATGAAATAAAGCTAGAAAAGGAAACAGGATGTAGACTATATGTAAGACCCTATACATTATGTTAAGAATTTTGGACTTTATCCAAGGAGCATATGAAAGATTTTTAGCAGGAAATTGACAAGATTTATGTTTTTGAATGACCCCGAAGGCTAATGTATGGCAAGGCAATTGGAGAGGGATAAACAACTGGAGATAATGATCTTTGAGAATCACAATACTTCAGTGACACTTTTATTACTGAATGTATGTGGTACCAGTCACTCCCCTGGAATTAAACTAAATTTTGAAAACTGCATTACATCAATCAGTTTTGTGTACTTCACTGATTTCTTTACAGAAAAAATAATGTGTTGACATACAGAAAAGTACTGTGTAAAGTTCATATACCTCTCATTTTTCCTTCTTAGGAGGTTCTACGAGAAACTTACCTCAGGACTTTTGTATCAGTTGGCTATTGCTGATTAACAAATAATTCCAAAATTCAGTGATTTTTAAAGCAGCAATAATGTATTACTATAGCTCACAAATCACAATGCTGGGAATAGTGTGATTTAAGTTGAGGTCTCACTCTTGCATCCGGAGTGTCTGACACCCTCCTGTGGGGATTATAGGAGCACCTTCTCATAGCAAGAGCAGATGTGCAAGATGGAAAAAGACCAATCCAAGAAAACATGTTTTGAAACTCTGCTTATATCATATATGTTAACAAGCCATTAGCCAAAGCAAGTAACATGACTGATCCCAAAGTCAAGCATCAGCAAAGAATGGCTAGTAAAACTCTACAAAGTTACACGGAAAAGGCCATGGTTACAGGAATCATGAATAGTGAGGTGAAGAATTGGGGTTAACCATGCTATCTGTTAAAATTTAGCACCAGAAAAAGTTGCTTGTCTTATCAAATGAGCATAATAACTATAATACCTATCTTATTATCTTTGTTTTGGCCTCTATAAGAAACTGAGGTATATTTTTATAGCTATCAATAGTAACTGTGCAAAATTTGATCAACTATTAATCAGCAGTGCCTAGCATAATATTTGGTATAGAGAAGATATTCAACACTTTTTTTTAATGTTCTTAAGAGTTATTTTTTAAGAGTTTTGTGCTTAAATATAAGTTGGTAAATATATAAAAGTTCAAATCACTGCTGAAGTTTAAATAAGTAATTTAGGTAAATACAAAGTAATAATATTAATTAAATTTGCTATCAATTACTTTTATTTTTAAATAATACCACCCACTTTATTGAATTATTGTGAGGATTAAATGAGTAAGGGTCTAAAATATAGACCCTTACAGACTCATAGAGCCTGGCATATGGTCAACACTAGAAGAATGTTACTCAACTTTGTGATTTGGGTTCTTAATATTCCCCCCTTTTCATACAGTGGAATGTTAGAGTTAGAAGGAAACTCAGAGAACAGCATTCCACACAATGCAAAATGAATTATTTCTCCTTCAGATTTGTTCTCCTTCCTGTATAGATCAACAGAGAACAAATATACAATGAATAGAGAAAATAGGAACTCCTATTGGGGCTCAGCATATTAAGAACCCAACCGGTATCCCTGAGGATATGGGTTTGATCCTTGGTCTTACTCAGTGGGTTAAGGATCGGGTGTTGTCACAAGCTGTGGCATGGGTCATGGATACAGCTGGGATTTAGCATATGGTGTGGCTGTGGCATAGGCTGGTGGCTACAGTTCCGATTTGACTCCTAACCTGGTACCTCTGTTTGCCATGGGTGTGGCACTAAAAAAAAAAAATGGATAAAATAAAATTGTAATTATTTTAAAATAATTTTTATTACCTTTTTGATTACTCAATACCTATATACACAATTACTTTGTTTATAATAAGAAAGTAGAATATTATGAATATATAATTTTTATTTGAAAGTAATATAACAAAGACTTTATTATTTTTATTTATTTACCCTTTTGTTAGAAGAGGAAAATAAGAGTCTCAGAAACTATAAATAAAGAAGGAATGAATGACTATAAACAATACAGTGAATGTAAAGATAAATGTTTTATACCTTGGTTAGCATTTAATAGAAAAAATTCATAAGTTTGAAAAATTATTTCTGAAGTGAAATTCTCTAACATTATTAAATGTCTCTAAACCCTTGAAAAGAATGTGATAGGCATCTCCAAACTGAACTTCTGCCAGGAGTTTTGTATCTTCAAATAATTATGGAGGCTTAATTTGGAATGAAGATCAAGCAATAAAAAGTCTCTCCATTGTGTACATTTTTGGTGTAGTGGACTAGCATCCCAATAAAAAGCTGAAATTTTATATTAATTCTTTATTAAATGAGATCATACAAATAATTTGTATGCAACAAAAGGTAAGGCACCACTACCAAAAAAAAAAAAAATTACTAAGGAGTAATTTCAAAGAAACAAAACCCTAAGCACACTTCTCCAACCACATTCTTTCACGTGAGCAGACCATCTACGCCTATGCATGATGTGCTCTCAGAGAGAGTGTGCTGAGAGAGTAGAAGAAAGCCAACCAAGAGACTTACATGAAATAATTGGGGTTTGTTACCAGAATAATGAATTTTGGACATGATTTTAATAGTACATTTATATTATTTCATAACAGCCCTTAATATTGTCAATTACCTTTACATTCTTTTAGTCCAACAATGCCCTCAACAAGACTACTCACCAAAGTTATGCTGAAACTTAGGAAATTGCTATTTCTGAAAGAAGATATTTGACTCTCATATGATTTTCATTTCATAAGATTCAGCCTAATTCATATCCACTTTATCTTTAGTCAATTAATATTTTATTCTTCTTAATACTTAATACTAAAACTATAACCCTTAATGCTACCAGTTATCAGAGCTTTCATCTCTATTTCTCACTCAATTTTATGTAAACAATTAATTAGACAATTAGCTACATAAATAAGTAGGTTCTCTAGACAAAGATTAAAAAAAAAGTTACTTCTAAAAAACTGGCTGGAAGACATCACTCACGGTGAGACACCGAAACATTCTATCATTAGCTGATGTACAAAAGCATGAGCCTGATATAGTGAAAAGCATTTAAGTGTGGTACTTAACACTGCCTAGATACTATGGAAACGATCCATATATGACTTGATTATTTTTGAGGGAGTGCATTATTCCACACTCACACTGATATTCTCAGACTGTGTGACTCAGTCTCTGGCTTGGGCCCTGTACAGCTGGTCACATAACCAGCAAGAAGCTTGGCTTTATAAGGTCTCAGGCTGCCTTGGCTCTAGGTATTTGGAAGTGGCCAGCCTTCTGTGCCAAAATGTCTCAGCCTTCTGTCTATTTTAAGCAGAATGTAGGAACATTAGTGCCTCAGCCTGTCCCTCCTGCTTCAGGCACCAAACTTTTAACAAGGTGTTTCCCTGGGTGTTGCGCGACAGGCACTGTCACATCCTGCTTGAAGGAATGGAAGTCAAATCAACATTTGGAAAGAAATGGCAATTTTTTTACAAACCATATGCATTTTCTTGCACTCTGACCCAGGTAAATTAATTTGTGGGAGTCTATGGGGGAGATATGTGGATATACATAGATATGTAGATATAGATATACATGTAAACATCGTTATGTGCTCACAATGATGCTTGTCAAAACCGTATTCATACTAAGCAGGAATTGTCAGTTCAAACTAAATATCTCAAAATAAAGAAAATGTTAAAATTAATCAAGAATATTCATATAATGGGATATCATGCAGCCACACAGAAAATGAAAAATTGCAAAACAGAAAAAAAAGTATGTATTTTCGAGGTAAAATAAAGAGTAATCTCAACTACTTATAGGAAAACATGCTGGAAGAAAATTACTTCAAAATATTATAAAAGGTATGTCTATGCCACGGCAGTAAATTTGAGGCATTTATTTACTTATTTATTTATTTATGATTTCCTGCTTTTACAATGAGATATAAATAGTAATAAATATGACTAGAAGTCAGTCCTATTGGACTAATATTACTAGTAAGTATCAGTCCAATCTAATAATACTAATGTTTAATAAAACATTGTTTTATTAGCTTAGCCTAATAAGACTATTTTTTTTTTGTCTTTTTAGGACCACACTCGCAGCATATGGAAGTTCCCAGGCTAAGGGTTGAATCGGAGCTATAGCTGCTGGTCTACACCACAGCCACAGCAATTCGGGATCTAAGCCACATCTACGACTATACTACACTTCACAGCAATGCTGGGTCCTTAACCCACTGACAGAGGCCAGGAATCAAACCTGTGTCTTCTTGAATACTAGTCAGGTTTGTTATTGCTGGGCCATGATGGGAACTCCTAATAAGACTAATGTTTTATTAGGTTTTATCCCAAGTCCTGCCATCAGAAGTAGGAGGGATGAGAAGGGCACCGCGTCACACACTGGTCTTTCACCCACAAAAGGTTTGTCTAAAGGTGAAGAGGTGAGCTTCAGTGGATTATCACCTCCTAAGAAGGATATGTGGTATGTGGACATGAATTATTTTTAGCACATCTGCTGTATCTTGCTCAGAGTGAAAAATCACAGTGACATTTGGAATGGAATTACTTCTGCAGTCAGGACTGACAAAGCAGGGCGAAGTTGCTATTTATCCTCTAGTACCACAGTACTTGCATACATTATCTTGATTTCTGCTCTCTTAACAAGGTGATATAGAAATAACTTTCCTCAGGTAATCATGTTCAAACATTATAAAGAGATAGAAAATAAGCCCTAAAAAATTAAGTAAATTCTTACTCAGCCAGGACCTTTTATTTCAGATTTTTAAATAGTTCCAACCCTGTTTGTAATGTATAGTGCTGTTCTGTTTTCCACACCTTGGACTCTGTGACCTGATGTTTCTATTTCTCTTGATTGATTCCAGTAGTAGAATGTCTCTACTACATACAGAATCCATTCATTTGGATTCTTCATAAGACTGAGGGCTCCTTCAGATTCTGACATCTTCCAAAAGGACATTTACACTTGCATGGTTTCTTCTTTACTTCGGGAAGTAATTATTTTTTTTTAAACAAGCTGAATGTCTTTCTTTTAATGAACATTTTAAAATTTCATTACATAACCTAACAAGCTGATTAATCAGTCTCCATGCAAAATTTCATTGATAGAATCCATTTTAAATGCACTTAAAAACAGATAAAGGTATAAGCAAATCCTGAACATAATTTGTTGTATCATAACTTCTCTTTGTTCTATCATATGCACTCTCTATTCCAGTCATCTTGCACATGTATGCTCTTCTTCACAGAGAGAATTGGATGAAAGGGTATGGGTGAGTCAGTGTAAATCCATTACAATTATTGGAAATACAACTAAAGACACATGGCCAACTGATGCTGGGTCAATAAAATCTTCTCCATATGTGCAGGGCATCCCACTTTTAAGATGATTATTTTCCTTAGTGAAAACTCAAGACATACTCATTTTAAGGCTTACCCTTATTAAATTACTATGGAAACTTTCGTATAATACATTTAAACATAAATATTCAATGGTCAGAGATTCAAAGGCAAAGTTTCATAATTACATTAAAGGTGTAGAAGGGCAATATTACTATTCAGAAATTTCTAAAAGTGCCTTTTTATATGTAAAGTAAATTAAAAATGACATCTTTGACTTTAACAGAGAAGGGGGTTTTATTCCATATGAAAATTTACCATAAAATACATTAAATATAGTCATCGTAAATTTCAAGTTCTGGTAAATCCATGTAACTAAAAACACCACTAAAGAGAATCATGGTAGAAATGAATGACTGATGCTCTTTTTCTGATTGCATAAAATTTTAGTAGTTTGAAGCATGTTTGATCTCATATACCAGTAAACTTAACAAGACCTTGAAACTTCAAAGATTAAATTTACAGGGCCTAAAAAAAAAAAAAAAACCCAAACATGAAATAAAAGGAAAAATTAAATATATTTCAAGGTTAAAAACAGTCAGGATTTTTGTTCTTGGGAAGGATACACTACATAATATAACAGATGCTATATTTCAAAATCAGATAATATTGATTCTGCTTGAGCAAATGTCTAAAGTCCCAAGTACCAGAGAATTTTTTGAATACCCTAATTACCAAAACTATAAATAAAGAATCCAGGGGTATATAACTTAAGTCCCTGCCTAATTTTCTTTTAAATTATATAATTGTGACTATGTCTTCATTTGAACATTTGTAATTAAACTGATGATTAAAAACTCCTGAGGCCAATCTCTATATTTTAGAAACCAATTTAAACCATCTAAGGTCTTCAATATAATATAAATTATGTACTATTTAATAAACAATGTTCTTATCCCATTACCTAGTAAACCATCTAAGGTCTTCAATATAATATAAATTATGTACTATTTAATAAACAATGTTCTTATCCCATTACCTAGTACAACATTTGCAGTAGTCTACAATAATGAATTGGAGAACCAGGACACTAATAATGCTGTTTTACAATGTGTATTCTGATTGTAAAAAAGGACAGATTTCATGACACCAATGACGGAATTAGTTACTTCAAAGAAAATAGAAAAGTAAGTATGTATAGTAAAAACAGATTTGTATTTTACTAGATAACCAATATTATGCCATCAAAATTATTTCATATAGTACTTATCAGTATCAAAATTTATGTATCTGTTTATGCTTTTTTCACTTT
Organism: Catagonus wagneri; assembly: GCA_004024745.2. Taxonomy (NCBI): domain Eukaryota; kingdom Metazoa; phylum Chordata; class Mammalia; order Artiodactyla; family Tayassuidae; genus Catagonus; species Catagonus wagneri. The sequence goes on from PVHT020000256.1 coordinate 11,065,802, forward strand.
CTCTCTTTGACTCCTTCACGCAAACATATACTTCATGCAAGCTCCAGGGGAATGTGAAAATATTTTGCTTTTCTCTGTTTGTTTTTAACTATATCATGTGAACTTAAAAATAGGGTCAAGAATATAACAGATATCAGTGATTACTTCAGAAGTTGTAGACATAGTCAACAAGTTTTAAAATATACATATAAATTATGTATAATTTTTTATATATAGAATATTTGTACTCTTCACTTTAACAGTAACAGGTATTTTCAGCCCAGAAATAAACCTAGGCACTTACAGTCAATTAATCTTTGACAAAAGAGGCAAGAATATAAAATGGGAAAAAGACAGTGTCCTCACCAAGAGGTGCTGGGAAAACTGTACAGCTGCATGTAAATCAATGAAACTAGAACATACTCTCACACTATGCACAAAAATAAACTCAAAATGGATTAAAGACTTAAACATAAAACATGACAGCATGCAACTACTAGAAGAGAACATAGGCTAAACATCTTCTGACATAAACCATACAAATGTTTTCTTAGGGCAGTCTCCCAAGGCAATAGAAATAAAAACAAAAATAAACCAATGCGACCTAATCAAACTTAGAAGCTTTTGCACAGCAAAGGAAATCATGAAAAACAAATGAAACAAAAAATGAAACAAACCAAAAAGACAACCTACAGAATGGGCGCAAATAGTCGCAAACAATGCAACTGACATGGGCTTAATCTCCAAAATATACAAATAACTCATTCAAAAAAGAAAAAAAAAAACGCAATTAAAAAATTGGCCGAAGGAGTTCCCTTAGTGGCTCAGTGGTTAACGAATCCGACTAGGAACCGTGGGATTGCGGGTTCGATCCCTGACCTTGCTCAGTGGGTTAAGGATCCGGCTTTGCTATGAGCTGTGGTGTAGGTTGCAGGCGCGGCTCAGATCCCACGTTGCTGTGGCTGTGGCAAAGGCCGGCGGCTACAGCTCCTGTTGGACCCCTAGCCTGGGAACCTCCATGTGCCGCGGGTGCGGCTCTAGATAAAGGCAAAAAGACAGAAAAAAAAAAAATTGGCCGAAGACCAAAATATACATTTCTCCAAAGACATACAGATGGCCAATAGGCACATGAAAAGAAGCTTAGCATCACTATTTATTAAGGAAATTCAAATCAAAATTACAATGAGGTATCAACTCACACATCACACACAGGTCAGGATGACTATCATTAATAATTCTACAAATGATAAATGCTGGAGAGGGTGTGGAGAAAATGGAACCCTCCTATACTGTTGGTGGAAATGTAAATTGGTACAACCACTATGGAAAACAGTATGGAAAACTCGGAAAATTAAATATACAGCTATTCTCTTTTCACTGGTCATATAAGTTCTAATTTCAAAAAATATTATTTATTTTCATAAAAGAAAAAGTAAAGAAATTTTACTTCTCTATAGACTTTTTATTTTTTCTTTTTAATTTATTTTTTACTTTGTATCAAAGTATAGTTGATTTATAGTATTGTGTTAGTTTCAAGTGCACAGAAAAGTGATTCTCTTACACATATACATGTATCCATCCTTTTTCCTATATTGGTTATTACAGAATTTGAGTAGATTTCCCCGTGCTATACAGTAGGTCCTTGTTGATTATTTACTGTATATATACTAGTGTATATATATTAATCTGAAATTGGAGTGAATAATTTTTGTAATTAAGAATTATAATTTAACATATATAAATGTGCTTGTCATTCAATCCTACCATTCTATTTAAAATTTTACTCTTCTATTGTGTTATTCCAGGATTTCACACATTTTTGTCAACTTCTGGTTTTTCATACATTGTAATAAGTTAGACAGTTTATAATGGCAAATCTTTCAGACTTCTATGCTTATTTTCACTGACATTTTCTTACTCTGGCCTCACCCGCCATATATTACGTAATTACTGATCACGGTAGTAGCTGCTCTGAGGTTTTTCTTTCTCCTCCAATTCTTGAAATCACTGTGTATCCATTTCTATTTGTCTTCAGATCATTTGAACGTGTCTCTCTCACTTTTCATTGATGCTTCCGTTATTTCATGTTCTTTAAAACACCTCACATGTTTGCAATTTGGGGTGGATTAGCAAGTAATTATTAATTTCTATTCTACATTGTCTCATTGTCAGTCAGGCTGGCTCTAATAACCGGAGGCTAGGGCAGCTAGGCATTGGTCAAGCACTAACTTTTCTTTATGTCATCTCAGGGCCACCTTATATGCTCTCTCAATACGGTCTCTCCATTTTGGTGTCCCAAGGGTAGCCAAGTGGCTTATATGTATGTCACTTGGAATTCCAAGGGCTAGTATCTTATGAAGCCTGGAAGAAAGCTGCAAAGTTTCCAGTGGCTTCATCTATGAATATACAGAAGGTCATTTCTTCTTTAGCTTATTGATTATATCTCACTACTGCTATTCCAGGTTCAAAGGGAGAGAAAATAAAAGCCACTACATAACTGGGAGTAGTAGCATAGACTCTGATTTCTTTTATTGAGCATTCCATTTAAAATATTCCCAGCTCACCCAGTGCATCCATCTATCACAGTATTGAAAATACATAGTTACTTATTTCATTATATGATCTTCAATGTTAGGGACTGTTTCATTTTCTGTATTATCATAGTGACTAGGGAAAAGCAGGCATTCAATAAATATGCATTTATTAAATGGAGGATATTAGAAATTTCTGGTTGAGACAAAAAATGATTTTGAATTTTTTTAAAATAAACGATGTGACTAGTTTCATGCTACACATAAAATGAATTCAAACTTCCTTAACCCTCAAGCTCCTTTGTAACCTGGACTCTGGTGATATTTCTAGGCTCAGTTTCTATCATCTTGACTTCTATCCCTCCTTTATAATTTAGTGATGTCAAATTACCCCCATTTACCCACACTATAAATTTCCCACCTCTATTCTTGTTTAACATATGCCTGGGATTTGATTTTTCTCTTTTGCCTGGTTAAATTTTATTCATATTTTAACTCCAAGCTCAAGCTCGAATATCTTTCTATGAAGACTTCACCTAATTACTCAGTTAATCACTTCTACTTCTTCTTCCTATATCGCATTTGTTATTATGTCTCTCTATTTCAGTTGTTTATTTAAGAACTGCCTTGGAGTCATACTTCACTGCAGGTATAATTCCAAAAATTATTCAGAATAGGCCCAAAGGATGAACTGACTTGGCTGTGAAATCTGGCACAGAAACCAAACTAAGTGAGTTCTTTGTCTAGTTCTGGTTAGCTCTGGCTAAATTCCAGGCTACACTTCCTCTCTAACAAGGCCTGTGGGTTGGGATGGGATGCTCCTGAAGTAAAGTAGGTGTAAGGGGAGCTAAATACCTGGCAAAACACTGCATGACTACTCATACATCAAAGATTGGTTTTACTGAAGGGAAATTAGTCACTCAAACTGAAAACACATCATCAGAGATCCATTTGGGAGACAAACTGAGATGGTCATTATTCTATATCAACACTTCCTGGCTTCCCACTTTACTTTGGTCTCTCTTGATAGCAAATCCACAACCTCATCAACAGGTGATCTTCTATACAACACTCCTTAGTTACTTATCTAGGTACGGTTCCTCATGCAGGAAATTCCTCAGTGAATGAGATAAACAGATTTCCTGGTCAATAGCTTAAATTACAATGGGATACAAAACAAGTAAACAAATGCAGCATAAGAAACTGTAGAGTGCTGTGAGCAAAGTAAAACAAAACATAGAAAGTGATGGGGTAAGAAATATTTCAGAGAGGATGGACAAGTACTCTTTGAAGAGATGACATATGAAGTGCAACCCAGCCAAAGGCATGCCTACTTGAGAAAACAACATTCTAGACAGAGGTAACAGCGAGTGACAAAGGACCAGAGACAGGAATAAGCTTGGTATGTTCCAGGAATACCAGTGTGACTGAATATGAGAAATAAAATGTACAGTAAGGGATCTATTCAGTCTTTTTAGGGCATAATAAGGTTGATTTTAGAAATTGCTGTAGGACTTATTGGAGGGTTAAGGAAGGAAATGACATGATCTAACTTAGGTTTTTAAAAGATCCCTTTGGCAACCATGTAGAGAATGGATTACAGAAAATGGGTCATAGAAAACAGGTCAGAAAAAGTAACAAAATAAAATAAATTTAGTAATTAAAGTCCTAAACATAAGCAAATATCTTAGCAGCAGAATTTCCAGCCCACTTGTAATAAATGTAACTGAATTTCTGAGAAAATAATCAGCTAGAGGTTTTGCTAGAGGCCTAAAGAAGAACCTATTCAATTTTGAGTTGTCAAACTTGAGTGCAATTGCCCTACATCAGTAGAATTTCCTATTACAGTGAACTCTAGGGCAGTGACAATGTTATGGGGTTATATTCATAAAGAATCCCACCTATAGCATATAACCATTACAGAACTACCCATAGACATTTACTGGTCCTTAAATACCAGTGGAATAACTCACTTCTATGCTGTTTTATGACTTAGAACTCTAGACCTCCACACAAGTACTTGCCTCCGATTTTAGTAAACGCAAAGTCCACTTAATGTTTTGGGATTTTTTTGAGAAAAACATTTGTTCTTTCCACAGACATGGTGCTACCTCAGGAGGAGGTAGAATAAATCTCCTTCTAGAAAATGTAAAATGACAATCTGACCACATGCCCTTGATTAATGAAGAAAGTCTAAACTCATTGCATTTCACTTCCCTATAGCTCCAATTATAAATCCAAGCAACTATAATGAGGTTGTACATTGCTCTGATTTTTAAGTTTAACATAGCTTTCTTTTTCCAAACACCACTATGACCTAGGTTACTAAATTAAAATTATCAGTGAGAGTTTTTGGCAGTTAGCAACAGAAACTAACTATATTTATATTGTAAGCAAAAAAAAAAATGAATTTATTGGAAATATATCAGAATCTCACAGGAATAGGAACTTGGAGTATCAACTTTGTAAAACTTTGACTGGGACCATCTGAGAAAATGAGACAATAAAAATACAGCAATGTACACACAATTGGAAGAGGCTGGTCTAATACAGTTGCTGCCACTGGATATGACCCCTACCCATCTCCACATCCTTGTCTAGGTATGGAGTCTGTATGACTGAGCCTACACTATCTCCTCACCCTGAACATGTGGGAATAGAAAGAGGATCTGGGAGTTCCCACTGTAGCTCAGTGCATTAAAAACCTGACATAGGTTCTGTGAGGATATGGGTTTGACCCGTGGCCTTGCTCAGAGGGTTAAAGATCTGGCATTGCTGCAAGCGCAGCATAGGTTGCAGATGTGGCCTGGATCCAGTGTTGCTGTGGCTGTGGTGTAGGCTGGCAGCTGCAGCTCTAATTTGACTCTTAGCCTAAAAACTTCCATATGCTGCAGGTGCAGCAGTAAAAAGCAAAAAAAAAAAAAAAAATGCAAAAAAAAAGGCAAAAAATAAGAGGACCTGGCCACTTTGCTCCCATGTGGAAAATGTGCATTACCTTTCCCCAAGGCTATACCTATCCAAGGCTATACCTAATGTAATTTACTTGAAGAGAAAACAAATACTAACAGAAAGGAGAGGTAGGATGGTATATCATCAAAATAATATAACAAATTCAGCTATTATTTTATACGTTAGTTTATTCAAGAGACTTATTAACTATGTAATGGGCAATGTTGCAATTACAGAGAATGGCTCTGAAAAATGTGAAAGATATTGGAACAAGAGTAGGTAGGAAAAGTAGAAGTAAATATTGTTGGACTTGTTAAGCTCTGAAAAGAGTTTGCACTGTATTCTCAGCGCAATTCTGAGTTTTTAATGAGAGAAACAACGTCAATTAACATTTTAAAGGACCATTCTGACTGCCAAGGAGAGTACAGAATGCAAGTGAATTAAGAGTGGAAGTTGAAAGATTATTAAAGTTCTTGGCTGCAAGCATCAGAAACATACTTTGACTAACTTAGACAGGAAAGGAACTGTTCAAAAGAATATCAAGTAACCCACAGAATCATCCAGAAGCCTGGAGGATCAGATAGAGAAGACAAACATGAATCAAGAAAGGGTGGACAACGGGAAGCACAATGAAATGAAAACCATGATATAATCTGGTGTGATGCCTTCCCAAATGCCACTGCCACTAGTTACTCACCAAAGCACGTGCTAAACTGTCACGGTCTCTGCTGGATTCTGGAGGCCTCCATGTTATCATAAACATTTCCCCAATTCTTCCTGCCTCTAAGCATCATCCTCTTCAAATTCAGACTCCTGAGTCCCAGCAACCAAAGGTCTGCTCCTTGTCATATCCCAAACTAAAACTTCCAAAAGATGGGAAGTTTAGTTTTTATAGTGAAATTAGAGGGAAGGCCTTCTAATTCTCCACAGTAGGAAACACTCTGTAACTAAGCAGGGATGTTAAGAAGCAGCATTTTTCTAAATAAATGATAAATGTCCACAGGAGAAAGCTGGCATTGGTGTTTCAGTGCAACATGAAGGAGTCTTGGACCTGGACTTGTAGCAGAATATAATGGAATGATTGAGGGCAGGCTATGGAAAGAGATCATCAAACCCCTTTCTGCCACTTACTACCTTTGTGATACTGAGCAAGTTACTTGACCTTTGCTTCTCTAGATTCTTTATTATTTCAAAAGAAATAATATCAGTGGCTACTAGGAATTACAGAATGGCTATAATAATTAACTCATAAATAGTCCTAGTATCAGGTTTCGCACTTAGTGGTAAGCACATTATAAATCTTAGCTATCATTTTTTAAAGTGATATCAGTGAGCACAGCGAGACATAATGAGTAGAATGATCAATACTGCAAAGAGAGTTGATAGGAATTGCGTGGGAAGAGGATTACAGTTGACCTCTAAATTCTGGTTTGAGCAAGTATGTGGATTATAGCACATTTACTGAGACAAATCTCCATTCTACCAGTTGTCTGAGTTTTATCTACCTACCCTCAGCATGCCCATGAATTATTTTGTATGAAAAGTCTCTTGTTTCTACCCTGCTCTACAACTACTCTAACACCTTGCCCAACACTGAAGGCAATTTCACATCTGCCCCAGCATTCAGACATCACACAAAATTATTGATTTGGTATTTGTTCATCTAGAAGCTATGAATCTATACCCCACCTAGTATCGGTATTGCTACCAATGACTCAGAAAATATTGCCATTTGAGTGATTTTCCAGAGAGTTCTACATTTAAATGACTACAATCAAGCACTTTCTACAATATAACAGATTAACTGGCCATTAATAGATATAATCTAACAGAATCTATGTCAAGTTTTGAATCGTTCCGACCTTTGCCACATAATGTTACATATTTACAGGTTCCATAAATTAGGGTTGAACATCTTTGGGAGACCATTTTATGTATCATGCCTTCCAAAAAGCAGTATAAGTAAAACGTTATTAGACAAACCAAAAATTGCCCTAATAAGATTTCAGAATGTTCTTTTAGCCTCTGTACTAATAATAGAGTTCCATACACAAGGTAACATACTTCTGTGTGGTTTCTGTCTTTAATATCACACCTCTTCTTTGTTCAAACAATGAATTAGGGAGTAATAAAATTCACAAAACTAAAAATAAGTTGTAAATTGAACAAGTTCATAATGTAAGAGAAGACCAGAATCAAAATTTACCAGAAGAAACTTTCTTAGATTTGTACTTTAAACAAATATGTCATAAATATAGAAAAAAACAAAGAATAATTTTCTTAAAAATTAGGCTACTCTGTGAAAGTTAAGAAAAATTAATATGTGATCAACAAAAATAATTCAATGATAGAAAATTATTTTCCCTGAGATGTGTAGTCTAAACAAAGATAAAAACATTGCAAAAATTTATCTAGAAAACATATGATTAAAATTTCAGGAGAGCTTCTCTCTTTTTCTTTCCTTTGTTTTTTCTTTGCCTTTGGCTTCTAAAAGAAGAGTTTTTTTAAATGTGTATCTGCCAAATGAAAACAGGAAAAGCAATGGAAATAGCCCAAACTTTCCCAAACTACATGATAGGGAAGAGGGCTGATAAAAGTTACTATAAAAATAAGACCAACATAGAAAACCAAAATTAAATAGAACTCCCTTTTATTTCCCCAAACTACATTTTTTTTCTTATTTAATTTCAACTGAAAACTTGCATGGAACAAAATTTTGGCATCTATTTATCGCATGAGGACATTTTGTGAAAAACTGTATTCTTCCACTGAAATACTTTAGGAAATACTGGACTATCATTAATCATATCATAGCAGTACATTACTCCAAAACAAAAAAGAATATAAGCAATATAAAGGCGATATTAGATTAGAAGCTAAACTAATTATAATATGCTTTGAAGTATAAAACCTGCAGGAAACTTGTTGGAGATAATATCAACTACTAAGCTGCACTTTAAATAAATCAAAACTTTATTTTATGGATGTGTGTGTGTGTGTAGAGAACATGAAATTCTAAACACAGTTAACTCATATTCTTGTCATTAAGGAAGGAATTCTTTAAGTGACCACACTATAAAAATTTGCTACAACTTTTGCTCCCAATAAGTGAGCACCAAAACAATATTATTTATTGACAAACTTGAATTTAAGAACGAACATGGCATTTTTGAACAGGATCTATACAGCTGCAGTTCCTAGTTCATCACCTTAAATAAGTGGTTAAAAATTTTTGTTAAATAACAGTGGGGCATTCCTGTAGCAGCTCAGCGGTTAGAGAATCTGACTAGCATCCATGAGGATGCAGGTTCAATCCCTGGCCTTACTCAGTGGGTTAAGGATCCGGCGTTGCCATGAGCTGTGGTATATAGGTTGCACACATGGCTCAAATCCTGCATTGCTGTGGCTGTGGCACAGGCTGGCAGTTGCAGCTCCAATTGGACCCCTAGCCTGGGAATCTCCATATGCCCCGAGTGTGGCCCTAAAAAGCAAACAAACAAGGAAACAACAATGGAAGAAAAAACATCCATCAAAAATAACCCTAGGTGTTTTACAGTTAATTTACCGCCTTTATATCGCACATAACTATCTGCATTATCACATTTGTATGTTTCATAGTCTGGTGTGCCCTTTCCTTAACTATCCCTGGCTGACTCCTTCCTGTCTTTGAGGAAATTAGCCAATGTTCCAGGAGGAGAAAGAGGCAAATTCAGACTAACTGGGAAGACTTTAATGAGTGGTTTATTCACAAAGCTGTGGGCAGGGAAAAGAAACCAAAAATCTGGGCTAGCAACAGTGTGAAAGCCAGGACTCCAGTGTGAAAGTTTGCCCCCTATGTAAAGGGGCAAAAGGAGAGTAGTAGCCACTCGACCCAGAGAAAGCTTAGCTTAGCCGTAGTTATGAGACAGGGCCCCCATCTGGAGGTATGGCCTTTCCTGGAGGATAGCATCAACCAACCCATCAGCCACACCCAATGGGAAGCCTGAGAGAAAGGGAGTCTGGCTGGTGCAGCCACTACTCCAAATGGCACACAGCAGGGTGGAGAAAACAGAGAGTTGGCAGGGGAGGGGGAGGCAGACAGACTATTCAGCAGGTTCAGGGTTTCTCTCAATGTCAAATACACCATCTTGAACTGCGAATGTAAAATAATAACACACATGCTTTATCATGCCACACCATGAGAACCACTCCAAAACCAGCAGGGTTTTTGCTGTGTTCTCCATATTACCAGGAGCATCCTGCTTTTCATTTTAACTAGAATTTCTAGACTATCCTGAAGAAGCATTTAAATATTATAATCATTACTCTAGACAGTATATCTTTCACACCGGGGAAGACTAAAAAACTTTGACATTGAGAAAGGTAACAATGGGCTTTAATGTAAGTATCTGTTGGAGCTTCAGGGCCTCCAATGCAGTAAGAATCAGAGTGAGCATCTGCCCTGAAATACATAGCTGTTCTCAGGTTAACTAGTAAGGGCCTCCGGAAGTTATTGCTGCAGGCAGCTCTTTACGGCCGTGCAACTCTACCATAAATGGAATTGTTGCTGGTCTCAGCCTACAAAAATCTGAGTGAGATTTTGATGAACTTCTTCTTTCCCAGGCAAGACTCCTCTAATTTTCTGCCCTGAGAAGCCATCCAGGCCTGCACAAATCAACTGAAACCTGGAGCAATGACTGTGGAATGAGTAATAACCGGCGAGCTTCTTCTGAATTAATGTTCTTGCAGATGGAGACTGGGGATTGGCACTGTTTCCAGGCCTCCTCTTAGCAATGGCAACAAGGCAATGCCTGGAAGGGAGTCCATCAGGCATGGCTATTCTGGAGGCCAGCAGATGTCTATATAAGCATCAAAGAGAAGATGGGAGTTCCCTTCTTATAGCAGGTAAACAAGATAATGGACTTCAGTTTTTGAATGTAACAAAAAAATCCTAAGGAGATTTGTTATGGGCCGTAAGGAAAAAGCAAACAAAACAAAAAAGCCCTAGACTTTCTTCTCAGGGGAATAGATAAGACTTCAGAGTTACAGAAATTTGCCTTCTACATTATAAAGGGGAGTCTGATTCTGTTTTGATGTTTGAGTGCTGAAAGCTTTTAAGCCTTACCACTCCCCATTCCCCCTGTGCCCTACATCTGGCAAGTGGATAAGAAAGCCTGGCCTCTCCCTCCTTTAACACCTGAGGGAGATTAAAACCTTGCCAAGCCCCTACCCATCATGGGACCTGTCACTCCAGGCCCACCCCCACACAGCACCACAGTTAAAATGCAGGCCTGGCTCCTCTCCTCCTGCTCTCCCCTAGAAGCCCCAAATTTATAAGAAACAAACTTTTTATACGCTCTTCATATGTGTTCACGTGGCTTCATCAGTCTCAACGTGAATCAAATTTGGGGTGGGAAGCTCCCCTGCTTTGGCAGGGTGACCATGACGTAAAGGAAATCTGACCTCCTTTTCCAGTTCCAACTAGTTGTAGAAGTCACTGGTTACCAGCAATCCTCAATCATCTCATGTTCCTACCCAATACATGCATTTTCTTCCCGAATTCCTAGTCTAGCCTGATTTCCATTTATTGCCAGTTCCTCAAACAACATACACTCCTGTCAATTATACCAGGTTCAGCGGGAGTCTCACCTTGGGAAGAGTGGTCACTATCAAATCTAGACAAAATTGAAGTGAGGAAAATTAAATCAATATGTTCAGAGTCAAAGGATTTACTTCAGTGTGTAGTTGCAGGAACAGTATGATGTGAAGTTTAACCAAGGGAATTCCCATATACAAATATCTTCCCAGAATTCTCTGCTGCAGTTCCATCCATTCTAATTTCTCACCTCCTTCCAGATGCCTGTTATAAATTTGACTGGAAATTGCTTCAAACTTTATTGTACATGCCCAGTGATTTTATGTAACTCATCTGTTAGTACCACTTTGACTATGTTAAGTTTGATACTAAAGTGAAACTTAAGAATGTTATATTTATTTAAATAAAAAGAGGGCCTATTATGATTGATACAAAATAATTTTATTCACCAAATTTTTTTTCAGTGGAACAGTTCGGTTACCTTAAGATTTATCCATCTTCAAAGAAAAAGGTAAAATAAAAAAGGATGGGCATCACAGCAACAAATTTAGCTTATTTTCTTCTTTCAGAGATTTTGCTTAAAATGGAGTAGAAATCCATGATACTAGATAAAGACAATTAATTAATATGGGCCAATCAACATATTAGGACAACTGTGGAAATTAGAGGGAATGAAAGGATGGTGGTATGATGGAATTCATTCCTTTTAAGTGAAAAGTGGCTTTTATTTTTAAAGGATGACTTTGTCAAACAACAAATACAGTAAGCTACACACAAAGCTCCTGGTTTCTCACCTCATCACTCCACATAATATGCCTTCATTGCAGATTTCTTTTAGGTACCAACACATTTGGCTGTACCTCATGGCCCTTATCTGACCCAAAAAGGCCTTAAGCACTTATGATTCAAAAAACAGCATATACTTCTGCAGAAAGCCAGACCAGCCTAGAGCAAGTAATAGGTTGTTAACATTTAACAAGGAAAAGTAAGAGGCCCATTAGAAGGTTAAGATGGCTTGGCTGGGAGGGTGGAGATGGAATCCAAAGTTTAAATACATTGGAAATAGTCATGTTAAAACTCATTCTAGCAATCAGGTTTAAAAATAGGCTCTATTAAAATGCTTAATAAGGCGCACTGCAGAAGCAAGAATAAAAAATCTAAAATCATTAACCGCATATCGTAAAAATGAAACTAATATAATCTTACATCACCTGGTTAGTGCATATTCCCTAGTATTTAGAAATCTATGTGAAAATCTGTGTATATATTCATAGAAAATAACTGGTTGTTCATGCCACAGGAATAGAACATTTAAATAATATGTAAAATTTTTCACAATGAAGATTGCCAGTGTCATCTCAACTGCCTCTTTTTTTTTTTTTGCCTTATCTAGGGCCGCACCCGCGGCATATAGAGGCTCCCAGGCTAGGGGTCTAATCGGAGATGTAGCCGCCGGCCTTCGCCACAGCCACAGCAATGCAGGATCTGAGCCGCGTCTGCAACCTACACCACAGCTCACAGCAACGCCGGATCCTTAACCCACAGAGCAAGGCCAGGGATCGAACCCGCAACCTCATGGTTCCTAGTCGGATTCGTTAACCACTGAGCCACGATGGGAACTCCATCAACTGCCTCTTTATAAAAATGAATGGGAATCTAGATTTTTGGGGAAACATGAACAAAAATTTCAAGGAAGTTAAATCAAAATGTTCCATTTATATTCCATGCAAAGTTAAACTACCTGTATTATTTTTCTTCAATGTAAATTTTTTCTTAGAGATGTTCTTGATGTTAGTCTTAATTTTCAACAGATTTCTTGCACTATTTAATTCACTAAATTATAAATTTAATATGCTTTAGTGACAACCTCTGAGATGCCCAGAATAATGATTAATCTCTCAGCAGTCTAAAATATATAGTCATTTTCTACTAAGATTACATTAACTACAGTAAAATTCACCCATTTTAGAGTACAGTTTTGTAAATTTTGACAAATGTTTATAGTTGTGCATCCACTGCCACAGTTAAAATAGAACAGTTCTATCACTTACCAAACATCCCTAGATGTAACAGCAACTTTGTAAGAGCTACTTTTAAAAAAGCCTGATCCATGACAAAAAAATTAATATCTTCCTTTATTACTTTGGCTCTGATTAACAGAGGACATACAATTATAGGATTATTATACATCAAATCAAATATATTGGATGACAAATCTTTTCTTTCAGAATAGGGGACATGTATTACTCACGTTCTCTCTCTCTCCCTCCCTCTCCCTCCTTCTCTCTCTTTCTCTCTCTCACCCCCCCACTTCCTCACTCCCTTTCTTTTAAACTCCCAACACACACACCAAAACTACTACTTCTTTCCAATAAAATTCAGGATGTTATATTTTTATTTTTGTTTTTTGGGTTTAATATAAACCCTTCTGATACGTATTAGCGGGAAAGAAAATCTCCCCAAAACGACATTACCTAACATGAAAGAATGTAGCACTACATTAGTTTTTCAAGATTGGATAAAGCATATTTAAGCTAAAGGTGGACATCGGCAGTTTTAAACCCCAAATCTGATGCATCTGGCACTCTTTATTGTCTTAGAGGTTTCATCAGTGGATGCTTAAAATCTTTCTCCTGGCAGCAAAACTCTCCAGTGAGGTTTTTATACCATTTGTTAAGAAATGGCTGGTTTCAGAAGTCATGCCTTTCAATCCCTGGGGAAGTATGGCTACTGGAGTAACTCTGCCCTTGAGCTACCTGCTGGATAACTTCGGAAAATCATCTTATACAGAAGCAATATTTAAATTTAAAAAGACAGTCTGAAAACCTGTTTTTACTTTGTGCATGGTAAGAATTCAAACTCTCTCAGTTTTGTTAGCCAACAATTTTTTAACTGTTTTTAAAATTAAGGATGGGGAAAGAAAGTTAGAGACCCCCTTTTGGAAGTAATAAAGCATTTCCTTTACCATAATTAGCCTTAGGGTGGCTGCAAAACCATCTTCACATGCCCAGGATCCCTCAATGCAAGGCGTTTTTCATGAACTGGTGAAGGGTTAATGCAGCAAGGCTTAAGATGCATCATAGGCAGAGCAGGAGCTGTCTGAAGCTCTAAGCTGTCACTCTAGATGTGTGGATTGTGAAGAGGACCAGGAAACTGGCTGGGCCATTGGGTAGTTTGATCTGTACCACGCCCTGCAACCCATCCATTTTTACACAGAGCATGTGTATAAAACCGGGAATCATTTACATTGGTTCCTTTTAATGCCTTTTCGTTGTGAGTGCCAATTCATTTTGCAGTAACTCAGGCACTGGTCTTCCCACTCTTACACTAATACTCCACAAAATGCAAAGTTCAGCTGGCTTGTTTCCTTTTAATTTCTCAGCTCAACTCAGATATTCTTGGACAGAATCTCAGTCATTTTAGCCTCTACTACGAGTTTATAAAGCTTCAAGCATTCTTTACCCTTCCTAGATTTGAAGTAATACTCATGGAATACTCCCTTCAGAAACTGTATACCAGTGGTTCTCAGAATTGAGTGTGTGTCAGAAATATCTGGTGAGTTTATTAAAACACAGATTTCAAGGCCCCATCCCCAGAGTTTCCAGTTCAATATGCTTGGGGAGGCCCAAGATTCTGCATTTCTAAAAATTCCCAGGTGATGTTGCTGAGCCAGGAAACCATACTCTAAGAATCACTGATTCATATGAAACTTTCTGAAAACTGATTATACCAATTAGTGGAATAAGGAACTGATTATACAAATTTTCCTTGGTAATTTTTCCCCTTTTCTCCAACACTGAATGGCCATTAACTCCTCAATATAACTGCCTCCTTATAGGTTTCTGTTTGTTACATGCAATTCAGGTATACCAGATTTTTGTTGTTGTTGTTGTTAATCAGGTTCTATGTCATCCTTCTATGCTCTCTCCTAGATTGTAGAGCCTTAAAGCCCACAGATATTTCACAGATTCACCAGCCAGTAGATTTATTGAGACTTAGCCAATGAGACAGGATTTTAAAGACAAAAAGCAAGAAAATATTATTTTTTGTGGAAAGTCAAGTGGGCACTAGAAGATGGCAGATCTCCTCCTCAGTCTGAGGAGACTTTCCACATAAACTTTGGCGCTGGGATAGCTCACTCTATTAGTGGTAACATTCTGTGATCTTTGCACTTCTAAAAGTATAGAAGGTGACCTTACTAACTTTTGCTTCTTCAGGACAGGTTAGATATGTGGCTGCTAATTTCATTTTAAACTTACTAGAATACCTAGGTGGCTGCTGCTTTACAGAGAAAAAACAGAGTAATACAGTAGAAGCTACTATCCCTAGGGAAAAATTGAAATTGTAAGAAGTTCCTGCTGTGACTTCTTTATCTCCTTCCACAATAATGGAGAACATAAAGTAGTGAGACTTTACCATTTCTCCTTTTCATAAAGGAAAGATCGACTTATCCCTGTTATGAAATTCCAATTTAAATATAACAGACACTTGGGAGTTCCCATCATGGCTCAGCAGAAATGAACCTGAATAGTTTCCAAGAGGATCCGGGCTTGATCCCTGGTCCCTCTCAGTGGGTTAAGGATCCAAGTTGCCACAAGCTGCAGTGTAGGTGCCAGACGTGGCTCAGACAGGCATTGCTGTGGCTGTAGTGTAGGCCAGCACCTAGAGCTCCATTTGGACCCCTAGCCTGGGAACTTCCATATGCTACACCTGAGGCCCTTATTTAAAAATAAATAGATAGATAAATAACAGACACTCAGAGAACTGTTTAGATTACTCTAGAATTGAGGATTAATAGTGTCTGAGTTTTAGAAACTAAAAATTACATTTATTATTCTTATATACATGAGATGTATCATCTCAAGTAACTGAAAACAAAGTGTTTGTAGTGTGACAATATTTCAGTAAAGAATTTTAAAAACAAATACAAAAAGCAAAAAGCAAGATGCTTCTGTAGTTAAATCTGCTGGGAAAACATTCAATAGTCTTTCTCATCGTAGAGAATTTCCTTGCATATCAGCATTCTAAAATCTCTGAAAATCTCTCTTTCTTTGTCTTCTTCTTTTTTTTTTTTTCTTTTCTTTTTAGGGCCACACCTGCAGCATATGGAAGTTCCCAGGCCAGAGTCCAACTGGAGCTGGAGCTGCTGGCCTATGCCACAACCACAGCAATGCCAGATCTGAGCTGAATCTGTGACCACAGCTCACAGCAACACCAGATCCTTAACCCACTGAGAGAGGTCAGGGATTGAGCCTCATCTTCATGGATACTAGTCAGGTTCGTAACCAGCTTAGCCACAGAGGGAACTCCTAAAATCTCTGAAAATTCTTTTAGTACCTATACTAGAACATTTACCCAACTTAAGATCTCATAAGGGGTCCTTCATTTTTTTTTTTTCCTTCTTTCTATAACACTCAGTTACATTCCTCAGACACACTGTTCAACAAAGTCCGTTGTGAAAATTTTAGTCCTTAAAAAAAACAGTGTTGCTAGGGTTAGACAGAGAGGACAGACAACAAAGGAAGGCCCCAGTCTAATCAAACAGAATTCTGTAGAAGTATTGATGGAGATCCTTAACAACAAAGATGTAGTAATTATGTGAAAACTATCAATAGAGCTCAGTTCTACTTATTAATATATACTAATAAGTAATAGGGAGAAGTTTTATTAAAGTTATTTAAAATCTAATCTTCTACTTCCTCAAATTACCCTCAGGATAATTATTAGAATATCTACCAAAGATTCTGTGCTAATTTTATGATCAGAAGTATGAGGATGAAGCTGTATTCTATTTAACAGTGAAATGGGGGATGGAGGGCTTCAAAGGAAAATAATCGGTATTTTCCATAAAAAAAAAAAGTAGGGAGGTCAATGCTTGAGACAAAACAAAGAAAGAAAGAATATAACTAAAAAGCTAATTAGAGAAGCAACCAAGGATTTTATACGAAGGGGTTCTGAATATCCCAATGAATCTTTATTATGCCTCCATTTTTAGCACCACAAGAATTCTCCATGGTTTCTCCTCATTCCTTCACCTCACCACATTTTTCCTGCTGGAAATTTTGCCTCAATTATAATAGCTACCAATAGTGACTTGGAGCTAAGAGAATATGTGATTGTAGGATCTCTATGTAGAACTCAGAATGATCCTGTAACTCTTTCTCTGAAATTAAGATACGATGTCAATAAATTCTCTTAAAAGTCAAAAATTCATCATACAAATCCTTAATCATGAGTTAAACCTCTTAAGCTTTAAACCTCGTTTCTCATATCCTATCATTGTTTCCTTTTTTCTTTTATATTCTTTTTTTCTTTTCTTTGGTCTAGATTCCAGAAATTATAAACAATTTGCAAACCAATACAGCAGACAACAGTTCAGGGGACACAACCACCACAACAAAAAGAAACTTACAGGTACTTCATGGAAGATCTGATTGATTTTCCTTAATGAAATACATATTAAAACAGAGGCTCTTGTTGAAGTAAATTTAGGGAGCCAAACAAAGGGAATTGGGTGGTCTAGTGTCTGGATCCTAGAGGCAATAGTTTTATTACCCTCCCTTAAAGAGAAGACTCTTCCTTTTGAGGCCTGTGCCTCTAAAGGGCTATTTAAATTTGGAGGCTATAACCAAAAGGCAGGTAATGGGGGATGGAGGGCTTCAAAGGAAAATAATCAGTATTTTCCATAAAAAAAAAAAGTAGGGAGGTCAATGCTTGAGACAAAACAAAGAAAGAAAGAATATAACTAAAAAGCTAATTAGAGAAGCAACCAAGGATTTTATACGAAGGGGTTCTGAATATCCCAATGAATCTTTATTATGCCTCCATTTTTAGCACCACAACCATTTTTAACAAATGGTTGGCTAGTTCACCTCTGTTTGTTTTTCTTTTTTTTCATTTTAAAAGTTTTATTGAAGTATAGTTGATTTACATAGTTGTGATAATAACTGTATACTAGTTCAGCTCTCTTGATACCTATTCTAACTACAAAAATCAATGTCATAAGTTAGAAAAGACAAAGTATATGTTAACACTATGAAAGGTTTATGGCTAAAACATCAAGATCACATATGTGTTTGTTTATCTACTTAGCCCATTAGTGTGTAAATGAGAATTCCTTAGATACCTACTAATCCCAGATTAGGAGCAGCCCATGCATTGTCCATGTCCCTAAAGGAAATGCTGAGAACTATTTGATGTTCCATTGTTCACACTGTTGCATATTTTTCTCCAGTATGGACCATCAAAGACCTAAGTTACAATCCTGTGCCCTGTTGCCAAAAACTCCCACACTGCAGAACTTTTTTTGTTACACATGGCCCAGAATTATCCTATCCTTAACTCTATGAACTTGCCCACAGTTATTCTCTCCATTCTTCATTTAATAAATGTTTACTAAAACCTACAATGTGCCAGATAGTAATTAATCAATTATTAATAAAAACAGCAATAGTGAAGGGACTATCCCTATCTTCAGTAAGATAGAGAAATTTAAAAAGTGACTATAAAATAATATGTAAGTACTTAGAAGTGTACATTAGTAAGAGAGTGAGGTCAGAGAATGTTTCCTTGGGTGGTGTTTCCTGGGCTAGCTCTTGAAATAGATAATTATTTAAAGGAAGAATGGGTGAAAGACAACCAGACACTGGAAAGAAACTTCAGGAGTCCAACCGAAGCAAAAGCAGGTGGCTTTTGCTATTGCTCCCACCACTCTGCTGCCCCCCTACCTCAAACCCTGCGGAGAAGGTGACACAGGAAATGTGGAGCCTGGCCACCACACTCACTAGGTTCAAACTTACTTCCTAGTTGCCACTGCACAAGAAAGATGGCCGCAGTCTCACTCCTGTGTTCAGTCTCATTAAGACATCTCTGGGTCATATAAATTAATCCCTTCAAATTTGAAATCCAGGAAATACACAAAGAAAATCTTGAGAATAAATGCCATGCTCCTAATGGGCAGCACTGTCCAATGTGGTATCCATTACGTGACTTCTGAATTCTAAAATGTGGCTACTTTGAATTAATACATGCTATAGGCATAAAATACACAGTGGATTTCAAAGACTTTGTACACAAAAAAGAATATATAATATTTTATAAATTATTTTTATATTGATTACATACAATATATGATACATGTAATCAATCTATAATACATAATCTGTCAACACATAAAACGGTAATATTTGGATATAATAGGTTAAATAAAATATTACTAATACTAATTTCATTTGTTTCTTATTATTTTTTTAAAATACAGCTACTAGAAAATCTGAAATTGTGTATCAGGCTTACATTATATTTCTATTGGACAGCATTGTCATAGACCAATTCCAGCACAGCGGGTTTGTATGAAGAGTTAGATTAGGAATAAAGAGATACAAGCATGATGGGTGACATTATGATGTGGCAAAAAAATCAATGGCTAAAGGATTACACTTTAGACACTGACTGATGAAAACAGAGATTGGAAAATAGTAGATTTCGTTTTAACAGTCTCAGTGGAGGGTTAACTCTGGGCCTAGTGGCAGAGAACTTGGTGCACTTGGTTTATTATTAAAAGACCCAGAGTTTGGAGATTTGTCAAGCTGTGCATGCTGATCAGATCTCGGATTTTTGTCAGAAGTGGTTCAGGCTTTACCAAGAGGAGCCACACAGGAATTTTTTTATTTTCAAATCAAGGTTTCCTCTGCTACAAATGAAAACAAAAATATTGCCTTCCTTTCAGGTAACCCTGAATAATTTCCTTAAGAAAACACATATTAATTTTTGTATAATATGAAATCCTGTGTCTGAAACTAAACTCTATAGAAACTTGCAAATTTTTAAAATGAGAAAACAGATGCCATTAGAAGATAAATGTAGTCTAATTAAAATACTAAATAGGGACTGAACTAAGCCAGGCTCAGTAAATTGCATGATGGAATTTTCTTCTGAGAAAAAAAATCCAGAATTGTCAGAGCAGATATATTAAAAAAAGATCACAAATTTATTTATTCTTTATTTTAATTTTATTACAGTTAATCTGCAATCTTGAGTTAGTTTCAGGTGTACAGCAAAGTGATTCTGTTTTATATATATGTATTATATTCATATAACTTCCCAGATAGGTTATTACAGGATATTGAATATAGTTCCCTGTGCTATACAGTAGGTCCTTGTTTATCTATGAATTCACTTATTCTTAATTATAATAATAAATCCAGAAATGTGACAGCTGTTCATGTGGATATATTTCAATACTATTCAATAATAGTAAAATTGAATAATGTCTATGTAACACCTGATTCACACTTTCTCATCACTCTGTTGAAAAATTATCCAAGAAAAACCCAGGTTGGGAAAGATCAAAGTAATGTCCATTAAGATTAACCACTAGAAAAGCTGGATTAAAAAACAAACAAAATCTTAAGGGTGACTAAGAATAGATACTTATTCCTTCAGGATTCTGAACAATAACACTCAGTATGGCAACAAGGAAGTTGCCTCTAGATAGTGGATCATAGATCAGAGTGGTGAGAATATCT
This sequence comes from Catagonus wagneri, assembly GCA_004024745.2. Classification (NCBI taxonomy): domain Eukaryota; kingdom Metazoa; phylum Chordata; class Mammalia; order Artiodactyla; family Tayassuidae; genus Catagonus; species Catagonus wagneri. The sequence continues at coordinate 11,086,363 of PVHT020000256.1, forward strand.
GAAGAACACTGAAGACTATTTTGAGACTAATAGCCTGAGCAACGAGACACTGGATTTCAAAAAAATGTTCTCATTTTAATTAAGTCACTCTTACTTGACTGAATTTCCAAGCACTTTTCCTAGTGGGAGAAGAAAACTGAACGGAGTTGGAGTTCCCTGGTCCCTTAGCACTCCTGTGGCTTGGGTTTGATCCCAGACCAGGGAACTTCCCCATGCCACAGTGTGGCTAAAAACAACAACAATAAAATGGAGTTAAAAAAGAAGGAATCATTTAGAATTGGGGGATTATACAAATTGTGCATGGCACTATGTATGCTGCAAAAATCTCAATGTTAGAGTAAATATATGCATCCATTTACATGGCTGAAATAAGAAATCTAAATGGAACTAAATATTTCAGAAGAGCCATCCATGAAAAGGAAGGGAGAGAGGGAGGAAGGGAGCAAAGAACATATATGGGTGCACTATTCTAATTATAAGTACAGCATAGGATATCCAGTCACGCCTAAAATAAATCCCCTGACAAACTGATAGTCAGCAGTTCCCTATTATATGTTTAAGATGTGGCCTACTTGACCCACAAAATATATTTAACTGATTCTAAGTAAAAGTGAAAACATAACTTTCTAGGTTTCTAATATATAACATTTCTTAATTAAAACAAGGAGTTTCATGGAGATCCCTTCGTGGCTCAGTGGTTAACGAATCTGACTAAGAACCATGAGGTTGCGGGTTCGATCCCTGGCCTTGCTCAGTGAGTTAAGGATCCGGCGTTGCCGTGAGCTGTGGTGTAGGTCGCAGACGCGGCTCAGATCCTGCATTGCTGTGGCTGTGGCGAAGGCCGGCGGCTACAGCTCCTGTTAGACCCCTAGCCTGGGAACCTCCACATGCCGGGGGTGGGGCTCCACATAAAAGGCAAAAAGACAAAAAAATAAAAAATAAAACCAGGAGTTTCAAATATGTAAGCTGCTTTTGGATAGGAAATAATAAAACTATTCATCAACTTTTTGTGTTCACACTATTAAAACTTTTAATTACTGAAGAAATAATGAATTATGAAACATTTACTATCGATATTTCCTTACCTGTGTATTTTATATTTTAATATAGACAAAGATGCTTTTTTTCTTAAGAGCGGAGAGAAATATATATTTTAAAAACTAGAATTTTAATACTCTAAAATACCTGTCTTAAAAATGCAGTCTCTTAAATTTCCATTTTAAATCACTACTCCAAAATTGAGCCTAGGTGTAATTTGTTTTTTGCTTTTTTTTTTTCTGGTTTTGTTTTTGTCTTTTTGCCTTATCTAGGGCCGCACCTGCGGCATATGGAGGTTCCCAGGCTAGGGTTCTAACAGGAGCTGTAGCTGCCGGCCTTTGCCACAGCCACAGTAACGCGGGATCCGAGCCACGTCTGCAGCCTACACCACAGCTCACGGCAACGCCGGATCCTTAACTCACTGAGCAAGGCCAGGGATCGAACCCGCAACCTCATGGTTCCTAGTCGGATTCGTTAACCACTGAGCCACGACGGGAACTCCCCTGAGCCTAGGTGTAATTTGAAATAACCAAAACAACATCTATTTATTACTCTCTATCTAAATAGGCTATAAAACTTTCTCATTTAATCCCACTTTTCTACTTTCTCATGTCTGCTCATTTCTGAATTTTTTTTTTACCCATGTCCAAGGAAAAATCTTTATATATTAATTTTACTGATCTCTTTCCTACTTTTAAAAAGTTCAGCGTTCACCTTTCCCAAGACTCATATTTAACTTGCAATCCATCATGCTTAATTATGACTTAGGTATTGTATTACTGATGTCAATTTGCTTGCCCAGTCAGAAAAATTCTGCGTGAAGATTCCTCAGTGGGGGAGGGGCAGAGCTCCCCTACTGTAGATGCTGGGCTTGTTTCCCTTCAGACCTAGTGTCCAGTACTTGAACCTATGACTCTTCAACCAGGGCTTTCTCTGAGCCAGGGGCAGCTCACTGGTGCTGGGGAGTTAACTCCCTCCCAACCCTGGCAGACATTATCCACTGATGAATGGAAACTAAAGAAAAAGTACCCCATCTTCCACTTCCCTTGTGTGGGCGTGATGCCAAAAGTGTTCATTAATGCATGGGCAGTCTCCGCCAGGTCTAAATCTCCTTTGCTCACCGGGATAGCATCTCATTAATGCACCCTATCATGAAGTCTTTCAATTCTTTGTCTTATTTCCCTTTCTCCCGCTGGGGCTTTCTGGGTTAACTTTCAGATAAAGTACTTGAACTCATAATGCTGGAGAAAAAATAAAAAATGGAGATTGAGATAAACTAAGGAATTTTCCTATCCATCCATAGCAGAGAGCTGTTTGTATCACAGAAATAGAAGGGCACTATAGATATCCTCATACATATGATGGTAAATATCAGAAAATGTGCTATGATGTTCATGAAACCCAAAAGAGAAAGATTTTTCTTATCTTCAGCCATACTGGCAGAGAAGAAGATATTCAGCAGTTCAAACATTGCCTCTTTATTTCTTCCTCTCTGGTTTTAAGACTATATTTAGAAAAGTGCGTTTTGTTGATTTTTTCATATAGTTTTCTGATAATTAATTTTGTAATATAAAATATATAGAGAGTGTGATCAGGAAAAGTATTTATTTTATGTAAAAATAATGTACTATGGAGTTCCCATCATGGCTCAGAGGTAAAAACCCTGACTAGTTTCCATGAGGACGCTAGCCTTACTAAGTGGGTTAAGGATTTGGTGTTGCCCTAAGCTGTGGTGTAGGTCGCAGACTTGGCTTGGATCCCAAGTGAGCTGCTATGGCTGTGGTGTAGGCTGGCAGCTGCAGCTCCGATTAGACCCCTAGCCTGGGAATTACCATATGCCACAAGTATGGCCCTAAGAAGACCAAAAAAAAAAAAATCATTTCATTTAATATACATATGTATTCATTATTTTTTGCTTTACCTCTTTTTTGGTTATCAGTGTCTTATACGTTACTAAAACGTTGATATTATGGCTTGGTTCACATATTTCTGTTTTATATATTCTTATAAAGCATAAAAAATGTAATTTTTAGAAATCTGAATTCTGTAGATTTCTATTATATTCTTATAACTTTATTCAAGATATCTCTTTGGAATTTATATACTAGCTCTTTTTGATCTAATAGTTATAATTATTTTCACATTTAAAATTTTAACTAATTTTCATTATAATTCTTGCCTTATTGAGATTGTCTTCATCAATAAAGACTGACAACTTGTAAATATTAAAGGGGTACCTAAATAGAAAGCATACTCTACATCTGCAAAGTGTGCGATATGATGCATTTTATTTTATCTGTACTCAAATTATCCATTTCTTTATTGATTCTGCTGACTACTTGGTCTGGCATACTTATAATACCCTTTAGGATTTTCAAATTAAAATTCAATTTATGTAATTTCCCGTTGCTTGTCTTAATAATATTTTCATGCTTTTTTGTACAAAAGATATAATAATGTCACCTTGAATTTTAATTTTTGTAATTAGTGATTTTTCACTTTAGTTTTACAGTTTTCTCAGTTTAAATTCAATTTTTAAATTAATATGAAACTCTCCACTTTTGAGTTCAATTATATATGCCTTTTTTTTAGTATTTAAAGTAATCTGAATTTTTGCTACCTCTTGTAATTATCAAATAAATGAATTTTATTTAACATTGTTAGATTATTTCTATTTTTTGTTTGTTTTTTGCTTTGTAGGGCTGCACCTGTGGCATATGGAAGTTCCCAGGCTAGTGGCTAAATTAGATCTGAAGCTGCCAGCTTATACCACAGCTCTCAGCAACACAGGATCCTTAACCCACTGAGCAAGGCCAGGGATCGAACTCATATCCTCATGGATACTAGTCAGGTTCGCAACCCACTGAGTCATGGCAGGAACTCCATGATTACTTCTATTTAAAAAATTTATTTTCCATCACTGCCAAATTTGCTAAACTGGATGAGTACATTTTTTTAGCCTATTCTCGCTAATTTATCATAATTTTAGATTTTATAATATTTTGTTTTGAAGTTTTGTCACAAATATTTTCAAAAAGTTTTCTCTAATGATATCAAAATAAATTTTAAAAATATATTTTACTATGTATAGTGCAAGATAATTATTTAAATCTTTGCTTCCCCCACTTTTCTGTCTTTCCTTTATGGTTTTTGTCTCTTTAACCTTTAAAAGGTCCTTTTAAATGTTGATATTTTGTATTTTATTTTTGTAATTACAGTTATTTACAGTCATCAGTATCATCCTATTTCCTCCTATATATATATATATATATATATATATATATATATATAGGGTATATATATATTTTTTTTTTTTAATTTACCAGTGATTGCAAACTTTTTCTAATGTAACTTGCTACTTTGTACTTTAATTTAAAATTATATTTTTAAGCAATGATTGCAGAAACATTACCTTAACAGAATATTTTCTTAAATGTTATAGGTCTAAAAATATGAAAATTTTCATATTTGTATATCTTCATGGAAAAGTATTTAATCATTGAGTTTCCTTTTCTTGTTCTTTTTTTAATGGCCACATTTGGCATATGGAAGTTCCCATGCCAGGGACTGAATACAAGCCACAGCTGCAACCTAAGCCACAAACCCATGCCTCCACAGTTACCCAAGCTGCTGCAGCTGGATTCCTACCCACTGTGGCAAAGCAAAACTGAGTTTCCATTTCTACTTTAAAGAATTATATTGACAGTTATTTCTCTACTGTCTTTAGTAATTTATATTAACGATATAATTTTATGACATAAATAATGTGTTTTACCTTGAATTCTTGTATCATTGATTTATTTAGTAAATGTAATTTTCCAGGACCTCTGTTAACATCATCATCACTCATTTTATTTGCTTATAAATATTGACTCCTCTAAATCTTTCATTTGTATGCCTTATTATTCAAGTTTGATAAGTTTCCTTCTACTACATCTTTTCTGATCCATTTGTCTAATATATTGGGAAATGATTACTTTTTGTAGGTTGGAAATCTGTTGCTTGCCTTCAGTGCCTGCTTTCTCTCTCTCTTTATTGTTTCTTACATTTATATGAACTGAGTTCTTAGAAGACTTCTCCACATCAGTTCTACATAACTGATTCAGATTTCTGTGGTGTCAAATCTGCTTTTGACCACTCCAGCAAAGCTTTAATTGTGTGCATTCATTTTTCATGTCATTGTTCTCCTTCGTTAGCCACAGATTTTTCTTCCTTAATTCAGATCATTCTTAATGATGTACACAATGCCCTTTTATGGAGAAGCAAACTTTTTCTAAAAGCTCATTGATTCAAAAAGTAACAAAATAATTTGTGAGGTATTCTTTCTTTGCCTATATACATTATCACTGTCCAGATTATATGTTTTTCTGTTTACTAAGTTTTCAGTGACTTAAACTTTAAAAAAAAAATTGCTGTCATTTTTATGTTTTGAGCCTCTTCTAATTTTCCATATTAAGTGTGAGCATGAAGAGAGGGAAAGTGAGGATATTTTGCTCTTAATTTTCTACCTCCCTGTCCCAGACTCGAAGGCAAAGTTGTGTATTGTGTTAAGCATCCCAGGCTCCAGTTCATAGCTGGTATTCAAGTGCCGAACCCACGTACATCCAATACATTTTCTAAATCCTCAGCATTTGGGAGTTTCCATTGTGGCTCAGCAGTAGTGAATCCAGCTAGTATTCATGAGGACACGTGTCCAATCCCTGGCCTCGCTCAGTGGGTTAAGGATCTGGCGTTGCCTTGGGTAGTGGTATATAGGTTGCAGACACGGCTTGGGTCCTGCGTTGCTGTGGATGTGTTGTAGAGCAACAGCTACAGCTCCGATTTGACCGCTAGCCTGGTGGTCAAATGATATGCTGCCAGGGTAGCCATAAAAAGACCAAAAAAAAAAAGAAATCCATAGCATTTGACAAGACACACCAAACCTGGCAAGGTCAAAACTCATAGCTCATTAAACCAAAGAGAAACAGCAGAGGAGATTTTCATGACTGGAACATAGCAGTATTAGGCTAGACAGGCCAATAAGCATTTTTTCATTGTATAACAGAAAATCCAGTGTGACATCAACCGAGAGTGTTATAAAACCTTATCAAAAAAAAACCCAAAAGTATCTTAGCTGGTTAATTACAGAACCTAAGACATCAAGTTGGGAGACATTAAAATAAGATACCAGGCAAAATAATAAGGTACCGCACTTCTAAGATAAGTGGATAAGAAGACTACATATATTTCTTAAAGAATCTGGACCATGCCCTTTTAAACTTTTCTGCTCATTTACACTAACATCCTTTTCTTTTAAACTTTTCCTCTCTTCCATGGTTTAACCAAGTTGGATTCCATACATGTAAAACCATAAAAATTAGAAACCACTATAAATGAGAAAGTAGAAATCAGCTATCCATTTCTAAGAAAGATTTTTTTTTAAGATAATACACAAGGTAAGAAAAGAAAGAATTCTAAAAGGAAATGAAAGATTCAAATCCCATGCTTTAGTTTCCACGTGATAAAAAGGGAAGCACATATTGCATTCTGGGCTGATAAGCAAAAGACTTGGAAAGTGAAAAGAACCCAACATCTTTCATGTGTTCTTTTTGCTCAATTATTTTTGAAAATTCATGTTGATGTGTTATCTTTATTTTTAGGCTCGCCTAATCTTAAAACTCTCAGTGGTCTGTTTCAGTTTTTCTATTTATGGTTCACATGAAAATCAGTCTTGGGGAAGAACATATTTTCCATCATCTAACTGTTGTCTGTGTTGATGTATAAAAACTGAAAACATCTTGAAGTTCATAGGCTAAGATAATCATGTGGGATTGATGATAAAGCATTGTTCTGACTACTAATATGTCACACAATAAATTGGTATTATGTAATCAATATCAAAAATAATATACATTCTCCAAATATATACATTTAACCACATAATAAATACATCTGATGCTATCTTATCTATTTTAAAGCACAATGTTTCAGATGGGAGAATTCAAATTGAAAGCATTTTAAGTATAAATGAGTGAAGAAAAAGATTAAAAGATGGTTAACTAATAGTATCTTAGAATTTAATTTCCACTGTGTATGCATACAGCTGTTAATTCAGTCCAGGCTAGTACTTAGAGAAAGAAAAGTAACTTTCATTTTTAGTGTGAGCAACATAAATTCTCTTTGCCTTTTTTTCCTCTTACTGAGCTATTTTGGATTGCCTACCACTTTGATAATGCTATTTTTACCCTTACACAAAATTATTGAATAAGATACCTTCTAAGTGTGATTTCTAAAGAGATAAGTTTTTAAAAATTTCAACTTGCCAGTCCAAGGTAGAGTAAGTTTTGAAAAAGAAGCAAGGACATTCTCTACACGATTGTGCCATTTGTCCACCAGTCATATAATTTCCTCTTTTCTTCTGCTCAAGTTAGTACAGTGACATATCCTGATAATGGGACATGCACACAGGTTCAAAACTACAAACACATACATGATATAAAAATTTTAACTCTTCAACGTACTTCTTAGATTCAAAACGTAAAATGATACAGGAATTTCTAAAATACAATAAGTTCCCTACTCAATACCTAAAAATAAAATTATTTTGTCAGTGAATTTATGAAACTAATTTAGTGTATGGGACATTGATGAATCAGTATTCTCAATGTTGGAAGGTAGTGGGAACACAAATTGAGATATCTACTCTCTGACTCACTAGTATAGCTTCAGACTGTATGTTTCTAACACATAAATAAATCTATATTAACCTTGTTTCCTTGGTGAGATCATGGTGGACTCTCTCAGGTCTGTAACCCACTATGATAATTAATAGAGACACCCTAACAATTTAATGTCATTTGACATCATCTCCTATGTGGCTAAAGGACACAAATAAGCCCCAGGGCAAAAAATAAATAAAAGAGAGAGAGAGAGAGAGAGAGAGAGAGAGAGAGAGATGGCTGGGGTGTGTGTGTGGGGGGAGATTTTTAGATTTCTTTAAACAATATTTTACTTCAAAATGCATTTTTCTAAAGCTTCTTAAGCACTCTGCACCTCTTGATATATAATGACCCCTTTAACTTGACTTTCTTGCTGTACATTCTAAATTCAGAGTAAATAATTACTGAAAAAATAATGAGGTTCTGATTAAAAATCCACAAACAACAGCATAATTAACTATCTTAATAAAATCTTGGAAAAAAGTACCAACACAGATGCAAAGGAGCATAAGGTAAATCTAATGAAGACCTGAGGAAAATCAGGCATCAGCTCATGGGAAATACAAAACTACGCTGCCGCTCTTCTATTATCCTTGTTTAATTTTCCTGAAAATCAGATCCCTAGGGTAATTTCAAGTATGTATTCTAAAGTTAATTGCTCTTTTTTTCTTTTTTTAAAAACTTAATGACTGAAGGGTAGTAGGAAAAATGGAACTAACATTTTAAAATGTGAAGTATTCAAATTATCCACATTTAAAGGTTGTTTTCATGCACATTTAATGGTTTTAGTAAAACCACATTTGAATGACTAAAGTAATCCATTGAATTCAATTTTACTTCCAGAGTCATTGCCCACTAGAGTGATAATATTAGAATTATGGCACATGCTTCTAAATTATGGAATGTTATAAATTTTTTACAGAATGTTCTAAATTAATAGTTAATATGATCCATATTAATAATGCAAAATTAGAGAAAGTCTTGGAGAGTGTAATGCATACTGTAAATACTAAAATTTCAATTCAATGAATAAATAATTTAATTGCACAATGACATATAATCATGTTACAGGCCAATTTTAATACCTTGGAAGAATTTGCTGATCTAAATCATAAACGCCAACTTATATTTTTCTGAATAACATTTTCTTATACAGATAATTCAAATTAAAATTAGCACTGAATGATTTGGAAAAAAAAAGTTTAATTTAGAAACTCTGTATGAAACATTTAGATAGATGAAACCACTGAGCACTGATTGTAGTGCATGCTAACGGGAACAAGTCTGGATGGAAGTTAAGTACTGGATTCTAATTCAAACACCTTAAGGCTCATTTTCCACTTGAAAATGAAGGTTTGAAATAATGACTTTGAAGGCCCTTTCAAGCATTGAAAATGTTTAGGGACTAAAGTTAAACGCCCACATCACATCTACCACATTGCAGATAATGAAACTGGCAAATATTTGGAGAAGACTGCAGTAAATAGCTCTAACACACTACCTGTGAAATGCAAATATTTAAGATTATGCTGGAGAGAAATTTCTCTATATCTAGTATGCAAGTTTTATATGTATATTATATATATTATATCATACATTTTCTTTGTGTATATAATTATTATATATAATATGTGCATAAATGTGTTGTATAATTAACACAGTATTAGATTAAATCCACCAAACTATTTATTAAAACTAGATCTTCTGGAATAGAATTTACTGTGTTAACAATGAGAAAATCATCTCTGAATTTAAAAGCATTTTCATAATTATCTACAACTCTGTGACTCAATTTCCTTATCTCTAAAACATGTATTCTTATTACTGATATAAAAGATAAAACATGTAAAGTGCCTAGTAACTTGGCTCTCTACAAAAAGAGGCAGCACTGTGGGGGAAAGAAAAAACTAGTTTCATGGAAAGAATGCAGGCTTAGAACCACATAACGTTATCAACAAAGGCCTTAAAGCTATCTAACCAGCTAAGCCTCATCCATTCTTTAATCCTTTTTTTTTTTGGTCTTTTTTAGAGCCTCACAAAGGGCATATGGAAATTCCCAGGCTAGGGTTTGAATCGGAGCTGCAGCTGCCGGCCTATACCACAGTCACAGCAATGCCAGATACTTAACCCACTGAGCAAGGTCTGGGATTGAACCCACATCTGCATGGATAACAGCTCATTACTGCTGAGCCAAACGTGAACTCCCATTCATTAATTTTCATTTTCTGATCTGATCTCCTGGCTTCTGATCTGATAGATCAGCCAGAGGAACACAACCCAGTAAGTGTCTGTTGTGATCAGCTAGGACCTGAGCCCTACTGGCTGTTAAGTATTTAGATATTTTGAATATCATCCATTCTTAAGTAATATGGTGTAACCAGTGCTTATTATCTTGGACAGACTCCTTAGTTTATGAATAAGTCAGGTTTAAAAGAAAAATAATAAACCATTCAGGTAACTAAAAATTTCTTTATCTGTGAAAAATATCTGCACATTGAGAGGTCTTCACTTGGGAAGGGGCACATAATAAATCAGAGACATCTGGGAATCACGTTACAAAAAAGATAAAAATTATAAAATGAATACTCATATACCCTTTTCCTACGTTCACCAATAGTTAATATTTTACCTCATTTTCTTTTTTGTTCTCTGCCTATCCACACATTTATAAATATATCTACATACTATGTTATATGTGTGCATGTGTGTATACATTAACAAAACTTTTTGAATCATTTAAGAGTAATTTCCATATACTCCCAAATATTTCAGTCTGTATTCCCTAAGAATAAGGATATTATTTTACATAGCCACAGTACCAAAGTGCACTTATTTTTTTTTGCAATTTACATTTTATTTAACAATATTCATATAATAGTCTGTATTAGGTAACACACGAAGCCTAGTTCCACCAAATATTGACCATATGACCTTGTATAAATGACTTAACTCTCTATGCCTCATTCAGTTTACTCACAAAGGAAATTAGGTTAATGGTACTAACTTTGAGTGATGCCTAGAGAAAAGTAATAGATGAGTGTTCCTAAATTTTTGCAATTTAAACTTTGAAAGAAATACAGTTTTTACTGTGTTGGCAATTAATAGTTATTTTGCATTGCCCATGAACTCCTTCACCTGATTATCAGATTCCAAAGCTCCTCTTTACTCTCATATTCCATGTCATAAAGTATCACTGGAGAAAATATTCAAAATCTTATGTTCCAGGACTTGTTCCATTCACCATGTTTCTGCCTCTAAAGTCTGACAGTTTATTTATACTCTCTTCTGGCATCCATTCCCATGTTTTTATAATGGCATGCAATAAACCACATGCCCCTTTTTGAGTAACTTTGGCACAAAAATATATAAATTTGTTAAAAATGTATGTCATTATAAACAGAGACTGAAATTGTGAAGGCAGCAAGATATGAGGATTGAGGAAGGCATCCCACAACCTTTTATTTGACTTACAACTTTCATCAGAATACCATTTATCTCATTCAACACTTTTTTTTCCTTTTAGAGCCATACCTACAGCATATGGAAGTTTCCAGGCTAGGGGACCAATCAGAACTACAGCTGCTGGCCTATGCCACAGCCACAGCAACACAGGATCTGAGCCTACACCACAGCTCAGGCAACACCAGATCCCCAACCACTAAGTGAAGCCAGCGATCAAACCCGCATTTTCATGGATACTAGTTGGATTCATTTCCATTATGTCACAATGGGAACTCCCTCGTTCAACATTTTAATCACTATTGTTTCTGTATGTATTGTTAGTGCATGTGATCTATAGACTCTGCCAGTGAGCAAGTGTCTGAAGATAAGGAGGATGCCTTATTTATTGCTGAATCTATCTGAAGAACTTTGTACAACATTCTGTGATATAAAAATGAAGAAGGGACAGACAGCCTGAGGAATGAACTCAGGCTGAGAGTGACCTTCAAATAAGGGAACTGCCTTGAAGTTTTGTAAAATCTGGTAATGCATGAGGTAAGGTGGGGAGTAAGTGATGTAACGAAAAACATTCACATGATCTGGCCAGGGTTATTGATGATGCCACCAAAGTCAGGAATACAAGTGCGAAATGACATTACTTGAATAGTTGTGGCCCTCCAAATGGACAAGCCCAACAAGGAGCTGAAAGTACATGAAGACATCAGTGATAGGTATTTAGGTTGAGGAATCCTCCACATAAAATAATAATATGAATCCAGGAAATGACAGCAATATAGCAAGACAAATCTAAAAGAAAAATGACAGTTATTCATATATGAATACAAACTAATAAAGAAGTAGAATCATTAGAGAAAGGAAACTAGAACGAAAGGCAGATTGAAAAGAAACATAGGTAAGTACAAAGACCACTTAGGAGAAAAGCTGGAGAGCTGGCAAGGCAGAGGCCACAGTGTCAGGGCTGTAGAGGAATAGATCTACCCAGGGACTAAGGCTCTACTGAAAATGAAATGCCACACACACAATGTGTTTGTGTTTTTATAGTTTAGAGTGTCTGTAAAACATTTCTCATTACATTAATTTCCAGTGGAAAAAGTAATATATCTTTCAAAAGACTAGATTTGTAAATGCCCAGGAAAGTCTAATTTCTGCCATCCTAATAATGTCCTGCAATAAAAGATGAAAAAGAGGTCTTTACAAGATGTTTAGAAATAGAAGAAGCAGTGAGGGGAAAATTTCCTTTTCCTTTTAAACAAATTTGAAATTGGGCACACTTCCAGCTAATAAAAGAATGTTTACTTCCACCAGGCCTAGCAGAAGACCATGGTTTCAGCCCTTGTCAAGCTTACTAAGCAACTCTTTTTGTCTCAGAAATATTTCATTTCAATCCATGCTGCTGATAAGATATACAGGAAAACATGCATGCAGATAAGCACATACCACTCAAAAATATGACCAAGCATGGGTATCTATCCCATAGCTATTTTTATACCCAAAAGAGCCATTTCTACTTAATAAGAAGTCAATCTATCAAAAGCAGTCTGATTAGTATCACTGATTAATCCAGAAATAAGAATTAGGTATGCCATAAAAGAAAAGGGCCAGGCTTACATTTAATTCATTACCAAATGCATCACAAGTCATCCATGGTATCAGTTATCATTAGCCATGAATTTAGGAAATTAAAAGAGGGATACGATTGAGTTAGCACAAATGACTGAGTAAGCATATGCCTTCTGAGCAGCATCCTAACACATTTTGTTAATTAATAATTTGATACCCATGTGTACTGACTGTGTTGTAGGACTGTATGGTGGGGTTTTAATAACATGGGACTAGAGAACAAACCATCCAGGTTTGCAGCCTGGTTTTGCTTGAATTTGTGTATAACTTTGAGCCAAACCCTCTGTATGCAGTGTTTTTTAATGGTAAAGTGAGAAAAACGGACTCATTCATTTTTGCTCTTTAAAAAAATAGCATTTTTTCAAGGAAATCTTACATGAAGTCTAATTACTAGTACAGTGACTCTGCCCTCTTCAGCTTGAGAGGAGGAGACCCAAGTGCCAGCCTTCCTCTCCCTATCCTTCTCCAAAATCTCCTCCGCAAAATGCAAACGTTCCTCAAAAAGCAATTCTTACATTTCTTCTTTTATTCAAGAAATCCTGATGGTTAAACCATTCATTCATCACAGGGAACATAGTGATAGTGAGAACACTCACACTGACCTTAGATAACAGTGAGTTGTGTGATCTCTAAGTTGTAAGTGGCTGTTGGTTTCTCAGTGTTCTCAAAACAGGGGGAGGCCAGTATGTGTGATGGGCTTCAACACGTGGTGCTTTCTTCCTTTGTTAATGGCGTCAAATTGCTCTATAGACAAGCAAGCATTGCTTCTTTGAATATTAAATAAAGCTCATCTCCTCGCAACTAATTTCAGGTATTGCCTAAATGGTTATAATTGTGTTAAAATTCTGTTGATTAAATTTGCACTTAGAAACAGTATGCGATTAGCACTTTCAAGGCACCAGTTTTTCTTTAATTGCTCTTCCACATACTTGCACATTTTGAGAACCAGGTCCCCTCCTCCTACCCCCAGATAATGAAACTGCTGCGCTGCGACTGCTCCCCAAATGAGCCTACTTTTTTTGAATCTTCAAGTTTGCTAAACTTGCTTTTGTCACACAGAATAAATGTGTTCTGCTTCCTATTTCCTCTTAACCCTATCATCTATTGTTCAAAAGTCAAATAGGCTGACAGACTAATCTAGGCTAATGAATTCATATATAACTCTACCAGGGAAACATGAGAATATTTTTAAATGACCTTCAAGAGTAAGATCCAACTCAGAGAGGGGAATAAGAACAAAATTCCAGGAAACTTGAAAATTCAGTTGTGCAGGTACTTTGGGTCATCAACAACTTTGGGACCTCCTTCAGTTTGTCACATATTTAACCATAATTTCTCCTGAAGATTCCCCCCACCCCACCTTAGGGCTTGATGATGAAGATTTTTTCTTGGTATTTCTTTTGTAAGGGAATTTGAGCTATCCTATAATAGGCTTTTCTGTTTTATTGATATTTCAAAATACACAGAATCTGAATTTTTCTACTTATGTGGATTTTCATATGTCTACAGTTCTCTCTTATTTGCTTTATGACAACTTATTAACTAGGTTTGCCTGTTATTTATATTAAACTAAGAGAGGAATCAATTAAGAAGAGATATTAATACTGTCTCTAACCAGTGATAAAACATTTAGTAAAGTCAACCAGGAATTTTAAGTGATCTTCACCATCATATATTACATGATTTACAGGACAAAAGAAGATTAGCCATATTGATGTCTAATTATTGCAAACCTGTAGACTTACCAAAAATGATCCAGAGCTATTAAATGTTATCAATCACGTTTTTAAATTCCTTGATGGCTCTATTATACTAAGACTTCCAACTGCACTATCATGCAGCTCTTTACCATACGCTCAGATGTGACCATCTCATTCTCCCACTTAGAACTCATTAACACGTTGTGAGAATCTTCCTGATCTAGACCCTATTTCTCCAGCTATACCACTCTTATGACCTCGTTCTGATTCCTCTAGTGGTTTCTTGTCTCTTGACCCTCAAATATGCTGCCCCTTCTGCTCTGTTCTGCCTCCTTACCTCTTCCTCACCACCCACACCTTTTGTCTAGCAAGGATAATTCAACCTTACAGGTTTCAGTAGGTAGCACTTCCTCAAGGAAGTCTTCTGTGCCTCCTCATGCAGTTTAGATCCCTCCTCTAGTAAGCTCCTGCTTTCCCTGTCAGTAGTTTTCAGAGGCTATTACAATTGCCTATTTATCTGCCTGTAACCTTCCCTATTATAAATAACCTGAAAGCAAGACCATGTATTAATAGGCCACTTTGAATCTCAGCACTGTACCTCATGACTTAAGGAATCAAAACCAAATGTTGAATAAATAAATCAAATTACAGTCTACTTATCTGTTTCTGAATTTTGGCCATTTTCAGATATATATACCCAAATGTACATATATACATACATATATTTACATATGTACATATATAATACATATAAATATGCACACATAAATATGCATGCAATATACATACATATACATATATGTATATACACAAATATGCATATGTGATCCATGTATGTATGTAGGCACTGATGAGAAACTTTGTATATTTATATGTATGCATATACATAATGCCACAATATATATATAAATACATACAAGAGACATATATGTATATAAATATACATATATATGAAGTATCATCTTCTTACCATAGGTTTTTACAAAAGTTTTGGTTTATTTTGCATGTAGCTCTAGTCTTTTTGTTTCATAACATATTACAGCCAAAGTAAAATGAAACTATAAAACACTCTTGGATATATTTTATAGGGGAAAGCTTTAATTAAAAAATCCAACTTGGCTTAAAGAGTGAAAACACAATTTTGTTAACATTTGTCCTCCATGATGCATTTTAAATTAAAAATTAGTTCGTATGCATTCATTTAAAAATAGTTAGATTATCCTAAGCTAAAAAAGAGATGGTGCAGAAATGTTTAAAAGGCAGAGAAGAAAATGAACCAAGGCTTGCAAAAGCGCATTAGTTTGGAGTTCTTCATGAAAAAGCTGAAGAAAAAGGCATTGCCTGAAAGCAGGCAGAGTGAGGGTTTTCATCATATTACATTGTTTCTGTATGTAGATCACTAGATCACAGGAGAGCCAGCTTTAGAAATTACCTGTTAGTGCCAAAAGAGTTTTTAAAAATGCTTTAATATTTCTCCCTTCTATAAATTTATATTTGTGCTGTAAGTTTGGACCTATTTTTTAAATACTCCTGCAAAGGAAAGTTATCCACCCCACAAACTGTTTGTGAGAGTATTAGAAATGCCATTTGAAACAGGAATGCAATAACTTTGTGAAACTGCATTATCTGTCAATTTCTAAAGCTTATTCAGGTGCTTATTTAATGCCTTAGGACCCATAGGAAAATGAACATGGGATGACTTTTTATTCAGGCTGACATAACATTTCAGTAGTGAAACTCCATAGTGGTCTAACCAGACACCAAAAATGAAGTTTCAGCACTAAAACAGTGTCAACAAACCTCATGCCTCTGTGTAGAAATAGCAGCTACTAATAAGGTAACATCAGTACATTATAAATAATCCCTGGGACAGTCTCAAAAGGGATCTACAGTATCAAACATGTGCAGCAGAAATAGAATAAGGGTACCTTCGAGGCCATCCAGAAATGGCAAAACAGGGTAGTTTATAGCACGGGTTGTCTGAAATATGCCCGTCACCTTGAGGTGCCAACATCCACACGTTGGAGGAAATCACCAAGACCTTTCATTATTTGATGGAACAAGCAGACAACAGGAATGTCTCAGTGTCAGAGCTTTTAGTAAGAGAAATTAATATTCATCAACACATCTTAACTCAGTCGACAGTCTAAAAGTTGGAATGAAGCATGTCATTCAGGCAAGGAGGTCCTTGGTCCAAGTAAAACAAACTCAAGGAGAATGTCTGGTTATAAGAATTCTTGTTCTGTACCTTAATAGGACTGTGCTTTCAACATCAGAACTACCCGGGTGCTAAATTAACCTTGTTATTTTATTATGAATGACTTAGTTGATGGGTAAATTTATTCATATTAGAAAAATGTGACGTCGATATTTAATAGCAAAAATGTATAAGATTATACTATTTAGACGCTCGTTTGCCCCAACTAGACTTTAAATTCCTTAATTCCATATCCATTGTCTGATAAGATGTTTGCCTCACATATAGCATGCACTCAATTAATGTTTGCTGAATAAAAAGAGATCGAACACATTTATAAAGCTTATCATTGGACTATCAAAAAGAATCATCAACTAACAAAAAATTAATAAAGACTATCAATCTGTTGATCAATAAAAAGGGTAAAGTCTTTACTACAATTTAGCGTACAATGATGTATCAGCAAAACTTGCAGAAAAGGAACTGAAAATTCTGTTCCTCCATAAAGCAATTTTTCAAATTGGCAAAAATCATTAGAATCATTTTTTCAGAACTCAAATCAAAGGCTTGAAACTCAAGAAAGAAAATAAGAAGGAAGGAAGGAAGAAAGGAAGGAAGGGGAGAGGAAAGGAGAGAGGAAAGGAAGGAAGGAAGGAAGGGAGGGAGGGAGGGAGGAAAGGAGGGGAGGGAGGAAGGAAGAGAGGAAGGGAATTAGACAAACCCAGAGGATCCTTGACAAGAATGGCGAACTTGTAGCTTATCCTAGTCTTGTCTCCCAAACCCTAACTAAGAGGCATCAGTTCAAGTCACAGCATGCATTCCCAATACCAGAGGGAGCAGGATGGATCCCATTCACAAGTAATTGCAATTAATTATTTGTTCTGACCTGTCCCCTAAAGACCAGCACAAAAAGTTTGTCTTTATTTCACCCACTGGAACCGACTCGCTTGTTTCTAAAACCTATTGCTACTTCTGAGAGAATCTGTCAGAAATATTTACAGTGTGCTGCTGCCTGAGGTGACAGATAACAGCTGAGGCAAATAATATCCTAAACAAAAAGCTCAGGAGGAAAGGCTGGGGAAGGAGAGGGCTCTGAAAAGCTTCAACATTTCCTGGGAATCTAGAAGTTCATGTGCAGGTTCCTGACTGTGCAAGCGCTCAGGAAAGCCCAGAGAAGGTCCTCAGTTGTCATGTCCTGATAGCCCCGAGGCTCTAAAGAAGCAGAAACTGAAGGCCAAGGCACAATTTAAAATTGCCTGGATGAACACTGATGGTGTGCCCAGCTCACACACAACCTCTAGGAACTACTGTAAGATTTTATTTTTTTTTTGGTCCCAGATTTTTAAAGAAATCTCAAAAATAATAAAATACTTAGTAATAAAATTACTCTAAGAAGTGCAACACTTGTGCACTAAAACTATAAACTATTGTTGAAAGAAATTAAAGACATATTAAGTAAGTGGAAAGAGCCTACAGACTGGAAGAATTAAAATTGTTAAAATGGCAATACTCTCCAAACTATAGGCTTTATAGATTCAAGGAAACCATATCAAAATTCCAACTGCCTTTAATTCATAAATGGATGAGCTGATCCTAAAATTCATATGGAAAAGGACATAGAACAGCCAAAACAATCAATAAAATGAAATCACCATGTAAATGATAGACTTACACTGAAGGTTTAAAATATTTTACCTGAGTCAGCTGGGAATTAGAATAGCATATAATGGCTAAAAGATTATATCACTGTCTTCTATGTACAGATTTTTCTTTCCCTATTAAATAATTTTAAGTGCAATAAAATAATAAACTTCAGTTTTTGTTGCATAAATTTGCTCCATTTAAAAATCTCCTTTACCCACTTTTTCCTTCTGAAAATACTACAGATGCTATTGCTAATGGTAGGTATCCCTTCCCTGCACTGTGCTGAATGGTGCTAATGTTTTCTTAACATTTCTCATAAAAATACAAATAATAAGAGATTCTCAAGATGAAAGTGGAGGGAAAAGATAATTCCATTCATTGGACTGACCAAAGTTAGGAGTAAGAACTTCCTATATCTGTTTTCAAAACAGTTTTGTTTTTGTCTTTCCTTCTGTTCTTTTTTAAATTTTTTAATTTTATAATGATTTTTATTTTTTCTATTATAGCTGGTTTATACCGTTCTGTCAATTTTCTACTATACAGCAAGGTGACCCAGTCACGCATACATGTATACATTCTTTTTTCTTATATTATCATGCTCCATCATAAGTGACTAGACATAGTTCCCAGTGCTATACAGCTTATCCACTCCAGAGGCTGTAATCTGCATCTATTAACCCTAAATTCCCAATCCGTCCCACTCCCCCGCTCCCCCTACCCCTTGGCAACCACAAGTCTGTTCTCCATGTCCATGATTTTCTTTTCTCTGGAAAGGTTAATTTGTGTCTTTTTTTTTCCCATGGGTACAAAGCAAAACAAAAATATGGATGCTTACTGTGGCACTTGAGAAGGCAGTTATGCCTATAAAATTATTTCAGTATTTAAATGTTGGTGTTTTACAACCAATTCAAAATTACAGTTATTGTGAAATTAATGTCTATTTATTATAAAGCTTATGATATATGAGTAGTAAATTCTTAAACTCTGATGATAGTGTTACATAATTTTTTGAAGTACAAAAACTAAAAAAATAACTTTAGGAACACCAGTTATTAGCTCAATGTGCCTATATATATTTGTTTGTCCCTTGGTCAGGGCAAATGGGTTTCAGGTCTCTAAAATCCCCACTACGTATGTCTTAGAATCACTCTATTGCCATTTTTTTGGAGTATGTTTGACAATATCTCTGCATATAATATTCATCTAAAGTAGCATACGCCCTGAGAGATGGTGACCTTTCACTGGGCATATATAGTATATTTCATGCCTACCCAGATAAATATAACACAGAATTATATAATAAGACAAAGGTGTTAGATTGGCAGACATTTCGGTATTAGTCACATCATCTAAAAGCTTTCAAATTATCAACTTCCATACTTCCATGTGGGTTCTGCTTGTTTCCATACTCACATCAACAGACACCCTGGCAGGTAAGATGAAGCAGAAGTATGGAAAATTGGACAACGAGAGTTGGAAAAATCTTAAGAGAAACAAATCACATATATCTTCCTCAAATCCCTTTATCTACCCTTTCTACCCACCCGCTAGGTCCACTAAACTCTACAAATGCAGAAGATTCTTCTTCTGGAAGAGAAGACTGGTTTCTTCTTTGTCTTGTTTTGTTTTTTGATAATAAAAAGAATTTGTTGAAATTATGGGAAGTAAATACAAGATAAATATCCTAATGAAAATATCCAGGATTACTTTCAGTAGTAGAGGAAGAGAATAAAAGAAGTAAAATTTGTTATAATCTAAGAGAAAAAAAATGAAGAACATGTTTTATTTTCAAAATTCTGAAGTTATTCTGATTTCTAATTTAAAAAATTTGCTAAAAAAGAGTATTTTCTAGTAAATTCTTAGTGACTGGGTAGAAATTTCAATAAGAACTCAGAGCTATTTTATTAAAGCTTTGATTTATTCTTGTAGTGATAAAAGCTACAATAATTGAAGAAAATCAAAATACACATTGTATCAATTTTTGAAATACATCTTTCAGCTTTCACAGTGTCCTTTTGAAACATCATTTGTTTATTTTTTTTTTGTCTTTTTGCCTTTATGTAGAGCCGCATCCGCGGCATATGGAGATTCCCAGGCTGGGGGTCTAACAGGAGCTGTAGCTGCCGGCCTTCGCCACAGCCACAGCAACGCAGGATCCGAGCCGCGTCTGCAACCTACACCACAGCTCACGGCAACACCAGATCCTTAACCCACTGAGCAAGGCCATGGATCGAACCCGCAACCTCAAGGTTCTTAGTCGGATTCGTTAACCACTGAGACACGAAGGGAACTCCAAAACATAATTTGTTTTAAAACATCTGGTGAATACAGTCAAATATTCTGTACATCTCAAATGCATTACGCATTTGGATAAACCGAAATAGCAAAGTTAGGTTCAGTGTGCTATTTTTCCTCTCAAAATGTGACTACAAATTATGGTTATAATGTAATGATATAATTATTAATTAACATACTGAAGCTTTCCAGCTTGTCTGTTGTTCAGAAGTACTCATGGCCTGACTTGCTCTCCCCTTAATTACAGGCCTGTACATCTTGGATATAAGTTTGCCAGGCGGCCCTTGCTGGAGGAGCTCTGATTTAGGTTCAGCTAGTGAGAAGAAAGGGAATAAGATTTTGAAAGTGGAATGAAAGCCAGAGCTACTGTTCCCTCATTTTCTGCCTGCAGCTCAGCGGGCATTTGGCACAACCTAGGGTTTGCAATAGCTCAAGATGTAAATGTCCTTGGATATAAAGTCTTCAAAGGGTTAATTAACTTAAAAAGAGGTCATTCAGGTGGACTTATAAAGAAATTTAGTCACAGGCACACAGGGAAGACCATGTGGAGGGAAGGCGGGGACAGCCATCTACAAACAGGGAGAGAAACCTCAGAAGACATCTACCCTGCCAACGCCTTGATCTTGGATGTTCAGCTTCCCAAACTGGATGTTCAGCTTCCCAAACTGTGAGAAAATAAATTTCTGTTTTTCAGTCATCCAGTGTACTGTACTTTGCTACAGCAGCCCTAGAAAACTAATTCAGTCATCAGCTGAATAACACTATTTTAAGTGTGAAAAGCGTGTGTGACTATAAAATGCTGAACTTCATTCTTAGAAGATTCTCATGAAATTGCTCTAACAATAATTCTATAGGTAAGTAATAAGGAAAGATCATAGTATATATGTAAACCTCCTAAGGTAGACTAGTTTGGCAGAAATAATATTCCTTTAAATGCCTTTATATTGGAGCTCCATTGTGGCTTAGCAGGTTAAGAAACTGACTAGTATCCATGAGGACTTGGTTTGATCCTTGGCCTCTCTCAGTGGGTTAAGGATCCAGTGTCACCGAGAGCTGTGGTGTAGGTCGCAGATGCGGCTCAGATCCCAAGTTGCTGTGGCTGTGGCGTAGGCTGGTGGCTGCAGCTCTGATTCAACCCCTAGCCTGGGAACTTCCATATACTGCAGGTACAGCCCTAAAAAGAAAAAAATAATGCCATTATACAAAATGTAGTTTTAAAGTCCTATTATATCACTGTAAGTTTGTATGCAGAATATATCCACGTAGATAGGTTTACCTATGCATACCTACATAAGTTTACTATAAACTACCATTTCATCATTCATGAAATACAGAAACAAGAAATAAACAAACATTTTAAAATTAGCTAATCACATTAGGAACTTGAAAAATGAATGAAACGAAGCCTGAGAGTTGCTCCACAACTGCAAAAATGTAATATGAAGCATCATACTTATCTTTGTTCTTTATTTCATGATGCAAAAAAAAAAAAGAAATGTACAGTGCTGTCCTCCAATATATCATTTGGTACTACAGTAAGGACAAGTATCCAAAACAGAGTATTCTAACTGTGTTTGTTCTTTAATAGCACAGAACGTGAACTTTGTAAGATACGGGATTCTGTCAGCATTGCAATTTCTGAGATAAGAATATATGTCCAAGAAAAGATAGAGAATCTATCAAATCCATCAAATAGGAAAGTGAAAAATAACTGTAATACTTTAGTACAATTCAAAATCGATCAACTATTGCTGCAAGATTTCTTGTTCACAAAATAGTTCGTCTTCTCTTTGTGACTGCAATTTAAATATTTTTTGAATAGTGCTATATTTTTATGATTCAAAAGGAAAGGATAAGAAGTTATGCAAAGCGTCTCTCCCATCCCTGTACCACCTGACCCCTGTCCCTAGCTCCATGGGAAGTCACTATCCTGAGGTTTTAGTTCTCCTTCCACAGTTTTTCTATACATAAATGAACAGATATGCATAGAGAATGCTTAATATACATAAGGGTACATGTTCTAAACATTTTATGATAGTTCCCAGTACATAACATTCTCCCTTTTTTAATATATGTCATAGACACCATGACATATTTAACTAATGAACTATTTTTGGACATGTAAACTCTTTCTATATTATCAATAAAGCTTCAGCAAATAACTTGTCCTGTCACTTTTAGAGTAGAAAAGAATATCTGTAAATTAAATTCCAAAAGATGGACTTGCTGAATATGTAATTACATGTCTTTTTTTTCTTTTTTTTGGCTTTTTAGGGCCGCACCCACATCATATGGGGGTTCCAGGCTAGGGGTCTAATCAGAGCTGTTGCTGCTCACCTGTTCTAGAGCCACAGCAATGCCAGATGTCAGATCCAAGCCGCGTCTGCGACCTACACCACAGCTCAGGGCAATGCTGGATCCTCAACCCACCTTACAAGGCCAGAGGTCAAACCAGCAACCTCATGTTTCCTAGTCAGATTCATTTCTGTTGCGCCGTGACAGGAACTCCTCATTTTATTTTTAAACACAGTGAACTCCTATAACAGCATAATAGAGTTCAAAAAATTCAACTATATAAAATAGTGTGTTTTTACAAGTTAATGAAAACCAGTATTTTTCATTCAGTTTTTCAGTTAGCAGATATAAACAAAAATGAAAATAGGTATTCACGCAGAATTGTTTTGTACATGTGGCAAATAGAATAATTACTAAAAAAATGCATGCACTTATACTTCAATGTCATAGTCCCACTTGACCAAGAGACTTTCAATGCCCAACCTCGCCCCATTCCTCAGGTGGATGATAAGATTATTTAGTCACTCCCACTTGAAAACAGAGCCAACGGTCAAACAAAACATTATGTATTATTTCACATAATGTCCCTGATGCTATGGGGGTAGATTACTTCCTTGTCAAATTGCCATTTGTTAAGTTGTACAACCTTATTCCTCAACCAGCCATATCTGAGAGTATATAATCCCCGGGTTTTGCCAACTGAGTTGCAACAACATTTTCACACACTCTTAGTACTGTACCAAAGAGAAAAGCAGAGAATTTGGTGAATTTGTTTGTACCTAAGTCTTAGTGTAAGAGGTCTTCCTAGAGGTACACACTGATTAGCCTTTACGTTAGATCATTGTTGGCCTAACTGCAACTCTCCTCCTTCCCTTTGTAAAGAACTGCTTGATGAGGTAACTTGGTGACCTTATACCTCACCAGATGCAAGAATTTCCAATAAGGACAGCTTGTATCTCTGCTCTGATGCAGTTAATCTTAAAGTCCCTCAAGTCTAAGGTGTTAGTGATGGCAAAGCCCCATATTAGGTCATCCAGACCATCCCTTGGCAAGGCTCATTTCTGCAGTATTTGATATTTGCTTTTCTCTACTTGGTCCAGTCCTATTCACTGACTTCAACATTTTAAAATTTAAAAGATACACTGGGGAAACCCAAAATTTTCTTCTAAAAGAAAATCAGATTATAAAACCTTGAGAAAGGTAAGAAACTTATTTTTCTAACGCTCCAGAGATTAAAATGTTCTGATTTAAGGAAAGAAGAATGCTTATTTATATTTCTCTTAGAGACTTCAACCCAACGTGTTTAACTGGCAAATAATTTTGGTACTAACTGTAATACCTTTCCATATGTATTCATTAGCATCAGTATTCTGAGAATTATTGTGCTGAAAAACCTATTTGAATGGCCATTTTGATGTCACATGGAGAAGATGGCTGACAGAGCTAGACCTGGAAAAATGAGACCACAGCTACTGCATCTGAAGCAAGGCACCACACTGTCTAAAAGGTAAGCACACAATAGCAGTAGCACTCTCAGGGATCACAAACCCACCAGTACGTGGATACTGTAAAAGAATCAGATTGGATAGAAATTGACTTGAAATCCCTGAGAAAGCTGAGAATCCATACCACCCAGTTTCATGAATGCTGATGTTTTTCAAAAGGCGTGTGTAAATTAAGTCAGAATTCATAGATTCTGCATGTATGTCTGTAGACTTACAACAATGAAAGCTGCTTTATTTCTGATTCTAACTTAATGAATTCATTAAACAATTTTGGACTAGATATGTGGAAGAAACATACATAATATCGCTTTAAGATTTCTGCCTCTGACCATGGCTGAGTAAGTGAATTGCAGTCTCATCCTCTGCCAAGAATAACTAAAAAGGCAAAAATGTATTTTAAATTTGTTTAGAAGGACTGAACCACTAGCAACACAGTGGCAATTTGAGGGGCCAAATTCTGGGTAATTCTAAACAGTTTTCAATTGTCCTTTGGTAAAAATAAATCTGCATTTCTCTTGAGTTTATGCCTAGGATTAGAATGATGTATCACAGAGTATTTATATTTTCCCTTAGGTAAATAGGGCCAAAGTTTTCCAAAATAGTTGTATAAATAAAACTTACACCCTCATCAGCAATGTAAGAGAGTTCTGTTTGCTCTATTTTCAGCTAACACTTAGCGTTTAGAAACTTTTATCTATCAAAGGACACCAGAGAATAAAAAAAGCCACACCAAAGACTGGAAAAAGATAGCTGCAATGCACTTATGTGACAAAAGACTCACACACAAAATATGTAAGGAATTCTTACAAATCAATAAGAAAAATAGATAATAGTAGAAAAGTGTACAGAAGACTTGAATAGTCATTTCACAAAATAGAATATCCAAATTGATATTTTAGGTATTCAAATGTGCAAATTAAAATGTGTAAATTACCCATAAGAGAAATGCAAACTAAATGCACAGCAAGATACTTTCACACGCGTATCAAATCTTTAATACTAGAAAAATGTAAAAATCACCAAGCTTTTATCAAAATAGCAAGTATATCTTCCTAATGGGGATATACATATATGTTTATGTGTGTGTGTGTGTGTACTCTGTATATATCTGTGTGTATATGTATATATATTCTGTAATCCATTATTTTGCTGGCCAAGTATGGAACATTTATAAACATTAGAAACAAGTACTGACAATAATACATCATATTTTTAAAAATCCATGAATCTATTAAATGATAGAAATGTTAAAAATGACTCCAATCAAGGGTAATCCTGGAGAACAGAACACAATTCCAATGTATCATCTTATGGATTACTTAATAAATTCTTTTTACAGTTTAAAGTGCTGGCAGGTACTACTTTAACGAAGTAATCAAACTTAGCATCACCAGAAAATGGAATAAATTAATGTTGATGTGATAGAACGGAAAGTACAGAGCATCACACATGAAAATTCTTTATAAAACTCTTTAATCTGAATCTAATTACTAGGATACAATTAATCACATCCAAAATATAAGACTTTTAAGAAAAACTCTTTCTTTAATGACAAGTTTACAAAAGACATAAAATAGTGGATCACTGTTCCAAACTAAAGGAAACTAGGGACATGAAAAACAAATGCAATGTATCAACTTTGGTAACATTTAAGATAGGACATTCTTGGGAAAACTGCTGAAACTATAGTATAGACTATATTTTAAATCATTATTACTGAATCAGTGATAAACACTGAATTAAGTTTGGTAATACCAATGCTGTAGTAACATAGGAGAATGTCTTTGTTCTTAGGCTGTGCAGGCCAAAATGTTTGAAGTGAAATTTCATGATATCTGAAAATTAACTTTCAAATGGTTTAGCAAGAAGAAAAAAAGGCATGGATAGGTAGACAGACAGACAGACAGACGTGGATTAGTAAAGAAAGAAAACAAATGTGGCAAAATTTTACAAATAGATCAGCCTGGTTGAAAGATATATTTCATAGCATTAGTCTTTCAAATTTTCTGCAGGTTTGAATATTTTCAAAATAAAGGATGGAGGAGAAATGAGGAAGGAAAAGATATTCTAGAATAACAACAAAAACCTACACAAGAGGATTGGTATCAGCAGATTAAATATTAAAAGGCGTTCTTTGATTGGAAGAAAAATAAATCATATTGGGAAGCACAGAGATGAAGAGAGAAATGAAAAACAACATAAAGGGTAAATATTTGTAGTTGTAAATGAATACTGACCACATAAAACAATGATAGCAATAAGTTGTGGCGTTTGAAACATTAGAGAGAGTTACAATACGTGAAAAGAATGACACAAAAGGCAGGAGGGGAAATTATCAATATTCTAAAGTGCTTTCATTTTCCCAGAAAGTGGTAACATCCTTAATTTATATATGTTGAAGATAATGTCTTGTACACTCACTGGTAAGCACAGAAAGAATATCCCGAGCATGTAATGCTAAGCTAACTAAAAGGGAAAGAATGAAATAATACTAATACTTAATCCAAAAAAGAAGGGGAGAAAAGAGAGAGAAAATTAAATAGACCAGATGGGACAAATGGAAAACAAATAATTGCATGGTAGGTTTAAACACAAGTAGTTTAAATGTAAATGGACCACGTAGTCCAAATAAAAGGTCAAGACTGTCAGTCTGGATAACATCAATTTTAGGAAATATTACATGTAAAACCAAAGCTTAATTTAGAGGCTTTTCCCACAGTACTCAGAATACCAAAGAGATAAGATGGTCAGAAGAAAGAGTGATTGTGTGGCATTTAATATTTCTTGTAATAGATTTTGCAATGACATTTTTACAGTTTTATAACTTTCTGGAATAATGAATATGTTTGTTACATGTCATGAGCTGTAATGAAAAACAGAAAGACAATTTATTTTAATCTCTTTTTTTGTGTGTGTGAATTTGGAAACAGCACACATTCCTTTGCAGAAAGTCTGAGGTTTTCAGATAGGAATCTAGGGAGATTTTTTTAAAAAAAATAAAATAAGGAACAGGTTTCATTTGGAATGCTCAATAATTTTCATGCCCTTAGAATGATAACATTTCAGCTGTATGTAAATAGTAAAAAACTGGTAAAGTTTAATAGACTATTCCTTAAAAATATACTCAGTTCTTTTCAAATAAATATCAGAAATAATTTACAAAGAAGAATTGTGTATTTGAACATTTTTGAAAAGGAGAGTTTTATGATTATTAGAATTAGTCACAGTCAATCATCTACAATTTATATTTGTCACTAGAAAAAAATAAAGTATTCTTAGTAATAACAAACTTTTCCCTATTAA
Organism: Catagonus wagneri; assembly: GCA_004024745.2. NCBI lineage: Eukaryota > Metazoa > Chordata > Mammalia > Artiodactyla > Tayassuidae > Catagonus > Catagonus wagneri. Next base: position 11,114,120 of record PVHT020000256.1, read on the forward strand.
AAATGTAATAGTATTCCAAAGAGACTGCTTAAAATTCCAATGCTACTATCTAGATAAAACTTTAGTTTTTTTCACTTTAACATCCAAGCATAGAAAATTCTACCTTGTTAATTCAAAATAAAGAACGTAAAGTAAATTTAAAGTAGTAAGTCTTTTTGTTTAGTCAATAGTATCTTTAACTAAATTTTCCATTTTCCTCATATCTCCCTTAATTCTTTTTGCAATTTAGTATAAATTTTATGAGTACCACTCATCTAGAAAATTGCTCTTGAATTTCCCATTGCGGTTCAGGGGATAGGAATCTAACACAGTGTCTATAAGGATGCAGGTTTGATTCCCTGGCCTCACTCAGTGGGTTATGGATCTAGTGTTTCCATGTAAGTAGTTGGTCATAGATCGGTGTTGGTCACAGACGCGGCATGGATCCAGTGTTGCTGTGGCCGTGGCATAGGCCTGCAGCTGCAGCTCTGATTTGACCCCAAGCCTGGGAACTTCCATACGCCACAGGTGTGGCTGTAAAAAGAAAAAAAAATTGTCCTTAAAATAAAATAGAAGCAGTACAATGTGAAATGAAATTACTATTGACCACAATTCCTGTTTTTTTTGCTATTATGAATATATATAATAAATTTTTAAAACCACTGTTAGAAATTGTGACCTTTGGGATATCTAATGAAAAATTATTTTATCTCAAAGCTTTCAATGTTACACTGCCAACACATCTTTTATTTCAAACCATTTTTCTTATAAATTTTAAAACCTCCCATTTAAATAACTATAGATAAGTCATCAGAAACTAAAATATAATTTTTGGTCTTATTTTCAAGTTAGGCAAACTATGACCCACTCACTCAGTCATATAGGGCCTACAAAGGATAGAAGAAAAAAAAATTACCATAATAATGACACTGATAATAATGAGTTTAATATAACACAGGACAGTTTTCAAAATGTTTCTCATTATTTTATTTGGTCTCCACAATACCCTTGTGATTTAGAAGAAAAAAGTATAATTCTTACCATTTTATAGGTAAGGAAATAAAGCTCCAAGAAGTTTAAGTAATCCTAAATTGGATGGCTACTGATAGACTAACTAGAAGTTTGACTGTTTATTTATTTATTTGGGCTGCACCCATGGAACTTGGAAGTTCCCAGGCTAGGGGTCAAACTGGAGCTGTAGCTGCTGGCCTACACCACAGCAACACAGGATCTGAGCCACATCTGTGACCTATACCACAGCTCACGGAAACGCCAGATCCTTAACCCACTGAGTGAGGCCAAGGATCAAAACCTCATCTGCATGGATGTGAGTTGGATTCTTTACCACTGAGCCACAATATGAACTCCATGACAAATTATTTATTACCCAACATATATATCTTCAGTATGCAAGCTCCCTATATATAATGTTTGGAAATATTTCTTACAGCCCCTGTGTTTGTTTTTACCATTACTGATGGTGATGTTGATGCTAATGATGTGGGTTGTATGCCTGTGCACACAAGCATAAAAAGAAAAGAGAGGAACAGAAATTAGACAAGGATAATAAAACTAAAGATTCATTAAAGAAAGAATTTCAGAAGAGAAGGCATCTAACTATTGCATCCAAGAATAGCTAGGTTTTCTTGAAGAATTTTTTAAAAATGGAAATTGAAAAAAATTAGAAGGAAGACCATTTATGATTTTGCTAAGGGGTCTGTTTGTTGAATTATGAAACAAAAATGCTATTTGAAAAAACTAAGAGTATTTTGCTACCAATAAAAATACTTTTGTAGATAATCAATTACTATTAATGCGGAATGCATAATCAAAGATCTTAACATTTTAAGTGAAATATTAGGTTGGATTTTTGAGACAGATGTAAACATATGGAAAGATGTAATAGTTTTACATAAAATAAAAACAAATTTAGATAACATTCTACATAATGTCAAAAGAGTAACAGCTTACAAATGATATTACACTCTGAAGTTCCTTTACCTTCCATTATATTTTCAGTTTTCTGGATCTCTCTCTTAGACGTTTCAAGGTGATGCCTAAATATTCACTTTGCTCTGTTGAAGAAATTATATACCTTAGGAGGTCTTTTTTTTTTTTTTTTTTTTTTGGTGAGGATATGAACTTGTATCCAAAGATTCAATACCTGTAATACTTTTTGACTCAAAGATTACAACTTCCTTCATCTCACTTTCTTAATCTCTAGCATCACTCTTTCAATCCCTCAGTCTTTGTCATACAGTGCATTTAGATATGCCTCAGTTTCTTTCTTTATCACAAACTGGAACTTACGTTCCCTCATTTTTCATTACATTTCATAAGGCTTGTATCCAAAAAACCTTCTACTGTTTCTACCACTTCCTTCTTACTTCTAAACCTGTCTCCTCTCATTATTTCCAAAGTAAAAGACTCCTATAATGTCATTATAACATATCAGTGGAATATGGAAATGGTGAAACCAAACTAAAAGGAGCTGAGGGACTACTGCAGAGCTTAACAGAAGCAACAAATGGTTAGTGAGCTTAGGAAAGGAAAGATGAAGGAATAGGAAAAAACAGCATAGCACACTAAACATTACCAAAATGTAGCTTCCTTACTTTTAGTGGTATTAGAAATTGATTTGGCAACATGTCAAATTCAGGGAGAGACTTGGCTGGAAAGAGAAGACCACTGTATGAAAAAAAAAAGGAGATCCTTTTGTGGGTCAGCAATAACAAACCTGGCTAATATTCATGAGGACATGAGTTCAATCCCTGGCCTCGCTCAGTGGGTTAAGGATCCAGTATTGTTGTAAGCTGCAGTACAGGCTTCAGACATGGTTCAGATATGGTGTTGCTGCAGCTGTGGTGTAGTCTGGCAGCTACAGCTCCCATTCAAGTCCTGGCCTGGGAACTTACATATGCCACAGGTGCAGCCTTAAAAAGGCAAAAAAAAAAAAAAAAATCACTGTCTGGTCAACTATTAGGAAGAAAGAAGAAACTGAAGAGATGAAGAGACTACAGAGAATATAAAGAAACACTGAGCCAGTTCAAGACTGAAAGAAGAGATGGTAGCTTGACAGAGGTCATTAACTCCACACATTCAAAGGGTGCCAGAAAAGCCATAAAGCTGATCACAGAAGCAAATACTGCAAACAAAACTTTCTCACATTGAAGCCTAGTTCTAATAATTACAACTGAAGTTAATGGGTATTAACCTCCCATTGTCCAAAATTCTTTGCACAAGAGTTTTGTACTGTTATGCATTCTTATACAGTCTATTAACTTGATTGTTTATACCTAAACTATAAATATTTTATGCTGCATAAAACTTTAACTACAATTCTATGACAAAAATGCACCTGCCATGGTCATGTGCCCAGAAGGGGTGGATAGTGGCAGAAATTCATTAAAAAATTCCAGTGAAAGAATTACATTTATAACTATACTTATAATTCATATTATTTATTTATGGTAGAATAAAAACTCACATGTAAAAATGTAGATGGGAAAAATTTACATATAATTATGTTTTTGTAATGATTATAGTATGCGAAAAATGCTATTGTATCTTTATAGCAAAATAGCAAAGACATATAAAAACTCTTAAGATTTAACTACTTTCTAGGATTATTTGGTTTCAATTTTTTCTCTATTGCCTACGTGCTTGTACCTCTAAAGTCTTACAGTATTGTGTTCCAAAGTGGAAATTCTTACTTTAATTAGGGAAAAAACTTGAGATTAGAGCTTCCAAATACAAAACTTAAATTATCATTTGAGAAAAGTTACACATAAATATTAAAAGAAGTTTTTCACTTTTTTCTTTAGATTGGATTATTTGTAATGATGCATCTTAAATTTCACTTATCTGTTTATCTCTATCCTGCTTTTAAGACCATCCCTTAAAATATTTATTTTAGATACTAATTTTTGTTCTAAATTTTCATTTGGTTTCTTTCTATACTTTCTATTTCTCTTCTATTTCCTATCTTTTCATTATTTTGAGTGTATGTTTTTCCTCAACCATTGAAAACATACTTATAAAACCAGATTTAAAGTTTTCATCTAACAGTTCCAACAACGGGTTTATCTTGGAGTTCGCCTATTTGGTTTATATCTTCCCTTGATAATGAGGCATATTTTCCAGGTTCTTTGAATGTCTGCTAATTTTGGATTGTTTTCTGGACAATATCAACATTCTGTATGGACTCCGAATTCTGATAAATTTCTTTGAAGAGCCTTGATATTTTTATTTTAGCAGGTACTTAACTAGGTCTCAAGTTGCAAACTCCTTTTCCCTATTCAGATCTCAGGTCAGGTGTTTTCACCTTAGGTGAAAGCTATACTGAATCAGTTCCTTATATCCATGGTTGTTCAAGAGAGTTGGGAAAAGGTTACACACCAAAAACTGGGACACCCCTTTTCAGATCCTATCTATCCAGGATTATTTTGGTGACTTCCTCACATTCATTCTTCTCAAGCCAAAAAGCCAGTGTGCTTCTATTAATGACTTTGACAACCTACGGTACTCCAAGACATACATCCCCTTTTGTAATACAAAGCTCCAAAAGTGCCATGCCAGTCCCTCCTGACAAATTTTAGTTTTCCCCTCCTGTTTCTGTTCACTCTCTAGAATTTTCAGAGGCTTTTTAAAATAATTTTGTCCAAAATTCACAGTTGTCATCTTCAGAATAGTCTTTTATGACCTTAATCTGCCATAAATGAAAAAGGAATTATCTCAACATTTAAAAAATCAGTTCTTAAATTAGTATTATTTTGAATGCCACTTGCTCTCAGTGCATATCAATAGTCTGGCTATCAATGCTTTGACGTTTAGAAATACAGGACTTCCCTAAAACACACCCTAAAAAACACTTTTGAACTAAGGGTGCAGTGGTTACCTTCTAATATCTCATGTTTTATACAGTATGTTAAATATAAAAGTAGATCAGGAACTTAAACTACAAAATACTAGTTCATCAGACCACTCAATTTAAAACAAAACAAAGCACTGAAACCAAGTATGGAATATATTTCTACATTAAAATATTATTTTTCACATAACACATTTCATTTCCTAACATAATAACGTAAGTAAATAAGTTACATATTTAGGTGTATATTTATACATATGTAAATACCTAAATATATTTATAAATACCTATAATATATTTAGTATACAAATCTTAGTTATACAGATATCCTTTCAATTCCAATTCACTGATAATCTTTAGTCTCTTTTATATAATGTTTCAGTTCTATGATAAACTCAAAAAACAATTCAGGAAGTTTGTAATATTTCTAATTATCTCTTTGAAATTACCCCCAATTACCTTCCATGTAGACCAATGAAGTCAGGCCATGTGTTATTGAAGCTACTGATGTATTTGGTTTCCATTGTATGGATTCTTATTGTTAAAATGGATTGTCACCAGTAACCAAGTTCAATTTTGGAGGAGTCAGTTAGTAGATTATATCATTTAATGGTGGTCGAACATTTTGATATAGTGATAACAGAAAAAAATGACATGATTCATTTATAGAAAAATTTAAATGCATGGAAAAAAGTAATGATGGCGATAACATCAAAATAGCAGCTAATTTCTTTCAGTGATTTTAGGCACTATCAAGTAATCCTAGCTACTCTGATAGTCTCTTACCAAAAGGCTCAGGTAGCAAGCTACTCTTACATTTTATTGAATTGTTCTTTACTTGGTTTCTCCATCTTATGACCCTAGGCGTTACCACGTTTCTCACTGGTGGTGAACCCCCCCATTATTATTATTAGACTCACATAGCTATATAATTTTCCATATAGCAAAGAATTATGCAATTCTTGATAGCTTTGAGCTAACTGTGCCTAACCATTGTGACTATATTACATGTCGTTATAGATGTATAAAGTTAGGCGATAAGCAGATGTCATGCTATTAAATGACTTTCAAGTAGGGTAAGTTTCTCTTTTAAACATGGGGTCCTTCTCCAAAAGACAAAACAAGAGTATAAGGAGGGATACATATAGTAGAGGAATAACTCAAAAAGGAATTGTCCAGTTTACATAAAAAATATAAACTAACAAAAACTTACACATTAAAGTGCCAGATCTGGGGGTTTATATTTTAGCATTTTGACTGTAGTTTGTGTGTGAGTATGTGTTAAATGAATACCAAATGCTTTGTCCTATCAAGAAACAATAGTCATAAAGTTATATGTCAGTTATACCTCAGTGAAAAATAAACAGTGAGTATTATTGAGATATGGATGAAAAGAGAAAAATTAGATAAATTTCATTTATTTTATAGCAGCATCAATTAAGTTTATCCATGCCAATGATGAACTTAATTTCAAAAATGTCATAATTATGTATATTACATGTCTTATTAATGCATATATTTTATCACCAAAATGTGCCCTTTATTGAAATATATGTAGCATAATCTGCAATTATAACTTTTTAGTATAATATGAACAGTGGTAATGTCTGTAATTAATTTCTCAACTTTCTTGAGTTTTCGGGGGTATTACTGCTTTTGACAATTTTTTCATCATGAATTTTTAATCCACTTAAATTTAAATAAATAACCGTTATTTTTCTGTTTTGTTTCCTTCTCAAAGATCCTCTTATAAAATATAAAATAAGTGTGCTGATTAAAGTTTAAAATATAGCTGTTCGTTTTAATTATTGACTTCAAAAATTTTGAAATTATATTATCAAACCCTGCATTAAATGGGAGAGGCATATCAATCATAGAATATAGGAAACAACAGGATGCTAACTAATCAATGTGAAAAGAATGAACAAAATAGCTATTCATCATGTGGTAGCCATCACAGTAGTAGTTGATACACATTAGAATCATCAATGGACGCTAAAGCCAGTGGTAAAAATTCAGGAGGTGCAGGATATTAGAAAATATTGTACTATCACTCCACAAAGTATCAGTCAAATGCAAAAGGGAAACCAGAGAATTTATATGGGAGAAAAGGGATTGATAGCAATGAGATTAAGTAATAAAAGTTAATATCACAAGTAGTGGGACCAGTAAAATGTGCTTCATGGTGAAATACACAAAAAGCCCTGCATCATTTCTATACTGTTCTTGCGAAGAAAATATGGCCTGAGTGTATTCAGAAAAATCATCACATAGACCGAGGTTGAGGGCACCTGATAGAAAGAAATGATTGCATTCCTCAAGACTATCAAGGACATGAGAGACAAGGAAAGATTTAGGAACAATTTAAAAAAATGATTATACCTGATATCCAAGTACAACATGTATTTCTGGCTAGGATCACGGACAAGAAAGAAAAAAAGAGAGAGAGAGGCATTGCTGGGACAGTTGGTGAAATTTGAATGGAAACTTTATACTAGTTAGACTTCTTGATTGGGAGAACTGTGATGTAGGAAAGTTTTGTTTTCGGGGAAGAAATAGAGAGAGAGAACAAATGTAGTATTGTGTTAATTTGAAACTCTATATAGAATATGGTTATCACTTTGGAAGGGAAATTTTTTGTACTCGGGAGCTCTTTGTTCTTAGAACTTCGAAGTTCTTGGTACTGTATGGTAAAATGCAAATTTTTAACTATTTCAAAACATAGGTAAAAATAAAGGAGAAAATTAAAATTAATAAATGAAAATAATGAAAAATTCAACTGTTCAGTCTGTCCTGTGAGACTTAGAATACCATTACACCATAACTGACCTGGATATTTGGCAAATAGAATATCTTTGAACTTCTCATATTTTTATCTTCCCTCATGCAGATGAAAAGGACATAATTTTTTGCCACATATGTAAGGCTCTTCAGAATTTGGCTCCAGAACATAGTGATTAGCTGGAAGGCCCTCTGGAATTTAAGGAAGAGTCAGGTCATCTCTCTCCCAAGACAGAACTCAGTAAAATGAGGCTGACTGAAGCTCGGTAGCTGAGTTCATTTGTTTATCAAATATTGGCTGACTGATTCCTGACCTCTTGGAACTAGCTGAGTCCCCTGGCTGACTGGTTGGCTGTACTCCTGGTCTCGCTTCCCTCAACCCTCCCCACCAACTCCTGTTTCTGCCTTTGCTCGTTTTGCTGGTTGGCTGCCCTCCCTGAGGCTTCGGAGATGTAGCCAAAAGATTGAGAGTACTGGTAATGATAATAAAATTGACTCAAGACAGGCAGAGACATCAGATAAAAACAAGAAAAACTCAAAGTAAAAAAGCTTTACTGGACACTGAAATGAATAGAAAACAAATCTTTTTGATTATTTTAACTAGTTGACCATGTTCCAATTACTATGAAGTAGGAGAGCAGTGGCATAACTTCATGTATAAATCTTTTTGGCCAAGGACATTATTGCTTTAAATCTGGTAGTAAGTTAACAAACTGTAGTAAGAGTAGAATAGAGAAGCAAGAAGGGATTTAAAGTGTAATAAAGTGTTTGGAGGTCTAGGCACTCTGCTATCTAGGCTTTTGACATAATCTTAGCCTTAGATCTCCTTTATATAGTGAAGGGACTAAGGACCATAAGAAAGGTGCCCAAATTGTGCTTAGGCTGTCAGACTGCATACAGACACACACTTGGCAAACCAAACTCTCTTGAAATAAATTATTTATTTAAGTTCATACTGGACCAATATGTGCTCCCAACCATAGTCAACACTAAAGCACATTTACCTTCCAAATTGAGTGAACAATTAGTTATACTTCCTACTTCATCTAATTTATGAGATTCTCAATATTTTTATAGAATCCTTAAGTTATTCAACATGAATGACTTCCCTCATTAATAGTATGTATGCATATGTTTGTGATGGGGTAAGAATCAGAGGATTCTACATAATTACTGCCTTATTACCTTACTTAAACTGATATTTCATGTTTTCTTTTCCTTAAACATTTATGTAGCTGCTTGTCTGCTGGAAGTACAAGTTATTGTCATAATAAATGGTATGGTAATTGATCATACTTATTAAAATGCAATATGCATTTTAATAAATTTATTGAAAAACTCAGAGATTGCAATTATTATGTGTTCCGATTGTTCTAAGTATTTGAGTTCAAATGAACAGAAAAGGAAATTCTTCTCAAACAAGGAGTCTCCCTAAATCCTAAGATGTCAGCCGTAGCAGCTGAACAACAATTCAGACACTTGTTTGGCAAACTGGTTCACAGAAGTCTCCTGAAGTGGACTGTAAAAGTCAGGAAACTTCTTTGAAGTCACAAGTTTATACATTAAGGTTGTAATAAATTCTGTTTTATATCTACAATGCATTACAAAAAAAATTATTCAATTTTTCATAAAATTAATATTCTAGAAGCTGTGTCATAGTTACCTAATGCTTCTTCTAACTCACCATAACTGTGCACTAGCGAAGTTCATGCTTCACTTTGAGAAGAAGAGCTTTCTACAACAAAAGGAGAGTTAAAATAGGAAATATTTGAAGAGTTAATGTAGTTTAGCACCTACTCAATCACATTATCTCGGGGCAATACCATTCTGCTTCTGCAAAATTTTCCTTTTTATGGATTCATACACAGAAGTCCATAAAATGTGAATGTATGTGTGTGTCATGTATGCATATGTATCTCTCCCAGTAGTGAATTTGACTTGATCCAACCAATTGCCCCATCCAATTCTATTTTGCACCAAAGATTTAGACTTTGTCAGATCTAGAAAAAGCTAAATAATTCAGTTTAAGTCGTGAGTCAGGAAGATAATCTCTAACCATTAGTTCTAAGGATATTCTAAATACTAAATGTCCTTAGAATGAAGAATGATTTACTTCTTCCACAATTTTATAGAAAACTTGCCTTTTGGTACTATGAATAAATACTGGATAGAAGCACTGCTGAATTAAAGAATCATTCAGTATGTCTGGATAGAAGTCTAAACTAAATCACAGAAAATAGATCAACCAAAATAGCAAGTTCAGAAAGCTAAAATTGTAGCTTTTAGTATTGCTTCATATGACTGTACCATACACATATGGCCGTTTTCAACAACCACTTGCAAAAACTATTAACATAAGGAACTGAGCCAGATGAAATAAAGTTATATTATTATAGAGTTTAAGAAGTTGAAAGAGAAAACATTCAATAAAAAGCATTTCCAAAGATTTCTTAATTATTATGAAACAAGGAAATGTCATTCTTAAGTCAACATAGTATTCCTAAAGTTATCAGTCAATATTATTTGATGTAAATTCCCTTAATCATCCTTAAAAAGGGTGCTGAATTTTTGGATAGCTAATACTTAAAACTGAGCAGTAGTATATGGCCAACTAAAGGGAATAACTTGTGAGAAGGATGGGAGATCCTCTAAGAAGGCTGTAATACAGAATTCTTTAAATCAATCATAACGGTGAAAGATATGAGTAAAATTTTCTGATTCCCATTGCATTATAAAAATGCTGCATGTCAGAGTTTCTGCTGTGGCACAGTGGGTTAAGGATCTTGTGTTGCCTAGCTGGGGCACAGGTCTGTGACTCAGAATCAATCCCTGGCCGGGAAACTTCCATAAGTCACAAGTGTGGCGGTAAAAAAAAAGAAAAAGGCATATGATACTTATACTGGTCATTACCACTCTAAAATTTCCTTAATAATTTATAGAGATAGTAATGAGTCTAGTGTCTACAAAAAAATTTTGGATGGGAATGGGGAAAAAATGTTTGTCTAAAAGATTTTTGGAAGTTCTTTCCTATATCCAAATCAATTTGCAAATGGTCTCAGTAAAGACAAAAGAATAAACATAGTGGCAAGAGCAAGATGTTCACAAAATGAAGAAAGATTTTGTTCCAGAAACGGAAATAAAATGTCAGTGCTTGTCAGTAATCACCAAATGGCTTTTCCAAACTGAGCTCAGTATTAGTCATTTTCGATACATGCACACTTTAGTTTTTAGGTTTCTTAGCATAACAATATTGTTGAATGTTTTAGCTATTCCTAGGAGGACCATGAAAGGGAAATATATACTGAATACTCTTCATGTCATTTCCTAACTTCACCCCTAATTTGCTACTATTGTTTTGATACCATTCTTTGAAGAGAAAAGCCTGACACATTCTGAGTCTTATTTTTCAAATTAGTCAGACTCCCAAATGAATTTTCTTCTTATGTTACTTATTTTAACAGAGAGTCAGTGGAAGGAGAAGCTTAGATATACATGATCAAAATATTTGGAATGGCACCAAGGAAAAGACAGAGAAATACAACAGTATTAGTACTCTTTCAGGTAGAAAGTTCACTTTAATCTAATCTTTGGCAAAATAGAATACATAAGTATTTCCTTTAAATATATTTCATCATGTAGCTGGAAATTCCATGGAATAACTGTATCCAGGAAGAAGTAAGATGTCATTCACAGCTCAGTTTCTTTACCTGTCGAACAAGTTTTCCACGAGGTGATGGGCAAGCTGATGATTAAAACTCAAGATATATAAGATACGTATATATTCACAGCTTTGCAACATTAGGGATAAAATTTAGTTTTCTAAGTAAGACTTTGTCAATAGCTAAAGAAAAAAAAAAGCTTCCTTGGATTCAGGAGCCCATACCTGAAACACTTTATAGAAATTGAGCACCTTATAGGAATGAGGGGTTTGCTTTTTATCGAAAGAAAAATAATAGAACAAAATGCATCTACTTAGAAGTCTAGAGTTCAGTATAAACTTAGGTTTTAGGGGTATTACCCTGGTCCACAAAAGGGATTTTTTTGAACTGTGTAAAAGATGGTCAGGTGCAACAGAGTGTATCCAAATGTGAAGAGAATTACAAGAGTTGTGGAATTATGGGTGGTAGTACAAAAATATAAATCAAGTGGCCAAGAATGGTTTTAATATTTTTAATAGCCCTAGGTTTTGTAATAAGTTTTTGTAAGAAGAAAGGGCTTTTTAACTATATATATGAAAATTTTCTCTTTAAAATCAAAGTCAGTCACGGTAATTTAATATTTAATGGGTATGTACTATTAGTAGTGTTTGAAAATTAATTCATTATGTTTGTGACCTTTGGAGAATACATTCCCAGTTATTAGCAGTGTACAATATTGCCTACTCTTTCTCTTATTAACACATTTTATCAAAAATGCAAAATGGAGACTCCTATTAATATCTAATATGATAAATGGAATTTTTTCTTACCAATTTTTTCTGTGATCAAAATACTTTTAGAACCTGCTTAAAAATGTCAATACCAAAATTAAACATATTGAGGTAGAAAGAGTTAACATTTATATCTTTGTTAAAAATAAAGTTATCCCAACAATCTAAAAGAAATCTTTAGTAGAATTTCTATAATACCCATAGCAGAAAGATATGACCTTTGATAATTCACTGAAATTTCTATTCCTTAATATTCATATGAAATAAGACTTAAAAGAGTATCCCATTGTCATAAAAGTACGCTGCAAATGCAAACCAACATGGAAACTAATTGATATTTTTTAAAATTATATTTTCAACTCATTTTTCAGTTTTAAAAACACCCGTTTAATCCGCCTAAGCTCAAAACTCATAATCTTTGTTTAGTTAAAAGTTTTCTTAAAAGTGCAAATTCTAACACATGGATTGATTCAAAAGCAGTATACATGTATTTAATGTCAATGTATAAATTAACATCTATCCACAACTTTGTTATTTCAAACTTCTAAAAAGCTAGATCTATTTGTAAAACTATAAAACAAGATTTTGGGGGGAGTATGGGTTTACACTGTTTATTAGGGTAAAGAAAAAAGAATAAAACTTAATATTGTAGAGATTATGAATATGAATGCAAAATGATCACCAAATGTTATTTCTGTATAAAGCTCTACAATAGCACCTAGAATTGTTTTGCTCTCTTTCTAATTAAAATGGCAGTTCTTTTTCCTTATTTGTATATATTTTTGTCATCTGTACACTTTTTCCTCCCAATGATACTTTGGTTTCACTTTGTAGGACTTAAAAAATTTAAAAGTCAGATAAGAAGTATAACTTGGAGAGTTCCCCTCGTGGCTCAGTGGAAACGAATTCTGACTAGCAACCACGAGGTTGCAGGTTCGATCCCTGGCCTCACTCAGGGGGTTAAGGATCGGGCATTGCCGTGAGCTGTTGTGTAGGTTGCAGACGCAGCTCGGATCCCGCATTGCTGTGGCTCTGGCGTAGGCTGGCAGCTACAGCTCCCATTAGACCCCTAGCCTGGGAACCTCCACATGCCACAGGTGCGGCCCTAAAATGACAAAAATACAAAAAAAAAAAAAAAAAAACATGCCTACAGTTTTAAGAATATAGACTCTATAGTGTCATTACATCATACTATCTGTCCATTTGAATATCTCGGAAGCAGTAAAATTAGTTGTGACTGTCATTTTCTCAAGATATGTATGCTAGAGATACATATGCTAAACAGTGTGCTCTTGTTATTTTTTTCTTTAAGATTAATAGTCCAACTGAATACTTTTTCTAAGTGAACTCAAAATTGCCTGACTTATGACTCCAATTATGGCCAGTTTTAAATAAATAATTTATGAACTATACAGAAGATTTATAGTCAAATCAGTGGAAAGACACTACATGGTAAGATTAGTGTCTGGAGGTTTGCATTTCTCCTGAAACTTTTTGGATTTCTCATTAAATAAAGTGAGAGTCTGATCATTCCGCAATTCATACTTGAGAATCACATAGTATTACAGAGTTTAGTTTTGCTTTGTTTTGTTTTATGGCCTTAGGTACTTAGCAGTCATAATGTTTGGTACATTCAAATACATAAAATCAAAATTCACATCTTGATAGGAACAAATAGTAGGAAAGATTGCCAAGAACATATATTTGCTGTCAAAGTTTAGATCAACTTAGAAAGCAATTGTAAACACAGTTCTATGGAAGTGTCATTCAAGAAACTCGTTAACAAAGTCACTCACTAAGTGACTTTGCTAAGCATAATTCATTCATTTATTTATTCATTCATTCTTTTATTCAACAAGTAAGTTGTTCAGTGCTACCAAGTGCCTGGGCCTATGCCAGGCCATATGTATACAGCAATGGAAAAGAGATAACTATCTCTGCCATCCAGGAGCTTACAGTCTAATAGGCTAAATCAATTTTAAAGGAATAATGCTACAAATAGGAATACAATTACAATGGTCAGGAAGACTGTAGGGGAACTGCTCTGAAAGAATATAGACAGGAAATCTAGACAATTTTCTTATTCGTCAACTAATGGGTCAAGGGAGGCCACCCTAAGGAAGCAGCATTCAAGCCTGAGCATGACAGAAAAGTAGAAGATAGTCAGATAACAGGAGAGGAGGAAGAATTTCAGATAGAGAATAACTTAAGAAAAAAGCCCTGCAGCATAAGAAGCTTGAAATTGTTGAGCAACATTAAGATGAGTGGGATCTAACATGTAAAGCACAGGTTATTGGAGGCGATAAAGCAGAAAATAAACCTGGAGAGAGAGAAAGAGAAAAAAAAAATGAGAGAGCATTAAATTATACACAATCCTGTTAGGAATTTTAAGTCAAAACTAACTATTGCCAGATTTTTAGTAGGGAAGAAGATATCTGCATTTGAAATAAATCATTCTGTTTGTTCTGCAGAGAATGGACTATAGCCAGAGATTGTGAAGTAGAAGGGACCTTAACCAGTAAGCTCTGCAGTCCTCAGACAATGTCATAATGGCCAAGACTAATAATGTCAGCAGAGAGAAGGAATTTGAGACATGTTATATATGTGTAGACTTGTTAGGACTTGCTAACTTAAAAGACATGAGGAAAAAGAAAAAATGGGGCCAAGACCGACCTCATCCCAGTATAAATGAAGTTGTTTATTACGATAGGAGACGCTGAAGAAGAAGAATATCTGAGGTAGAAAATTAACACTAACTTTTTGACATGCTTGTGCTGAGATTACAATTTTTTTTTGAGATTACAATTGGTTGTATGTTTGTGTCTCCCCAAAACCCACATGTTGAAATCCAAATCCCCAATGTGATGCTATTAGGAAATGGGACCTTTGGGAAATAATTAGGCCACAAGGGTAGAGGCATTTCGAATGAGATTAGTGCTCTCAAAAAGGGATTCCAGAGAGCTCTCAACCCTTCCGCCATGTGAGAATATGAGAAGGCGTGTGCAACACAGAAAGGGACCTTCTCCAGAAGCTGACTATGCTGCCCTCTGATCTGATTTCCAAACTTCTATGAAAAATAAATTTCTGTTGTTTATAAGCATGCAGTCTATGGTGCTTTGTCACAGCAGCTTGAAGTGACTCAGAAATGATTGTGGGACAATCAATTAGAAAACATTATTTGGGGGGTTGGAAAGGTATTAGGGTAATGAGTCTGGAAACTAAAAGAGAATTTTGTGCTGATGTTGTAAATGTGCAAGTTGTAAAAATCATGACAGTGGATAGAATCAATTAGAAGGGTTCTATCTGGAGCCACCAGAAGGAAAACCTGCTATCACCTTGATTTTAGCCCAGTGAAACCCATTCTGGATTTCTGACCTCTAGATCTATAAGATAATAAATGTCTATTGTTTTAAGCCACTAAGTTTGTAGCAATTTTTTATAGCAGCAAGAAGAAATTAATACAATCCCTAGAACCATACTCTAAATATAATGTTATTCCATTTCTTTAACCTATAGACAGAGAGATAGGATGGTTAAGGGGAGGAAAGTTAGAACTGTGAGTTAGATAAACAATAATCACAAAAGAGTTTATCGCTTATAAGATAAGGTGCAGTTCTGCATCTAACTATCTAATCCAGCACTTTTATCCAAATTTTCATCAAACTGGCTACAGCCACACACACACACACACACACACACAAAATTCTCTCTTTCAAAAAAGTATTTTGAACTAGTTTTAATATCTTATAAGTTCATTTCATATTTGTAGTAGAGTTGCGATATTACCTTTTTGAAAGTATACTTTAACAGCAGAAAAACCATCAAAGAGTCTGAGGAAAGACAAATATAGAAATAATTGGAGGGAGTTCCTGATGTGGTATAGTGGGTTAAAGGATCTGGCATTGCTGCAGCTTAGGCTATGGAATCCCTGGCCCTGTAACTTCCATATGCCATGGATGTGGCCATAAAAAAAAGGAAAGAAACAATAGGAGGCCCAAGAGAAAACAGTGTTTTTAAAGCCAGGGGATAAAAATTTCAATAAATTTCAATATGTGTTAATAGCACAAATGTGCAAATATGACAAGCACGTAGAAGACCTAGAAAACTGACTGGGATGTGACTATGGGAAGAAGGAAGTATTAGTTGGTAAAGTGTACAAGGTTTAAATGAATTAAGGAATCACTGGGAGATCAGGAAGAGGAGATAGAAGGACCAATGATACTTGCAGAAACACGAGTAAAGATGGAAGGAATAAAATATGGCATAATTAGTGAAGAAAGAGTATTGTGAGAAATAATCTCCTTACGGTGAGGAAGATTTGATGAGGAAGGAGCTAGCAAGGAATGAAGGACATGGGTTCAAAAATACAGGGAATAGGAGAGGAAAGAAAATTGTTAGAGAAAGTTCCTGAGAACAGGCTCAGAGCCAAGCAGAAGAAATTACCTTGTGAAAGAGAAGGGAAACAACTTCCTCTGCATCAGAAAGGAAGTAAGAGAAACTGTAGGTTTTAGAGTGATTCCATATCCAGTAAAAATGATGTCCCACTGGTTTCAGAAACAAGAATATCTTACCACCTAGAACTGTGATAATAAAAGGGCTAAACTTGGAAATGGGTGGGATTTTTAAAAGATAGTATAGAAAATGCAAAGTTGAGTAAAATAACCATCAAGCATCACTGCAGAAAAAACTGGGGCTGGAAATATATATTAAAATCAGTCAGACCTTGTTTCCTGGGGTGTGACTGTATCGCTATAAACTTCCCTCTCAGAACTGCTTTTGCTGTGTCCCATAGGTTTTGGATTGTTATCCCTTCGTTGTCATTTGCGTCTAGGATTTGTGTGTGTGTGGGGGGGGTGCTGCACATATGGCATACGGAAGTTCCTAGGCTAGGGGATGAATTGGAACTGCAGCTGCTGCTGACCTATACCACAGCCACAACAACACAGGCTCCAAGCCACATCTGCGGCCTGCACCACAGCTCACAGCAATGCTGATCCTTAACCCACTGACGAAGGTCAGGGATCGAACTGCATCTTCATGGATACTAGTCAGGTCCATAAAACGATGAGAAACAATGGGAATTTCCTGTCTCTAGGTATTTTTTGATTTTCTCTTTGATTTCTTCAGTGATCCATTGGTTGTTTAGTAGCATATGGTTTAGCTCCATATGTTTGTATTTTTTAAAGTTTTTTTCTTGTGGTTGATTTCTAGTACAGCACTATTGTCAGAAAAAAAAATGCTTCATATGATTTCAGTTTTCTTAAATTCATTGTGTTTTAACTTATGGCCCAAGATGTGATCTATCCTGGAGAATGTTCTGTGTGCACTTGAGAAGAATGTGTATTCTACTGTGTTTGGATGGTCTAATGTGTCATTTAAGATCTGTATTTCTTTCTGGTTTTCTGTTTGGATGATCTGTCCATAGATGTAAGTGGGGTGTTAAAGTACTTCACTATTATTGTATTACTGTCAATTTCACCTTTTATGACGGGTAGCAATTCCCTTATATAATGTGGTGCTCCTATGCTGGGTGCATATATATTTACAATTGTTATATCTTCTCCTTGAATTGATTCCTTGGTCATGATGCACTGTTCCTGTCTCTTGTAACATCCTTTGTTTTAAAGGCTATTTTGTCTGACATGAGTATTGCTACTCCCGCTTTATTTTTTTGATTTCCATTTAAAAGGAATATCTTCTTCTCTCTCACACCCAGTCTATATGTGTCTCTAGATCTGAAATGGGAGCTTCTGCACAGCAAAGGAAATCATTAACAAAATGAAAAGACAACGCACAGAATAGGAGAAGCTATTTTCAAATAAAGTGACTGACAAGGAATTAATCTTCAAAATATACAAACATCTCATATAGCTTTATATAAAAAAACAAGCAATCCAATTAAAAAATGGTCAGAAGATCTAAATAGACATTTCTCCAAAGAAGACAGTCAGATGGCCAAAAAGCACATGAAAAGATGCTCAGCATCACTAATTATTATAGAAATGCAAGTCAAAACTACAATGAGGGATCACCCCACACCAGTTAGAATGGCCATCATCCAAAATTCTACAAACAAAAATGCTGGAAGGGGTCTGAAGAAAAAGGACTGTTGAAGGGAATGAAAGCTGGTGCAACCACTCTGGAGAACAGTATGGAGTTTCCTTAAAAAAAGCTAAATATAAAACTATCATATGATGCTACAATCACACTCCTGGGCATTTATCTGGAGAAAACCATAATTCAAAAAGATACATTCACTCCGATGTTAGCTGCAGCACTATTACAATAGCCAAGACATAGAAGCAACTTAAATGTCTATTTTAGAGGACTGGATAAAGAAGATATGGTACATATATATAATGGAATATTATTCAGCCACAATAAGCATGAAATAATGCCTTTTAAAGAAGCACGGATGAACCTATAAATTTTCATACTAAGTAATGTCAGAGAAAGACAAATATCATAATAAGTGGAATCTAATAAAAATGATACAATAGAACTTACAAAGAAAGAGACTCAAAAATTTTGAAACCAAACTTATGTTTACCGAAGGTGAAACATGGTGTGGGAGGATTAACTAGGGGGCTGGGATTGGCACAAACTCACTACTATATATAAACCAGTTTGTAACAAGGACTGACTGTATAGCACAGAGAAATTTACTCAGTACAGTATAATAACATACATGGGAGAAGAATCTGAAAAGGAATGGTTATATGTATAACTGATTTATTTTATTCCATGACTGAAATTAACATAACTTTGTCAGTCAACTATATTTCAATAACATTTTTTAAAAAACTTATAAAACCAAAATCTGTCATACAAATCTGGTTAACTTTTTCTAATATTCTCAATTCTTGATCTCAGTTCACATTTTTAGGTTTGGCTTTTTTAAAGACTATTTTTAAAACAGTTTTAAATTCATAGCATATTTAGCACAGAGTACAGAGATTTCCTATATACTCCCTTCCCTCATTATAACATGTCTGTACTACGGAAGATACGTGTCATTGTAAATTTGTTCAAGCTCGGAGAATATACACAAGAGCAAAACAATGAAAACTACAGACTTTGGGTGATAACAATACATCAGTGTAAATATACTAATTATAACAAAGCTTTTAGCTTTTTAAAGGCAAATTATTTTTCTCTCATTTATTTATTGATTGATTGATTGACTGATTGATTGATTGATTGTCTTTTTAGGGCATATGGTGGTTCCCAGGCTAGGCATCTAATTGGAGGAGCTGTAGCTGCCAGCCTACTCGGAATCTGAGTTGTGTCTGTGACCTATACCTCAGCTCATGGCAACACCATATCCTTAACCCACTGAGAGAAGCCAGGGATAAAACCTGCATTCTCACGGATGCTAGTCAGATTTGTTTCCACTGAGCCACAATGGGAACTCCCAAATTATTTATAAAATACTCTCGTATTGACATATCATGGGAATATGCCTCCAACGCTAACCCCATCCCAGACCTAAGGAACCAGAAGCCTCAGGTCAAACAGCCTAAGAAGTAATAGATAAATCTTTGATCAGACAAATACATTTTATCCCAACAAGATATTGTAAGAGCCCCAAACTTCATTGCAACATGTTCTAAAATGTCTAAGAAGGTTAGAATTATAAAACTGAAAATATTTCCTGTGGTTATAATATCTCAATTACCACCAAACTATACTTAACATACTATAACAATCATTGCTACAGGCAGCCTTTAAAGTTCTTTAGCAAAGAGAGATACAGTCCTGAAAAAGGGTTCACACTTAGTTTCCTTTTTCTTTATGGTGGGCTGCGGTAAAAATTCACAATGGGGTTTTACCCCACAGTCAGGTATATGCTGTAGTCACAGCAATTGTATTATGCTAAGTGAGGTAAGTCAGACAAAGAAAAGGGCAGTATAATATCACTTACATGTGGAATCTGAAAAAGCCCAATCTTTATAAACAGAGTAAAATGGTAGTTAGAATGGGCTAGAGAAGAGGGGACATGACACACGTTTAGGGAGTAGTAAATCCCTATTGTGTAGACACAATGCAGAATACGGTAAATATAGACAACGATACTGTATTTAAACATCAAATTTGCTAAGAGACTAGTTCCTAACTATTACAACCACCAAAAAGAACTGATAATTATGTGAAGTGAAAGAAGTCCCAATTTTCACTATAGTGGCAATCATACTACAATATATAAATCTGTCAAATCAATATGTTGTGCACCTTAAATTTACACAGTTATACATCAAATACATTTAAATATTTTTCAATGTTGCAAAACATTTATAATTATAAACATAATGTGTATGGATGTAAGTATACTAAAGAATTGAAAATACTTTTATTACTTCTTTCTTTTTTCCTTTCAGCTTCTGAAATACTCCTTTTGGATTTTGAACAACCTAAAATATGGACATATATTTATATATACTTTTGCATGTGATGTCGAATTCACACCCCTACTTCTAGTCTATGATGTTTTTTATGGTATTTTTTCAGCTGTCATGTGATTCATCAATGAAAATCATTAGCATCTGAAATCACTACTGTCCAGAGTACTTTTCAGTACAACTTCAGTTTACTTAGTTACTTTTAAAGATAAATAAACTTATCTATGGAACCCATCTACACAAACCTATCACGACATCTCAGAATTTAAAAAGATTCTACTTTAGCATGAACAATACAAAATGAAGGGGAAAAATATCTAGAAAGCATAAATATGAAAAATATGATTTGAGGATTTTGTTTCACTGAATGCCCTCAGATTCTGAATTCTTTGAAGACAGCCGTAATTTTAAAATATTAAGTTAATATAAAATATGTATATAAAACTCCTATTTATAATCCATACTGCATTATTTGAAAATATATTAATTCATTTTATTTTTTTAATTTAAAAAATATTTTTTGTCTTTTTAGGACTGCACCCATGGCATATGTAGGTTCCCAGGCTAGGGGTCCAGTCGGAGCTGTAGCTGCCAGCCTATGCCACAGCCACTGCAACGCAAGATCCAAGCAGCATCTGTGACCTATACCACAGCTCATGGCAATGCTGGATACTTAACCCACCAAGTGAGCCCAGGTGTCGGACCTGCATCTTCATGGATCCTAGTCAGATTCGTTTCCGCTGAGCCATGATGGGAACTCCTATTAATTCATTTTAAATTACAAGTACAGAAAATTAATGTCCACATGTTTAGATAATTATCAATAATCAATGTCATGTCTTAGAGGATAAAAAAATACAGAGTTCAGTAGTCTAAATTCCTAAACTGCTTCTCTGGATATAGTTTCCTAAGTGATAAAAGACACGCATACACATTTTAGAAAATACATGAATCAATTTCACAAATGTAACTAACTGGGTCCTTGGTCCCAAACCTCTTTGCTCTTTTCTCTTTTGCTGAACTAGGGATAGCATAGAAGCTCAAGGAAAAGCTCCATGTTCTTCATATATAATAATAAAACAGTAATAGTTAAGTATTGTAACTATATTCTACCAACCAGATCTTGCTTTAAGCATTTTTCATGTATTAATTAATCTAATTTTCACAACTTTAAGAGATCCATTTTGCAGATGATAAAACCGAGGCTAACAGGAATATAATAACTTGCCTGAGATAACCTAGCAGATGACAGAGCTAGGATTTAGATCCAGGCAGTTTAATTCCAGAGACCACCTTTTTAACTATTATACTCCACTGTTTGTCTCAAGCTAATTAGAAAGACTATGGGTGGGATAAGAGGAACACAAAGCAATTCAAAAGAAGTGTCAAGAAATTCATTTCAATGAGAAAAATGTAGTTGAAACTCATGGCTCCTTTCTGACAGTCTCAGTCCCTAGCACCGGGGGGCCCAATTACAGCATGCTAGACCTTCTACTCTTTGGGAATAGAGTAGAAAGGAGTAGGTGAAGATGATCCATTATTCCATTTGCAGGGCATAATTTAAATCCATTGTCTCCAATAACCCAGTATGGGCTTAATAAATTAGGTCTTTGGCAACCTAGAATAGTTACCTCAAAAGAGAAAATTAGTTGAGGTTCACAGTTTTCTTTCCTAACATTCACCAGCAGTTCAAATTTCTCCATGACATTCGTAAACGTCCTTATGATTCTGTGCTTTATTTTATTTTATTTTATTTTATTTTATCTTGTCTTTTTAGGGCCGCACTCACGGCATATGGAGGTTCCCAGGCTAGCGGTCTAATCAGAGCTACAGCTGCCAGCCTATACCACATCCACAGCAAGGCTAGATGTGAACCGCGAGTGAGACCTACACCACAGCTCATGGCAACACCCAATCCTTAACCTACTGAGCAAGGCCAGGGATGGAACCCTCAACTTCCTGGTTCCTAGTCGGATTTGTCTCCGCTGCACCGATTGGAACTCCATGATCTTGTGCTTTAAAAGCAGTGCCGTGAAGAGCCATAGGGGAAGACGTGGTGGGGGGGGGGGATAATCAAGGATATTGATCCTGTCTTTATTTTAAAATTATACATATTTATCAGGAATTTTTTCTTCATCCATCTTAATTTTTTAAAACATTGCATTAAATTATTACTTATTTTGGATACTAAGGATTTCTTACGTGTTAGACTTTGTTTTGGTGTCCCCTCAAACTGTGTGCTCTAAGTTAGTGCCTCACTTTCTCAATCAACACCCAGCCCGCTTTTTTTGTTTTTTTTTTTTTTTGTATTTTAGGGCCACACCCGCAGCATATGGAGGTTCCCAGGCTAGGGGTTGAATCGGAGCTACAGCTGCCAGCCTACGCGACAGTCGCAGCAATGCCAGATCCGAGCCGCATCTACGACCTACACCACAGCACACAGTAATGCCGGATCATTAACCCACTGAGCAAGGCCAGGGATCAAACCCACAACCTCAAAGTTCCCAGTCTGATTTGTTAACCACTACGTTACCACGGGAACTCCCACCCAGCCCTCTTTTAAATGGATAAGGATGCTGCCCCAATGCAATATATTCCATTGGGCTTCCACTAGATTACTCATGAGCATCAGCTAAAAATAACAAATACATGGACCCTATACATTCGGGAACTTGTCATCAAAGTAAATACTGGAGTAAATAAATCAAAGTCCACATATTACCTGCCCTATCACGTATACTGCCAAATTGAAATTTAGATTTTTTACAAGAAAATGTAAACCAATTTTGATTTATAATCAATGTGTAATAAGCACTTGCAGAGGTAGATGTGTGAAAGTCTTAAAAACTTTTGTATTCTCAGTACTTCATGAAAATCATCATTATTTTTCCTTTACAGGAAAATTACTCCCTTAATGTGCATATTCTTTTAATCTAGTAAATGTTCTCATTTCTTCTTCATTTGTAATTCTGCTTTAGTAAGTTATTTACACTTAAGTTTTGCTAATTTTTATATTATCATGTTCATATACTTATTGATAAGACTTCTAATTATTAATGTTATTAGCTCTATATTCACCAATTACCTTTTAAATTCTAATTGTGATTATTGGCCATATTAACTTTTAACATTTTGATGTATTCAAATTATAAATATTTCTTCTTTAGGTAGTAGGTCTTAGAAAATCTTTTCTCTGAGTATATAAATATTCATTTATATTTTATTCCAGTAGATTCATAAGTTCAGTTTTTCCATATAAATATTTAACTCATCTGGAATTCAGTTTAAATAAGGTGTGAAGTTGTTTCCAATCGGCTCCAATACCATTTATTCAATTATCCATTCTTTGAAATGTCATCTCTATCGCATACTAAAATTCCATATAGTTCTGTTTCTGGGTTTCTCTTCTGTTTCACAGATCTTTCTGTCTAGTCTGGCACAACCCTACTGAATATTATTTTTATGGTTTAATAGTACATTTTATAATATGGTGAGGGCATTGCTCCTCTTGAAAAATAAAAGTTCTGGCTACCTATTAACTTTTTTTCCAGATACAATTGTGAATCACTTGACAAGGTCCAGAAAAATCCCCACTGGGAATTTGATTAGAAGTGTGTGAAGTTTACAGGTTAACTTGGAAAGAGCTGACTGTTTCCTCTCCAGAAACATCGCTCTCTCCACTTACACTCAAATTTTTTTCTATGCCCGTCAGTAAAATCCAGCCCTTTTCTTCAAACAGGCATGTACAACTCTTGTTAAATTTATCCATAGATATTGTATATATTGCTACTATCCATTGCATACTTTGTAGCAGACATGTTGAGATGGAAAGAACCCGGCTTCTCAGTAGTGCTTATTTCTACTCTTTTCTCTTCTCTTTAGTGGCCCAATGAACTTGGGCAAAACTTTAAATATTTCTGACCTTTCATTTACTAGTGGGGAGAGAACCTATTTTGCCCATGATCCAGGTTTACTATGAGTGTAAGTAAGATAATGTTTAGTAGCATACTGTTACATAAAGCAATACAAAGCTATGGACGTGGTGTATTGTGTATAAAAAAAAACACTAACTGCATCTCCAAAAATTAGAATGAATCAAGGTTTAAGATGTTTGAAGACAGTGAAGTAAACTACTTCTGGTGAAATTACCCAGGTGAATGTTTACGCACCCCACTTTTCTTTATGTGTATGGCTCAATGTTTTAAAACTGAACAATCTAAGAACTATGAAACAATGGAAAATAATGATTTATATTTTATTCTCATATATTTTGTGCCCATATTAGGATAAAATAATATCGTGAGAACAGAAAACCTATGCATTCTTCAAGTTTTTCTTACATAGAACCCAAAGTGGTTTCAAAGACACTAATTCTTTGGTTGTTATTTAATTTGAAAATTCAGAGATTAAGTGTTTTTATTATTTAATTAATATCTTATACATATTAATTAAATAATACAAAAATAAGAGAAATTTCTTATCATTAAAAATGGCATCTTGTCACATGCAAAGTGCTATAAAACATAACTGTGTAATAATTTTGAATGGCTATGATGAACTATAATTCTGTGATAGTATATTATTTACAATCTTGTTACTTTATTGCAGTTTATTTCATTTTATGCCTGAGCTCTATGCTGATAGAGCCCTTGGAAAAGTTTAATTCATCAAAATAATTCCATTCACGTTTTAAGCATACTGTCTAGATGTGATAGATAAAAGCAATCTACAGAAATATGTGATCAGAAAATTTGAGAAAGAGGGTAGAACTGACAAAGCAGGGTCAAAGTAGATATACTGGTATGTTAATTTACTGAATTTTAAATAGCATAATGCCTCATTTTCCCCTATTGTGCTCATCTGTTTGAGTGCTTTGAATTGCTAATAATAGAAAACTTAAAATAACTTAATCAAATAAAGGGATTTATTAGAGCGTATTACTGAAATATCTTGAGGTAAGTTTCAAAGGGGTTGAGAAAAAGGTTCTAGATCTACATCTCTGACATTTTTCACCTCCGCATTCCTGTTTCACCTATGTCTTCAGATTGATGTTTTTTCAGGGTCACAATATGGACTTCATCAATGACTGAGGTCGTAGTTCCTCACTATAAAACCTAAAAAGTTCTGTTATACTGATTATACTACCACTGTGCTAAATCCTGAGGCCAAAGGAATACCAAGTACTGATTGGTTGAAGTCTTTGTTACATTGAATCAAGATTCACCACTACAGTTTAGGATGGGAATAATTGCTACTAAATTACATGGCTGCTACACATAACGGGAATGGCAAACAGAATGTTGGAGAAACAACTAGAGTGATTATGCTATACCTGAACCTTTTTACTAAAACCAAAATTTCATGCAATAAGTAAGGGACTGTTTATCGCATGGTAGAGTTCAAGTTTTACTGAGTGTGCTATTATAATTAAAATTAGGCAGACATAAGGGAAATCTCTTTTATGCAATGGCACAGTTGATTCAATACAAACAGATAATATGAAGAGTGTACTTGCATCTTTAAAAAGCAAAATGCTCAGTTTTTAATGTTCCAAGGTGTTCTGGACAGAGCTTACGTGATAGAAAAGAGATTCTGTCCAGGAATACAAAACATGTGGTTGCTGACTAATCCCAATAAAGTTAGAGACTGATTTCATGGACTCAGAAATGTCACATCAAAGACTTTTTTTTAAAAAAAAAGGAGCATAAGGAGACTCAAAATATATTAAATAATAAAAAGTCAAAGGGTATAATGGAAACAGCCAATAACACTCCCTAGGCTAGCATATGCAGTCACTGTTAACATAAATTCATCTTGTTAAAATGGATTGTCAGGGATGACAGCAAAGGGAGAGGTTGACTAAGTGAAGCACAGATCATTTTAAGTTGGTGAAATTATTCTGTATGAACTATAGCAGTGGATACATGACAACAGCCACACAGAGGAAAACTTCAGGTATGCAACTTTCCAAAAAATCATTTAGGAGTCAGGAGATTCCTTGGATGGAATGCAGAACATGGCAGAAGAATTTAATACATATTATACATGGATTGAGCAACATTCCTAAAGGGGAGAGGGGGAAAAGTTGCTGACCTAAGTAACTGGAAATATGTGGAGTTGATAAGACTAAAAGCAAAAGGAACCACACATAGCACTATTAAGTTGTTTCCCATGGAGGTATGGGTTATCAACTCAGAAACCACTCTATATGTACACAGGAAGTGAATAATTAACTAATTAGATGGTAGACGGTGGGGGTTGGGTATCTCACTGTTGGCATGGAGGGTTACAGAGAATCAAGAGGAGGAGGCTACAACGATCCATGTGCTAATGCATTAGAGTTGGAGACATCAGTATGAACCGATGTTTAGCTTAATATAAATATAGAGAGCTATATATAGAAATACGTACTGATTTGTGCATATTTATGGATTAGTATACATATATATATTTACTTGTTTTGTCAGCTAAAAGGGCCTAGAAGCAATCATGCCTCAGTAACAACAATCACATCTAGTACCTAGATCTTGGTTTCTAATATAATTTTCAAATAAAAAAGAACTAAGGATCTTTGTAGAAATGGCTAATGCTAGGAATGGGAAAGGAAATATTATAAGATGAACCTGGAGCATGGCACGATGCCAAAAAATAAGGAAGTACTCAAACATAAGTGCAACAATTGGATATGTTGTCAAAGGGACCTAAGAGCCCATTGAAAGATCACAATAGCCAAGTCTGAAATAATTTCAGCAGCAAAATAAATAAAGGAATATTGGATTATAACCCAAGTATAAAATAAATATCCACAATTCCATACTGATATAAATAAATGACTGAATAAATAAATACATGGGAGAGAAGAGGCAAATATCCCATGCAGAAGAATTCAAATAATTTACATAGATACTTTATGTTCAGGGATGTAAACATAACTCCTCACCCCTGTAGTGTGGCCCACACATAGTATCTTTTTTCCAGAGTATAAGAGGGAAAAAGAGTAACATTACCATGGAGAAACTTACAAACACTACCTATACAAGGTTATCAAGGTTAACATCAACATTGCTAAGTCATATTGACAGTGTGGGCCCTTGATATGTCGTGATGAAAACATTTTATTTCTGTAGTCTACCTCAACTTATAACTTCAGTTTAATCCCGAGAAAGATAACATAAAAATACCAATATAGGGAATACACAAAATATCTGACTATTACTTACCCCCCCCCGCCCCTTCCCCTCCAAAAAACCTGTCAAGGTCATAGAAAATAAGGGAAGTATGGGAAACTGTCACAGCCAAGAGTAGCTGACGGTGACATGATGATTGAATAGAACATATCATGGATGGAATCCTGGAACAGAAGTACCTGAGGCAAAAATTAAAGAAATCTTAAGTATTGATTTTAATGGATAAAAATGTATCAATACTGGCTTGTTAATAATTACAAAAAATGTACCATCCTAATGTAAAATGTTAATTATAAGAGAAAATACGTACAGCGTATATGTAATATTTTCACATTTTCTTGGTAAATCTAAAACTATTCAAAAATTATTAATTTTTAAAAAGTGAACTAGGAATAGAAAAAACTTCATCAAGTTTATGAAAAGTTTTTAATAAAAAGCCTCCATAGACCATAACAGTGAAATGTCAGATTCATTGCATTTAAAATTAGGAATGA